>VWZE01008566.1:171726-186739 GCA_013396675.1 Eubucco bourcierii
TCAACCTTACCATTCTATGATTCTATGATTCTATGATTAGCTATCAGAGGGGTTTATTACACAAACCCTATGCCACATTAAGAAGCAATTAAGTGAAAACTGTTGTAAACATCTCCTACCACAAAGAGAACTGCACCAAAACATCTATTTTCACCAAAACTTTGGCTAGTTTTGTTGCAATATTCAATCAACAAAAATGTTGGAGAGCAAAACAGATGGAAAACACTTAGAGTTGTCCCTGTGAATTATAAAAATTGTCTTCCACTCGCAATGTTGATAATTTGGAAGGAACAGGCTGCACATAGGGTGTCTAACTACATTTCCTTCTTATCCTGTATGATGGTTTTGAGGCACTTTAATTCTTAATTATAAACAAGTATAAGAACTTTATGGAGATCTTTGATTAAAAGGCAAATAACAGAAAGGATTGGATACAGAAGAACAATAATAGATCTGTAACATTCCACTGGATTGTTGACTAGAATATATTTTGAGGCACAAACTGTTCTCTTCCCTTTTCTCTTCTTCACTCTGGCTGCTGTTGGCTTGTGCTTTTGCATGACTTCACTGACCTTGGCTGAGATTCTTGCTATGGTTAAGTAGCAGCAGGGTTTTCTCTCTGCTTTCTCTCTTTTTCCCTTGCACAAGGGCAAGAGGGTGAGAGCTATTTGTTTTTACCTTGTACAGGAGGATGTGAATCAGTACCAAGTTTTACAAATGATGTAAAATTAATAATTGATATTAATTTTGATATTCAGGCAGAGATTGTTAATAACTATGAACACTGTTTATTAACATTAAATCTCACCAGAAGACTTGTTTACAAGGTTTGAAATGCATGGTTTGGAAATTTGTACACACAGGGAACAGGCAAAACTGAAACACTTTAAGAGGTAACCGGCAAGCACAAACATTTTACTGGAAGAGAAGATTTTAGTGGTCACTATAACACTTGTGGTTAACTATTTCACTATGTTCCAGTGTTCCACTACCCGCAGAGTAAAGAACTTCCTCCTAACTTCCAACCTAAATCTACTCTTTTCTATTTTAAAACCATTGCTCCTTGTCCTCTCACTGCAGGCCTTTGTGAACAATCCTTTACTAGCCTTCTTGTAGGCTCTCTTGAGGTACTGGAAGGCCTCTATTAGGTGTCCCTGGAGTCTTCTTTTCTCCAGGCCACACTCCAACTCCCTCAGCCTGTCCTTGTAGGAGACATGTCTCTGCTCCCTGATCATTTTCATGGCCCTCCCCTGGATCCACTCCATCAGGTCCATGTCCTACCTGTGTAGAGGACACCAGAGCTGGACACAGTACTGCAGGTGAAGTCTTAGTAGAGCAGAAGAAAGTGCTGGACTTACATCTTTTGATGAATTTTTCCCTCTGCATTCAAATAAAGATGGTGCTGTTGTTTTCTATTGTGAGTCTTAGAAGAAACAAATAATTATTTGTCTCCATCAGTTAGCTGATGTTCACAGTGACAAGCATGACTCAGACGAGATTATTTTCTCCACAAACATCAGGCAGAGAGGGATACTTTCTAGAAGCAAAGAACACTGCTAACCAAAGTACAGACATGTTTAGTGGAATTTCTCACAGAACAAGATGAAGTCAAGTTTTATTATGCAGTATCACTTGCATACGCTGCTGCTTTTTGCAGAAAAAGTGAAACATTTCTAGCTCTTGGTTGATGTAATATCACAGCATCACAGTATCACAACATGTGACATGAACCTGTCCAGAGAAGGGCAATGAGGCTGGTGAGAGGCCTCGAGCACAAGCCCTATGAAGAGAGGCTGAGGGAGCTGGGATTGTTTAGCCTGGAGAAGAGGAGGCTCAGGGGAGACCTTCTTGCTGTCTACAACTACCTGAAGGGTGTTTGTAGCCGGGGGAGGTTACTTTCTTCTCTCAGGCAACCAGCACCAGAACAAGAGGGCACAGTCTCAAGCTATGCCAGGGGAAGTTTAGACTTGAGGTGAGAAGAAAGTTGTTCACTGAGAGAGTCATTGGCTACTGGAATGGGTTGCCCAGGGAGGTGGTGGAATCACCGTCCCTGGAGGTGTTCAAGGTGGATTTGGACGTGGCACTTGGTGCCATGGTCTGGTCTTGAGGTCTGTGGTGATGGGTTGGACTTGATGATCTTTGAGGTCTCTTCCAACCTTGGTGATACTGTGATACTGTGATAATATAACACTTCCATAAAGTTTGGTGGAACTCATAGATTATACAGAGATGATATTACAAAAAAAATGAAAAAAAAAATCACTTATCATTAAAATCTAAAGGAGCTTTAACTGAAAATTAACACCAGCAAATGTGTTCCTCTGGGAAAGCGAAACACTGAAAGCTTGCATGTTTCTGCTACAGTGATAGATTTAGAAACAAAATTCTGTAGGAAGTACTGTCATTACAAAACCCCATTGCTTTCCGAAACTGAATTAATCCATGTATTTGAATAATCCATAGATTTATTGAAAAACTAAATAATAAAAAAAATAAACAAACACCCCATACCTCCCTCCTTCCCCTGGAATAATGTCANCAGGGGGGACCTTATTGCTGTCTACAACTACCTGAAGGGTGGTTGTGGCCAGGAGGAGGTTACCTTCTTCTCTCAGGCAACCAGTGACAGAACAAGAGGACACAGTCTGAAGCTGTGCCAGGGGAAGTTTAGGCTGGAGGTGAGGAGGAAGTTCTTCACTGAGAGAGTAATTTGTCACTGGAATGGGCTGCCCAGGGAGGTGGTGGAGTCACCGTCCCTGGAGGCGTTCAAGGCACGTTTGGACATGGCACTTAGTGCCATGGTCTAGTCTTGAGGGCTGTGGTGATGGGTTGGACTTGATGATCTCTGAGGTCTCTTCCAACCCTTGCGATACTGTGATACTGTGATACTGTGATCTTTGAGGTCTCTTCCAACCTTGGTGATACTGTGATACTGTGATAATATAACACTTCCATAAAGTTTGGTGGAACTCATAGATTATACAGAGATGATATTACAAAAAAAATGAAAAAAAAAATCACTTATCATTAAAATCTAAAGGAGCTTTAACTGAAAATTAACACCAGCAAATGTGTTCCTCTGGGAAAGCGAAACACTGAAAGCTTGCATGTTTCTGCTACAGTGATAGATTTAGAAACAAAATTCTGTAGGAAGTACTGTCATTACAAAACCCCATTGCTTTCCGAAACTGAATTAATCCATGTATTTGAATAATCCATAGATTTATTGAAAAACTAAATAATAAAAAAAATAAACAAACACCCCATACCTCCCTCCTTCCCCTGGAATAATGTCAAGCCATTTCTTTTGTTTTCCTGTGGATTTTTACTTTCTATATTGAAATGGTAATTTCAGAATAGTAGCTGAAAAAGTCAGTTCAAAATAATGTAAATCAAAATCCCAACGTGTAGCAATGTAGCACATTCAAAAAAAAAAAAAATTAACTTTTGTGAAGGTGAGTTCCCCACCCCCCACACTTTGCAAAATGACCCAGACTAGAACTTAGCTGGCTGGAAGTTAAGGATTGAAGCTCTATTTACAGCTCAGCACAATGTACAAGCAGAGATATACACTATAGACAGGAATAGTTACAGAAATATACAAGTTAAAGGTAATACAGAAACACAACTTCCCTCCCAGAAATCAGAGACCCCAGGAGGGGCTCCCAACCACCCTTCCACCTTCCTCCACCCCTGTACCTTACCCCAAGGTTTGCCTTACACACAAGGTGAATAAGGAGTATTGGCCAGGTGGGTTAGAAGAAAAGTGGTTAGTGAAGATGAATCGGCAAAAGAGGAGCCAGAGCCAGAAGCTGCTAGATTGCCTGACATGCTGTTCCCCCAGAGAGAGACAGACTGCATCCTAGAATGCCTTATCTATGTTTTGGTTATTTTTCCCAAACAATCTCAGCAAGCCTATGAGTGAAGTGGACATCACCGCTGTTTTCCTTTCACAGCCTATAGTGTAATTTTCTCTATTAAAATATTCCAGTTAGCCTCAAACCAGTACAACTTTTAACAAAGGTATTTCCTATAAAGATTATTCGTAAAGGGAAAATATTTCCTTATCAGAGGAAAACTAACTGTGAGAAGCAAAAAATCCACTGAGTTCATTCAGATATCCACCCCTTAACAAGATAAGATATACCATATTACTTTACCTTCAGTTTCACTCATAGGTATCTCTCAGAACAGGTTAAATGGTCTCTTCTAGTACTTCATCATCCTGGCAGGATTTTTTTTTCCTATCGTCTGAACTAGGTTGGTTGGGGATTTTTTTGTGGTGAAGCTTAACTTTTTTACTTTTGTGTTCCATCTATCATGAATATAGAAGACTAGTTTCTCATTGTCCTGAATCATTTCTTCCCATGCAGAATTATTCTCCTCATATTTGCAATTGGATATCTCCATCTCTTATCTTATTTTGTTCAGCTTAATTAGCTTCATTTTCTTTCACTCTTTCTACAGAGGTCATATTATCTGGATGACACAATCATTCCTATTTGAAATGTTTACACTATTTCTATTATCATCTTTTTAACCCCTTGGACTATACTTCTAAAATACAATTAGATTATAATCACCATCATCTAATTTATTGCCTCTTGCTGTTTTCCTGATTTCTTTAGAGTTCAAGCATGAAGTCTCTTCTTAGAAAAACCATTGTATTTTGGTTGCCTAGAATACAGTTCTTCGCTGTTATGTCCTCCAGCATGAGAATCTTTATTAACATCAAACAGTTCTTTTTATGAAATATGCATTTGTATTTGAAATCAGGAATAGGAATTTAAAAGCAGAGCCTACTCCTAGTTAAACCAGTGCCACAAACCTCCAAGGGAACTCAGTAGAAGGGGAAACAAGCCATAAAATGCAGCAGAACAACAATTTCTGTTGACTGTAATGGGCCCCAGGTAAAATCTACAGGCAGAGTGAAAGAACAGTTTAGAATATGCTAGGACAACAGTAATGGTGTAAAACATTTAATTTTAATAACTGTAATGTTAAAACAACAACAAAAAAAATCCCAATTCAACAAGTAACCGCACAACCAAAAAAAAATATCCCGTAACAACAAGAAGTCAGATACCATTTCTTCATAGGAAAAATATAAATATCTGTTTCACAAAAAGTTTACTTCTTTACTAGGAGAACATATAAAATGTGTGGTATACAGACTTTATAGAGACCCTTTGTCTATAGGTTATTCTGATCTCCTGATTACAATTCATAATGGGACAGCAATGTGCCCTTGAGGCCAAGAAGACCAATGGCATCCTGGAGTGTACTAAGAAGAGTGTATCCAGCAGATCAAGGGAGATTCTCCTCCCCCTCCCCAGCATGCTTCTAGGCAGCAGGTTGAGAACCCTTACTAGTCTCCCGTTGCTCTCACACTGGTATGTTTCCCACACCTTGCCACATGGAAGCCTGATGACTTTATCCTTCTCCCTCTTCACAGCCCATTTAAAGACCAGTCAACTAGCCCTAAAATCTCCTCTGCAAAGGCCCTCTTCCCCATTCAAGAGAGGTGTCTCCTGTTTGGTGTCAACAACCCTGGTGCTGTACAGATCATACCACTGTCAAAGAACCCAAATTTACGGTGGTGACACCATCCACGAAGCCATGTATTAAAAGACTGTCCTCAGTTGCTTAATCCAATGTCTCTGCCACCGGTTGGAATAACAGAAGAGAAAATGATTTGTGCCCCTGCGTCTTGTACCACTCATCCCAAGACCCTGAAGTCTTTTTTGATCTCTTAAATGATCCCTAAAGTCTTAAAAGGAAAGGAAAAAGAATGGTTTAAGTTCTGGATATAAAGCAGTAATGTAAGATGTGACAGTTTTTAGGAGAGAATGTTTCTAGGTGTTTGTTTGTGTTTTGGGTTTTTTTTTGTTGTTTTCTGGTTGTTTGTTTGGTTTTGTTTGGTTTTTTTTAATTAACATTTTGAATTTTCAGTATTGAATTATGCACAATTTTATTAAAAAGGATTGCTTGTGCTCCTAGTTCTTCTAAAGACAAAAAGGAAGTCCTGATCTACTGGAGGAAATTAAAGCCTTGCCACTGATTTATAAAAAAGCTAAATTTCACTCTGGTATGTGTTACTCTGTGCTGATAGTCTGAGGTATTATTACACCTGCAAGCTCAGTTTTCGCATTTCCTGACTTTTGATGGATTTATTGCAGGATACCACACAACAGCAAAGGGAAATATTCAGCAAGATGCATAGGACAGGGCAATAAAGGAAAAAGAGACTTTTTTTCCTTTATAGCAAGAACTTGTCTCTTATTTACTAGTGCATTTCTTCTAAGTGACAAACAGGAAAGACTGACAGAATTAAATTAGAGGTTAAGCAAAGGGTAGCTAAGAAGAGAGAGAACCAAGTACCTTTGTTTAAAAATAGAATTGGAATGAAGCTAGCACCTGAGGGAATTGACATGAAGCAAATTATAAGGAAATTGTGAAGGTTCTTTCTTCACTTAAAACACAGAAGAAATGAAAAAGGTGTCTGCTTTACAAGGTTCCAGTTCTGCCTTCAGCCAAGCAGAAAAGCTAGTGGTATCAAACCAATTAAGATTAAAATTAAACTTGAAGGCAAAGAGAGAATGCCCACTCTGTGACATCGTTTTTTTGTATGTGCATCTTACAACGATGCAAATGTGCAAAGCTTTATAGGATGTATTCCTTCCCTACAAGATGATCAATTGAAAGGTTAATGTACACTCAAATTTTAGAATCAAAGGAAAACTAAACAACCTTTTCATTACAATTAACTTCAAGGTTGTTTATTATTTGAATTAGACTCTCTGGTTCAACTCTTTCTCATTTGCAAACCACTTTTGACAGAATACTGATGTCAGAGGAGAGGAATCTGTTTCAGGCTCTATTGATAGGAGAAAAAAGGGTGGATACTGCAACAGAAGAACTGGCAGCTTCACAGGGCATCACATGTAGTTACAAGATGCTAAAGTGTTCTGAAGTTGTTGGTCTTACCACTTGCTTATAGTAAAGACTCCACAGTGAGAATCACCATTGATTGTAAATAATCATCTTCATTGTGACTCAGTTTAGCAAATTATCTTTCCAAATTGGTAACTTCTAGATACACTCAAACAACAGAATTCTTTCCTGTGAAAAATTGCCTTTTTGAAGAAAATTGTGAGGCTTTTGTTAGCTGATGAAAACTGAAAGTTTGTGGAGAGCATACACTGTAGGCATGTGATTAATGAAAACACAATGTTCTGTCCCAAAAAGTTTTAAAAAAAAATGCAGACCTTAATAATTTCTTTCTTGCTTTATACCTCACTGTTCCTTCATGTGATACATTGCTGAGAAAATTGTAAACAGAGAATCTGAAGTATCCAGGTTATCTTAATCTACTTGGTCTAATTCAGGATAATCATAGAATCATAGAATGGCAAAGTTGGAAGGGACCTCAAGGATCATCTAGTTCCAACCTCCTGCCATAGGCAGGGACACCTCCCACTAGTACAGGTCACTCAAGGCCTCCTCCAACCTGGTCTTGAGCCCCTCCACAGAGGGAGCAGCCACAATCTCCCTGGGCAACCTGTGCCAGTGTCTCACCATCCTCACTGGAAAGAAGTTCCTCCTAACACGAAGATAATCAGAGGGTTGGAGCAGCTCTGCTATGAGGACAGGCTGAGAGAGTTGGGGCTCTTCAGCCTGGAGAAGAGAAGGCTTTGAGAAGACCTGATAGTGGCCTTCCAGTATCTGAAGGGGGCCTACAGGAAGGCTGGGGAGGGATTACTGACAAGGTCTTGCAATGACAGGACAAGGGGCAATGGGTTTAAACTGGCAGAGGGGAGATTTAGACTGGATGTTAGGAGGAAGTTCTTTCCAGTGAGGGTGGTGAGACACTGGCACAGGTTGCCCAGGGAGATTGTGGCTGCTCCCTCCCTGGAGGTATTCAAGGCCAGGTTGGATGAGGCCTTGAGTGACCTGTCCTAGTGGGAGGTGTCCCTGCCTATGGCAGGGGGTTGGAACTGGATGATCCTTGAGGTCCCTTCCAGCCTTACCATTCTCTGATAACAGGAATCTTTTGACTGGAGGGCCTGACATGATGTTACATTCTTTATCTATATATATATATAAAAGAAAAAAGAAAACCAAGATGTTATCCATCAGATGAAACAAGTTCTACCCTTCCAGGCTTGGACACTACTTGCACTAATATTGAAGCAGATGATCATATCTAAGAAGAAGATAAGGAATGTTTGCTCCTTGCACATAATGAACCTGTTCTGTCAGAGCAAGCAATGTAGAGGCTGAAAGCAAAGATCACACTGAAATATATAAAAACTCTTCATACCCATCTTTACTATAATAGTAGTCTATTCAAGCAATTGACAATAGTTTCTGACAAGGAGTGCTGTGTCAGAATCTGTCTTTCTCTTAAGAAATGGACTTTTTTACTCCATAATGATATTAATTATTGTGCTGATTTCAGGATAATTGGAATATTTTAATGAAAAAAAAATTAGATTATAGGTTGTGAAAAGAAAACAATGGTGATGTCTACTTCACTCATAGGCTTGCTGAGAGCAATGTATAAGAACAAGAACAGAAACACAGATAACACAGAGTGTCTTGGTCTCTCTGAGAGCCAGTGGGTCTTCTCCTCCCTGCTGAGTAACCTAACTAACCACTCTGCTTCTAACCTCCCTTGCCGATCCTCCAAACTCACCTTTCACGTAAGCCAGACCCAGGGCTAATGTAGAGGGGTGGGGAGAGGGTGGAAGGGTAGTTGGGAGCCCTTCCTGGGGACTGATTTCTGGGAGGGGTGTTGTGTTTCTGTATCACCTTTAACTTGTATATTTCTGTAACTATTCCTGTCTATTGTGTATATCTCTGCTTTTACATTGTGCTGAGCTGTAAATAGAGCTTCAGTCCTTAACTTCCAGTTGGCTGAGTTTAGTCTGGGTGATTTTACACAGTGTGTGTGTGTGTGGTGGGAACTCCCAAACCATCACAATTACTAAAGTTTATGTAAGCTATCCCTGTAGTTCTTTAGGTGCCAGTACTCAATGCAATTAAACACATAGCACACGGAAAGTCAGGAATGCTCTGTATATAGTAATAGCCTAAGCAACAATGACTCTGCCTGTAAAATGAGTTGCAAATCTGAAAATGTAATGAGGAAATAACATCAAGTGAAAAACCCCAGCAACCATTTCTTTCTTCTTCTGTGGAGTCCTAATACTAAATGCATTCCTAATGTATGAGATGCAAGATCAATTTACCTTCCAATAGCGTTGGTTTAATTACTGCCATTCTTGGGAAAACAACCAACCCACCCACGAGGAATACACAAAAATCAGTATTAAAGAAAGAATAGACAAAGTCAGAACTTTCAGCTGAAATATAGATGTTATTCCAGCCCTAAACCTGACTTGAATTGTACACCTAAAATCAAGGACTAGCACTTTTCTGTGTCCCTACTTCACGTACAGAGAGGAATGAATACAGACTAATCTAAATTGTAATTTCGTAGGTTGTTTATACTGCATAAATAAGGTACAGCAGCTGTTTGAAAGGCAATTTGAACTAAAAGGTCTCTGCATTGAATCCTAAAGTATTTATATTCAGTGTTTTACATTGTGTTTTGTTTTCAGAATCATTGGTGAATTTGTTAGGTTACTGATGTGCTTGTTAAAGAAAATATAATATTGCATGAATACTGGCTACCCTTAGACTCTCTCCTTCAGTTTAAACATTTGTAGCTAAAGCCAAACCTTTGACATAGTTATCTTTGCTGAATCAAAACAACCTGCAGTGAATTCTTGTTTAAACTGCATCAGCCATGATGATTATACTGTATTTATAATGAAACAGGGCTACTTAATAGCACTGCAAGGCCACATTTTATAATGTGTAATAGTTTTTACTGCATTTATGATTTCACATGCCATTAGCCAGACGTCTCAAACTTGTTCCAAGCAGCTTATAGAAAAAAAAAAAAAAAACAAACAACAAAACAATAACATACAGAAACAAGATTATTAGTAAAATCAGTGTCACTGAATGAACCATTAGTTTTCACCTACTTGCTATTGGTAACTATTCCAGTGAGACCGGAACAATATAATCTTAATATATCATTCCTGATGTCTGTAGTGTTGAACCAAATATCCCAGCTCTCCCCTTCCAGTATCTGAAAGGAGGTTACAAGAAGGCTGGGAAAGGACTATTTACAGGGTCTTGTAATGACAGGATTAGTAATGGGTTTAAACCAGAAGAGAGGAGATTTAAACTGGATGTTAGGAGGAAGTTCTTTCCAGTGAGGGTGGTGAGGCACTGGAACAGGTTGCCCAGGGAGGTTGTGGATGTTCTCTCCCTGGACATGTTCAAGGCTAGGTTGGATGAGGTCTTGAGTGACCTGCCTATGGCAGGGGCTTGAAACTAGATGGTCTTTGAGGTCGCTTCCAACCTAAACTGTTTTTATGATTCTACGATTCTATGGTAAGTTACTTTTGCAGTTTTGGATAAGAATAATGCCACAGACCTCAGACAGAGAATGCTATCTCACAAAGTAAAAGTTTGACCAACTCTGCTCCAGGAGACTTTTTATCAGAGTGATAACAAAAAGGAAAACACATACTGATTTGAGTTTGGACATACTGTAAAAATGTGGATAGAATCCAAATTAAGTCATAGAAGATTCATTTTATTGCAGCTATGTATTTGTCTTTTAGACCTTTGGGGGTCATTATGGAAGCACACTGCACTATGGTTCCTTTTTTTCAGGAGAACATGTACTCTGTTCTGATCACTGTATTCTATTAATATGGAGAGAAATCATAGAATTATAGAATCAGCCAGGTTGGAAGAGACCTCCAAGATCATCCAGTCCAACCTAGCACCCAGCCCTAGCCAATCAACTAAAACATGGCACTAAGTGCCTCATCTAGGCTTTTCTTGAACATCTCCAGGGATGGTGACTCCACCACCTCCCTGGGCAGTCTATTTAAATGCCAATCGCTCTGTGAAGAACTTCCTCCTAATATCCAGCCTAGACCTCCTCTGGCACAACTTGAGACTGTGTCCCCTCATTCTGTTGCTGGTTGCCTGGCAGAAGAGAATGACCCCCATCTGGCTACAACCTCCTTTCAGGTAGTTGTAGACATCAATAAGATCACCCGTGAGCCTTCTGTTTTCCAGACTAAACACTCCAGCTCCCTCAGCCTCTCCTCACAGGGCTGTGCTCCAGGCCCCTCACCAGTTTAGTCACCCTTCTCTGGACACGTTCCAGTCCCTCAACATCTCTCTTGAATTGAGGGGCCCAGAACTGGTCACAGGACTCAAGGTGTGGCCTGACCAGTGCTGAGTACAGGGGCAGAATAACCTCCCTTGTCCTACTGGCCACAATGTTCCTGATACAGGCCAAGTTGCCATTGGCTCTCCTACCCACCTGGGCACACTGCTGGCTCATGTTCAGCTACTCTCTACCAGTATCCTCAGGTCCCTTTCTGCCTGGCTGCTCTCCAGCCACTCTATCCCCAGCCTGTAGCACTGCTTGGAGTTGTGACCAAAATATAGAACCCTGCACTTAATCTTGTTAAATCTCATCCCATTGGTCTCTGCCCACCCATCCAGCTTGTTTATGTCCCTCTGCAGAGCCCTCCTACCCTCCAACAGATTGACACCTGCTCCTAACTTGGAGTCATACATAAACCTTGCTAACATGTAATTCAATCCAGACTAGAGAAATCTGGACTAATTTGTATTGCAGTCTGAGCTTTTCTATTTCTGTCAAATATCTACAGAGAAAGTTCAGAAATTGAGTCTGAATGGCCATGCTGTACATGTGCTGATTTACCCTTTAGATTTTGAATTATCAAATAATAATCAGAGTTCATGATTCCATAACATGAAGGCCATAAGTCTTTTGCAGGGCCAGTCTGTGAGCTCGAGCCTTATAACAACAGAATACTTGACTTGATAGAACTAAAATGTCCAGTTTCTTCTGCCAATACTAGAAATACGATGAGCTGTATGGTGCTTGCTAAGTGTTTCACTCTGATTTTTTAAATGTAGTATTAATGGTACGATTTTTTTCCCACAGGTCCTGTCCTTTTGCATCTGTGGTAATGGGTTGGACTTGATGATCTTTGAGGTCTCTTCCAGCCCTGGTGATACTGTGATACTGTGATATTACTTGAATCTCTTTGACATGACTAAAGAAAATGGTATAATCCTTCTGGATTGTAGCTGCCCACATGAATGTCTACTGACTCAATTTCCAAATTATTTGTAGCATCTGAAATGTTGTAGGATATTCTGCTTTTCCTCCAGCTGCTACTGCAGAAGACAAAAATTCCTTTAATATCTTGTTTTATTTTTGACATTGTATCAGGTGCCCTAAGATGCCTCATGTTATTTTAGTTTTAGTTTTCAAACACCAAATGGAGCCAGGCTGAGAGTCATATAAGTGTGTCTAGAGGTAGACTTCCGGCTCTTCTGATTAGATCTTCATTATGCAGCTTGGATATTCATTATGAGCATGAACACACAGCAGTTGTTTTATCCCTGCAAAATCAGAGATTGCTTTATCTGAGACAACCTCATGGGACTGGCAAATATGACACAGGACCTACAGGAAAAGTAGATCACTTCATGTTGGAAAATAATGGCTTCTTAGACTGTATAAGAAGCTCTGTAAAGGCAGCTGAATTAAACCTCTATCTGATAGGAATATCCCTAAACTCCACTCCATAATTTTTGATTTGAAATATTTCAAGAAGACTCCAAATGTGCTGGTTTGAGGCTAATTGGAATATTTTAATGAAAAGAATTAGATTATAGGTTGTGAAAAGAAGACAATGGTGGCGTCTACTTCACTCATAGGCTTGCTGAGATGTATAAGAACAAGAACACAAACATAGATAACACAGAGTGTCTTGATTTCTCTGGGAGTCAGTGGGTCTTCTCCTCTCTGCTAACCTAGCTAACCACTCTCCTTCTAAGCCCCTGGCTGATCCTCCAAACTCACCTTGCGCATAAGCCAGACCTTGGGGTAAGGTAGAGGGGTGGAAAGAAGGTGGAAGGATGGTTGGGAACCCCTCCTGGGGACTCTGATTTCTGGGAGGGGGATTGTGTTTCTGTATTACCACTAGCTTGTATATGTCTGTAAATATTCATGTCTATAGTGTATATCTCAGTTTGTACATTGTGCTAAGGTGTAAATAGAGCTTCAGTCCTTAACTTCCAGCTGGCTGAGTTATAGTCTGGGTCGTTTTGCAAAGTGTGGGCGGCAAGTAACTCCCAAAGCATCACGATTGGAGAGATATGGACTTGATAGATGTTCAGCGTATGAGGGATTGGTTGGATGGGTGTTTCCAGAAGGTTGTGGTCAATAGCTCAATGTCCAAAAACAGGTGATGAGCAGTATCCTTTGGGAGTCTATACTGGAACAAGTTTAATATTTTTGTCAATGATGTTCTGCTCTGTTCTGCTTAGATCACACCTGGAGTACTGCATCCAGCTCTGGAGTCCTCAGCACATGAAAGACAGACCTGTTGGAGTGAGTACAGAGGAAAGCCATGAAAATGATCAGAGAGCTGGAACACCTCTCATGTGAAGAAAGGCTGAGAGAATTGGGGCTGTTCAGCCTAGAGAAGGCTCTGGGGAGACCTTATTGCAGCCTTTCAGTACTTAAAGGAGGACTATAAGAAATGAAAACAATCTTTTTAGTAGGGCCTGCAGCAACAGGACAAAGGATAATGGTTTTAAGTTAAACCGGGTTAATTTTAGACTACAGGAAGAAACTTTTTATAAAGGGGAGGGGTGGGGGGGGGGGGGGGCAGGCAACTCCCAAATCATCACACCGAGAAAAGAAACTTTAAAGGGGAAAGACAACATATTGAGGTTTTTAGAACTTGATATAGTCCTGTCCAGTATCTTACCCTTACCTGGATGCTTAAGGAGTAAGGAAATTTTCAGTCATCTTGTTTGCAGGAATGAAGGATCTTTGGAAAATATGTGGTCAGACATAGGTATCTAATTCCAAGCTCCCAAACACCTACCCTTCTACTGTGACAGCTGGATACCAGCTGGGAGCCCATAGGACATCCCAAATGGTATCTATGTGCCTGCACTCAAGAAAATGTATCACCTCCTCTAAGTCTCCGGGTAAATAACATTAACATTATAAGCATTTAGAGACAGAAGGAATTTTAATTCATTCTGTTTATCACTTGTTATTTAAATATATCTAAACTAGGCAAACAAAGCAGAATGCCTGTATCTCATTATCTTTTTATATTCTGGAAAAAAAAAAAAAAAAAAAAAAAGACAATGCACAAAAAGCGTCAAAAATTGAGCAGCTTGTGGTTATGTTGCTATAGTTACAGGATGATCATAGGCTTTGCTAAGCCAGAAAAAGAAATGAGCAGTTTCAAATAGTTTTGCACCTAGTCACTGCAGATAACACTACATTTCCAAGTACAGTTTTGCTCTGCTTGACATTGGTGAGATGCAAAGAAGCCATTTGTCTCCGGAAATGGTTTACAAATAAAAAAAAAATCAAAAGCCTCCTTGTGCTTTACCTCTGAGAATTTCCATTTAGATTTCAAATCAATAAATAAATCCAAAACCAACCAGCCAAAAAACCCCACCCAACAAACAAACAAACCCCAAACAACAACAAAAACCACGATAACAAACAACAAAACAAGCTGACAACAAGGGAAAACAAGGAAACAAACAAACAAACAGGAAAAAAAACACAACTACTCTTAACATAGAAAACAGTTTTGTTCTGTTTTTCTCAAAATAATTAGTTGTTTCTTTCTTTCTTTTTTTTTTTCTTTTTTTTCCCTATTTTTTTTTTCATGGCAAAATGAAGCACTTAATATTTCTGAGGCTGAAGGTCAAAAATGTCTGCTTTCTAGCTAAACTCTATCCACAAGCATATATAATGGGATCCCTTTTAGTTTAATATTTAGATTTCACAAAAATAAATAGTAATGTGGAATAGTCAGTTTGGGAAAAAAAAAAAAAA
>VWZE01008566.1:186931-207662 GCA_013396675.1 Eubucco bourcierii
TAGGCAGGGACATCTCCTGCTAGTACAGGTTACTCAAGCCCCCATCCAATCTGGCCTTGAACACCTCCAGGGAGGGAGCAGCCATGACCTCCCTGGGCAACCTGTTCCAGTGCCTCACCACCCTCACTGGAAAGAACTTCTTCCTAACATCCAGTCTAAATCTCCCCTCTGCCAGCTTAAACCCATTGCCCCTTGTCAATAGCAGGACCTTGTCAATAGTCCCTCCCCAGCCTTCCTGTAGGCCCCCTTCAAATACTGGAAGGCTACTATCAGGTCCCCTCGAAGCCTTCTCTTCTCCAGGCTGAAGAGCCCCAACTCTCTCAGTCTGTCCTCATAGGAGAGCTGCTGCAGCCCTCTGAGCATCTTTGTGGCCCTCCTCTGGACTCGCTCCAACACTGTGTCGGTGCTGGAGACTACAACTGAACTTGGAATGTCCTGGTGAGAATCAGTACAGAGAAACAGACACAAAGAGTGTATTTACACCAGCTGACAGTCTCTGCCTAAGGTTTAATCCCTTTGTTTAGAAAAATTCTAGAGTTTGCTTTGGCATTGCATTTTGCTGAATGAATGTAAAGCTTTTGTATCTACATGGGAAGATGGCAGAAGATTAAACGTTAGCAAAGGAAACTCCTGATTTTCTCAGTGAATCCTCACAGAGGCAATGAAGCACATGCCCCTTTGAAACATGTTCATCTTTTTTCTCATACCGAAATGTGTGGTGCAAATCTTTTGCTGCTTCACTTAAGTTTATTCTGTTGCAACTGTACTCTCCAGCAAAAGAAGACCTCACTGTCAATTAAAATATGTACTCTTTAATAAAAATGCAGTTATAGGTAATGACTATTACCTACTGAAATGAATAAGATGGCAAAGAGATTCCTCTGGGCTCAGGAAAGCTGTAATCAAACAAGGAGATTAGCTATGGTTTATCTGTCAGGACCCATCCACTTAAAGCACCCCAAAAGGACTATGAAAGATGAATGAATGTAAAGCTTTTGTATCTACGTGGGAAGATGGTAGAAGATTTAACATTAGCAAAGGAAACTCCTGATTTTCTCAGTGAATCCTCACAGAGGCAATGAAGCACATGCCCCTTTGAAACATGTTCATCTTTTTTCTCATACCGAAATGTGTGGTGCAAATCTTTTGCTGCTTCACTTAAGTTTATTCTGTTGCAACTGTACTCTCCAGCAAAAGAAGACCTCACTGTCAATTAAAATATGTACTCTTTAATAAAAATGCTGTTATATGTAATGACTATTACCTACCGAAATGAATAATATGGCAAAGAGATTCCTCTGGGCTCAGAAAAGCTGTAATAAAACATGGAGATTAGTTAATGGTTTATCTGTCAGGACCTGTCCATTTAAAATGCCCCAAAAGGACTGTGAAAGATGCTCATGCTGCAGTTCACTAGCCCTTTCCACATATCTCTTGGGCATGGAAATGATGTTTTTTGCAGGCTGATGACCCTGTTTGGGGCAGGAAGCTCCTACAGAGATCCCTCTCAGTCTAGTTACTCTATGATGTATCCTGACTTTCAGGGATCTAGACTCTGAAAAACTCTTTTCTATTTCTCTGAACTCTGAAACTTTTGGGACTCATGTCCTGCCCTCAAATCATGTATGGATTTGTGGGAAGCATTTGATTATTTGAAACAGAACTAGATACTGTGGTATCCTGATTTACACACCTAGCTGTTGATACCTGTAAACTGAAAATCACAGTTATAGTTTCAGTGTCAGTAGGAAGTTACTCTAACATTCTTTCACAGTTGATAAAGATCTAAGATGAGATTCATTTCACTTCAGTGGAGACATCTAACACAGATCAGAAGAATCAGTTTTATGAGGGTTCCTGCTCCCATTTGAGATGTCTAAAGAAAAAAATCATTGATCTCTTGATGCTGCTCCAGAAGACCACTGGCCTCTCATGGGTCCAATGTCATATTTACTGGCCATATATGAAGGTCTTAAATGCTCTATGGTGTCATATGGCATTGGATCTGTTGCATAAGTATAGGTCCCTTTCTCTTCCAAATTATGAGTCACGTAAGAGAGAGTAGAGATGTGCAAAACAGGGAAAGATTTGCTCAGTTTTAGATTGTTGTACATTGCAAACTACTAAAGACAATGATAGAATACAGACCAAAATGAGAAGACTGGTTGATGAGTTTTCAGAGGAAGTGCAGCGGTTTGCAGACAAGATAATCACTTATCCCATAGTGTTCTTTGAGTTTCTAAAGACCTTTGAATGAAATACTGATGTTATTCATTATGCATGCATTGCAGATTTACCATTAGGCCAGTAATTTTTCTAGCATAGAAGATATCACTAAAGCAATTCATGTTTCAAAGGTGATACAAGAAACTCTGCAAGAGTCATCAGCAGTATAATGTGCCTTTGGGGAACTGGAGAGAGAAATACCTGTCATTTGATGTGTAGAGGTTATTTGTTCCATGTAAGTTAGAGGTTTTGAGATATTTGTTCTGAGCTCTTAGCACAAAGTGAGTTAAATGTGATATTTGCAGTAATGTGAGTTTGTCATACAAATGCTTTTCTGCTTGAAAACTGATTTAGGTTTGGTTTTTTTTTGTGTATATTTTTTGTTTTATTAATCTGGAAAAAGTAGCTAGAGGAGCAGAAACACAACTATATAGGGGTAACACACTACAAATACTAAATCAGTTTGTGCAGAACTGGATGATAGTTATTGTAGTTTTTCTGAAGCTAACTTCTCAATTTAATCAAAGATTAGATGGACACATCACAATAACAATTTTGAAATAAAAGACGTGTATGTCATCCAAAGTAATGCCCAAATTGTTCTGTTGGGCTATAATTTTTCAGTAGCAGTTCTCCCATTCTGAAAACCTGTTATTTGTAAAAGAATTAAATAGCATCATCAGATGACTTAACTGACTCTGAAATTGTAGTATGAAGAAAAAAGTGGGAGTGAAGTGCCAGACTATCAATTGAAACATTACTCTAACAATGTCCGAAGCAATCAGAGAACAAAAAAGTCTGTATTCCCACACCAAACTGTCAATTAGGGAAAAAAACACTCATCAAAAACACTCATCCATTATCATGAGCAAATTAAACTAGGAATCTCCACCAGAGATTATTTAAAATTGGAATGTTTTCATTTGTTTCTTTGTTTTGGCTGGTGCAAGCAACTGCCATGACACTTCTACTGATGTAAAGGTAAGTAACCAAAGGAAGAATCCACACAAACATTCAGATGTCCAGGTTTTAGGCTGCAAGGATTGGCAGAGCCTGGCACTCATAATGGGGAGGGGGTAGCAAAGACAACAGCTGTGTGCATTGGGACCAGGTGGATGATCTGCTCAGTCTGCTGACTGACTGAAGGAGGAAGTAGAAAAACTGATAAGGAGTATAAGGCAGCATGAAAGGGAGATAGATTGGTAGAATCAGACCTTACCTTCTTTGTAACAGGCTCAGTAGTAAGACAGAGCTCAGAACACAGAGGGCTCCCTGTCCTCTTTTCATCTTGCTGAAAAGCATCACTTACAGGATAGGAAGCAGTGGCAGCACGTTCCTGCCAGATGCAGCTGGTGTGCCACCCCAATAGCTGCTGCACCTCCCCAGATGCCTTTGCAAAACAGATGTTCTGCTCTGCAGGGAGAGGCAAATATCAAGAAGGATGAAAATTCACTTAGCTTAGAGGTGTCACTGAGGTCAAGTTGGACTAGGTCTCATATCAAAGCAAACATGTACTTGCCATAGGTGACTCACTTTTGGAGTGGAAGACCCTCCTTGCTGACCTGATCCACTTCTAAGGGAAGTCTGCTGACTCCCTGGGGCCAGTTCATAAAATGAAAAGTTTCCACCCTAGTTTAGTCCTCAGACTACTGTCTTTTAATAATTAGTTGAGTCATCATCCTTGGGTGTGTTTAAAGGCTGCATAGATGTGGGGTTTGGGATACAGCTTAGTGGTGGACTTGGTATAGTAGGGTTAATGATTGGACTCAATGATCTTAAGGTCTTTTCCAACCTAAATGATTCTATGACTGCATGTTATTAGATTGCCAAAGGTGTTTCTTCAGTTCTTCTCTTTCTTCTTGTATGCTCTTCACAATACAGCGGCAGGATCACAAAACTGTTTAGGTTCCAGTCTTCAGTCTTCTTAGATACCTAAGACTTCTACAGTCCTGTAAATTCCATCCATAAAAGCCCTAGGTTTTTTGATAGTTCTACATAATGTTAATTATTGTGCAGAAATAAACCCAGGGCCAAAAATGAGATTCATAATAAATGAATAACGAACATCATAATTGATGTTCAGAGCAAGACTACATTTTGTAATTCAGAGCAGATAGCAGCAGTGGAGGCATGCCATATTTGGCCTCTGGGTGTATTTGAAGTTGCTCTCAGATAAATTCTAGAAACATCCAGAAGAAGGCTCTGATTCCATCTTCCAACCACTAACACCCTGAGCAGTCAAGGCTACACAGCTGTAGACACAGCTGCTTCTCCAAGAAGGCAGATGTCTTTTTCAGGTCTCGTGTCACCTATGCTAGCTTGGGGGTGCATTCAGGTAAACTAGGGATGTCTTTGCTTAGCAGATTATAACGGACCTCACAAGCCTGAGCTTAGTACTGCCTCTATCATAAGTGTGGTTTTAGGAATACCAGAACAGATTTGTTGAGCAAGAAATCCTTGGGTTAACAAACGAATCAGGATTACTATTAGTGATAGTAAAGGAGGAACTGTTTGGTTTAGGATGTTGCATGCCAGAAACTGAAGTCGCTGCCCTCATTTCTTCCAATGCCTTTTGCAGCAGGCAACACATTCTGATTGACTGTCCCTGACTGATTGCCTCACCTCCTACCCAGGTTCTTCCACTCATCCTCTCCTAATTTTACCAGAAGTTACTCAGCCCTAACCCCACCATTGTTGTGAAAAAAACAGACTTTAAAAAAGTAAAACAACCCCCAAATCTATATTTCTGCAAAACTGTAAGCTGACTCTGCTATGTTGTGCCATATAATGACAAAATAACTGTTGGACTCTCTAACAAAATGTACTCTCACCAGTGTAAAATTGACAGCCTGAGACGCATTTATGGCAACTAATACTATAAAATCTGGACACTTCACATGCTTTATGATATCCCACAGAGGTAAAGAAGGAAGAATTATTTGACAAGTGGGAGTAAGAGGCACAGAAAGGCAAAATGACTTATCTAGGATAACATAAAATACTTGTGACAGAGAAGGAAGCTAAACCTAGGTGCCCTAATTTCCAGGCTTATATTCTAGCCGATGGATAATCCTTTCTGCTCCAAACCTGAAATCTCAATGTTCACATCGATTCTGCTTTTTTTTTTTTTTTTTTTTTTTTTTTTTTTCCCCTAAAGTAAGATTTTTGGAAACATACAGTTTAGATGTTGGCTGAAATCTCCCTTCATTAAACTGATGAAAAGATGTTTTAGCAAAGAAACCACCACTACAAGAATTAAACCAAGAAGATATTCACAAATTCACCTTGATCTAAAAGCTCAAGCTCCCTATTTTTTTTCTTTTTTTTTTTTTTCCCACTCTGTGTGCATTCATTACATAAGAAATAGAGGGCTGTGACAAAGCCAATTGAAATATATATGTCATTCAGTATATTTTACAATGCATCAACATTTTCAAGCAGTACTGCTGGAGGTGTCAATTAGTAGCAGACTATTTTTCATACCACTTCCTTCCCTAAAGAAGGTATCAAGAGCCTGAGCTGCCTTTTGAGAAACATATAGTATTTTTTGGTCTTTAACTCCTAAGTCAATAATGCAAGAGTCTCCACCTCCCAGCCCTGTATGACTGTCTTCGTTATACTGGGTTATTCCAACTGCAGTGGATACTTCCTTTTGAGTTGCTGAATGAAGCTTTAGGTCCGTTCTCAGGATCCCCTGACCAGTCAGAAGACCAATGTTTTTCTAGCCAATACAGCAGCAGGCTCCATGTAGTATCTTTGCATGAGAACCCCAGATCAGGATTGTTTGTATAGTACAATTCCTGATTTGAGAGAAAGCTGAAGTTCAGCTTTTCTTGTGCAGCATGAGAAATACAGATCATTAGGGAATGATCTGTATTCCCTAATACAGAAAAGGAAAGAGTGGGCTTTTAATTAAAGTTTGCAAGACCTGGGTTAAAAAAAAAAAAAGAAAAAACAACAAATGACTAGGTCATGGTATCCTCACAGCAGCACTGAAGTGGTAGATGGCTTTTGGAGATTTTTGAGTTAAACCTTCCCTGCTTGATCCTGGTCATCTATAACAGATTGCTCAAGGTCATGTCCAGTTGGGTTTTGATTATCTCCAAAGAGAAAAACTCCACAAACATTCTGGTCAACCTGTCCCGGTATTTGATAATAAAAATAAAATAAAAGTTCTTATATTTAAGTGGAGTTTCATTTACTTCAGTTTGTGTCTGTTATGGCCTGTATCTGGGCAACACTGAGAAAAATCTAGCTCCATCTTTACAGTATCACAGCATCACCAAGTTTGGAAGAGACCTCAAAGATCATCAAGTCCAACCCATTACCACAGACCTCAAGACTAGACCATGGCACCAATTGCCATGTCTAAACCCGCCTTGAACACTTCCAGGGACGGTGACTCAAATTAGTCCCATTAGGTGTTTGAACACAATAATACCCTCAGCATATACTGATGCATGGGATTATTCTTATGTGCTGGGCTTTGCATTTCTCTTTACTGAATTTCACAAATTTCCTGTTGGCCCATTTTTACAGCCTATCAAGGTCTGTCGACTACTCCTCTCAGTTCTACAAAATTTGTAAACTGGCTAAGGATGGACTCTTCTCCATCATCCAAGTCATAAACAATGATGTTAAACAACATTACCCCAAATACTCACTTAGAAGTACAACCCTCGTGACTAGCTCCATTTTATTTCATTTTTCCTAATAATTTTTTAAGTTTAGCCATCTAAAATGTAGCTGTTTTATCAAGCAGGCTGTACAGGTTTACTCTAAAGTCGTAGGAGAGGCAGTGCCAAAGAAAGATTTTTCTCATCCGACAAGTACCTGCGCCATCTGGGTATTTCTTTCCATTGACAGTAGCTGAAGCCTTGATTGCTATGGTTAGACAGCAAGTTAGGTGAATCTCACATCTCTAAAAAAATAGCTTGAGACAGGGTCCAGAGCAAAATACTTCAGGGACATCAATATTTCACTCTGATTTGAAGTGTGTTGTAATCAGAGTCCTCTTTGACTGGGTTTCCACATGAGGCTTCAAAAGACTCCCTAACTAGACTTTGGAAATGAACACATTTGCCTGATAATTCCCTGGAAAAGTGAAAGCCCCAGCCTGTTGTCAAAAAGTCAGCATCTCCTAGGAAAATGCATCCTGACATGTTCTGCTAGTCAAGCCAGTATATTCTGCAGAAAAACAAAATATAATAACTCTTCTGGGTAACTTGATTGTACCCTGGCTGTATCATAAGTCAAGAACAAGTATTTTGAGTGTGAATTAATCCTTATGAGCTATTGCTTGATGGGTCATATTAAGAACTGTGACTGTCAGTCTAAGAGAAGAACTGTCTTTTTTTGTCGTTGTTGTTCTATCATTGCTCAACAGATTATAACAGAAGGGAAGAGTGCAGCAAAACACATGTGCCTCGCACTATGCACAGCCTCATCACTAAATAAATAAGCCAAAAATAAAAACAAAATGAAAAACAAAATCCAACCAAAATGGAATTTTAGAACATCCCAAAGAAATATGCTATGGAAAGCTGGATATGTTTGAGAGAAACAGCAGATGGCATTCTCTGGTGGTGGGAATGACAGAGATGTGAATTTAGAAATGCTAGTTTTGTAACTGCAGAAAAAGCATCACTCTTGGAATTCAGCAACAGGTAGTCTAAAAGCCTGTTTGCAGCTTTGAAGAGCACAGACACTTTACATCTTCTACCACCTTAGCTGAAATCTAAAAGCATCTCTTCAACTTCAAACTAAATGCAAGCTTTTGCTGGTCAGAAATGTCACAGACATCCCTACCCAAGCCTGGTTAAAGCACTGGTAAGGGCTATATTGTTTCCATTATAAAAAGGGTAGATTTGCATCAGATTACCCTCACTTGGAATTATCTCAGTATAGAACAATAGAAGAGCAAAGTTAAGGTGTCCTTTAAAAGACCTAGATTGTATCTGTCCCTGTGAGTGCTTATTTGTCTCAACAGGAAGGTCTTGGAAGTTTAAAGGTGTTGCATAAAGAAAACAAATGCACCTGAGTTTCACAGCTGGTGATCAGCTTTGTTTCTAGTTTTAACTTTCTTGTGCTACCAATTCAGTAAGTCTATGGTAACCTTGCACAGGATTTAGGAATTCCAGTTCCATTTTTGGAACAGTATGTATCTTGGTGCTGTCTTCTGCTGTGTGTTACTTCATCGTGGTCAGACTCAGAAAAAAAAATATTTGAGAGTTATCTATGAACAGGATTACACTGGGGACCAAAATTATCTAAAGGTTCTTCTCCTAGAAAGAGTAAAATCTGAAAATATATCTAATTTTAAATGCATTGAAAAAAAAAATCAATTTTCTACTATCCTTTTGCTATGAAAAATGCCATAACAAACTAATAAGGTGGTTGATGTTTATGGTTAGTTAAGAACAGAGTATGATGAACAGAGATTTAAAAAGCAGAAGAGAAGACAAGACAATGACAAGAGATTTTTTTTTCCTGATATCTTGATCAGATCAAGAAGAGTTTATATGTCTAGGTAAGGGCAGAATATAGCTTCAGCTCATCCTCATAATGAGAAGTAAAAATCATGTGCAGAAGAACAGAAAGATTATTAGTAGAGGTTCAAGCAATGATCAAAAAGAAATTTGGACTGGAAGAAAAGCTTTAAGTGTTTTTTGTGCCCAGGGAGATTGTGGATGCTCCCTTCCTGGAGGTGTTCAAGGCCAGGTTGGCCGAGGCCTTGAGTGCCCTGTACTAGTGGGAGGTGTCCCTGCTTATGGCAGGGGGTTGAAATTAGATGATCTTTGAGGTCCTTCCAACCTTCCAACCTTCCAACCCTACTATTCTATGATTCTGTAGTTTTGTGTAAGTCTATAGCTAACTGAAGTAACCAGCTGGTATTTGGAGCCCTTTGTGAAGACTATGGGATGTAGTTAGCACTCCTGCACTATCTGGTGGGTTAGATCACTGCAGAACCTAAAGGTAGAAATGGTCATTTTAGGGCTCAATTCAACATTCAAAGTTTTCTTTCCCCTCTGACCGTAAGAGAAGTTCAGATATTTAACTGAGATAGGGTGCAGATTTCAATGTTTAGCCAGAAGAACCTCAGACGAAGTTATGTGGTTAGGATGCTTGGGTATTTGTAGCCTAAGTGAGGTCTGTTCCTGTGACAGATGAGAAACAGAAGGGCTGTAGGAGAAATGAGCTTGTAATAAAACAAATATAGGCTTGAAGGCTTCTTTATTCAAGGAAATCAAAGATAATTTAGACATAGAGAGGGACAAGTTCAGACAAAGGCAAGAGGGAGTACTGACTCAGGCAAAAATCTGGACAGAACTCAGTGTCCAAGTATTAAAGAAATTTAATAACTCTCAAGTGTCTTTGAGGAAAAAACAAATACATAAATAGAAAGTCACATAGGATTCATCTGTCCATGTGTACCGATGTTTAACAGATGCTAATGCTTGCAAAAGTGTTATGAGAATTAATTAATGGTAAAAGCAATCTGAGTGAGCAGTTTTTCCCTGCAATGAACATACTATGAAATCTGCATTTTGGTCTTTGCTAAGTTTATAGTAGCCAAGTGAAACACTTCCTTGGGTAGGAAGAAAAGAGAAAAATCTTTTAAATGCATTTATAACAAACCCTGTATATAGTTTAGTCATAATTGTGAATTTCAATATGTATGTGATGCATAAATGATAAAATAGCTGCTGGTTGCTGTGGTTTTGTTTGCTTGGTTGGGTTTGGTTTGTTTGTTTCTGACTTCCAGATTTATATGACAAAATAAGGAGGTTGCCTGCTACTTACTGGAAATAGAGATATAAAATTATCCCATGTATTTATAAAGCATCTACTTCATAATATCAATGTTGACACATGTTTGAGAGCACTGAGAATCTTCTGTTCAATGTCTGAGGAACTTTTGTCTCATTGGAGTCTCCTATTTGATGGTAGTCACAGTTTTTTACTATAATAATAACAGTAATTGGCTATTACTCTAATTTCACTGCTTTAATTATACTTAGAAAAACTTGCAAGACTCACCTGAACACTGAAAAAAAAATCAATTATAGACATATAGTTTAAGGTATGTACACATCCTAATCAATGCTGTCTTTGCACACACACCTCCTTGTGTTGCCCAAGCATGAGTTCAAACCCTACTATTAGTGATAATAGCAGTGATAATATTAGTGATTGCCATTTCTGCAACTCCTCTTATCACTTTTTATCTACTCTGAAGACATTGTATCAAGACGTTGGTTTTGTGTTTGTTTGGCAGGTATCATGACCTGTTTTTTTGAGCCAACCTTGGACAGCAGGGAGGTTGTGTTAAGATTCAAAAATTCCTTTGGAGTAATTTAAATTAAGGTAAACTGACACCAAAAGGCTGATGATTTACATTTATTTGATTCAGTGAAAGCTCTCAGTCACTTGCAGCTTAAGGATGTTTGATGGGACCAGAGGAGAGGGAAGTAACAAGGAAAAGGAGAGGGAAAAATAGAGATAAAGATTGGATGAGGCCTTGAGTGAGCTGTACTAGTGGGAGGTGTCCCTGCCTATGGCAGGGGGTCGGAACTACATGATCCTTGAGGTCCCTTCCAGCCTTACCATTCTATGATCCTATCATTCTATAAGAAGTGAGGGAAAAAGAAAGATATTACCACCCTTGGATCTAGTGATGTCGTCACTGGATTAGTCCAAGTTCTTTGGTGGTGAGTGTACATCCAGCAAGGGCTTCTGTGGAAGATATGAGATGTGGAGCCAAGAGGTTGCAGTCCTTTTAAACTCTTGGAGCATGGTAGGCCAGTCTCCCCAGTTCACAAAGAGAGGTCCCCTCCAGTGTAACGCCTATCACAGTCCTTTCAGTGGCATTGTTGCAATGGTTTAACAGAAGGAAAGGGAAACCCCAGCCTCTGAAGAACTTTCCATTGTTGAGCCATCTGCCAGGAACAGCTCCGGCCAGTAGCTCTCCTTCAGACCAAGTATAGTCACACCTTGTTTGAGACAGTAGAAGATCCAGGCTCTCACAGCACGTAATGCTCATTTTCTGATCTTCTGAAGTACAAGTAAGCTCCCAGTTGAAAACAGGTGGCCAAGAGCAATATGAAACATCAACATTCATGTGGGATGCTGTATGTAGGCAGACAACTGGACCAGTTTGCAGCAGATATATTGATCTGATTTTGGAATTCAGTCAAAACATTTCCTAATTGTTGCCATTAAAGAGGTTTCTTTCTAGATGGATCTTAATATATTTATAAATACATAAAATTATTTTTCCCAGAAGTGTTTTCGAATGACCTTTTAACCACTTTTGCACAGGATAAATATTCTCATTATTATTAATGAATAGCAAGTGTAGCTAAAACATTCTATGCAGTGACTTTTAATTCTCTTACTGGCAAGAAACTCTCCTTGGGAAACCCTCATTTATTTAACTGCATATAACCCTCTGACCCTTCTTTCTCTCTTTAGATCCCTGACAGTGCCATTAGAAGTGTTTGAAAACCAAACTTTTTGTTACAGAGGAAATTATGGCATTTTAGGTGGAATCAAAAGAACTGCAGTGGTTTGTGATAAATGCTCATTGCTATATGTGCATTGCAATTAAGAAACAAGTATTGTAAAAAAACCTAGAAAATTGATAGGAAACAGGCCTAGGACAAGTCTTGCTAATTCCTTCATCCTAATGCAAGGTTGGCATCATCTGTGATTTCTCCAAACCTGTTTTTCTGATAAAAAAGTATTTTAAGCCACCTGCAACTCAGATTCTATCCCTTTCCAAGTAGTACACTTTGATGCCTTATCTGCTTTTCTAACATTGGGGTTTTTTTCCTTCATATTTAACCAGAATCTCTCTCTCTTTATTGTAAACTTTGTGGGTTTTTTCATTGTCTACAATTGTTGTGGTAGGCCTAAGCAGGTCAAAATAGGCTTATACATGTCCTGGCTTGCTCAGACATGTTTTTCTGCTCTTCTTCCTTCTGCCATGGGGAGAAGCAACCACAGGGAAGAGGACAAGGAACCTGGAGCCACTGAGTCTGAGGACTCTGGCTTGCCAGACTTTTTACATCCTGTGGTAAACAAGGCAATGCTCAGTTTGTGCCTCCCTTGTGCAAGGCCTGTGTTCTGCCCTAAAAAGGGTAAAGCAAGCCTGTGGCTTCACCTAATATGGTCAAACTTGGCTAACTGCCATTCTGGTTGGCTATTCTGTGTCCAAAGGCATATTAGTCTTGGGCTGTATTGTTAAAAGGAGATGAGCAGGTGACACAGTGTGCTCTGCCATTGTATCTGTGCTCTGTTGTTCCTACTGCCTGCCACCGTTGCTCATTGCTGCCTTATATTCTGAACTGCCTGGAAACACCACTGACTCAGGTTTACCAGGAAAAGGCTATAAATGGCTCCATGTGATTGGCCTGCATAGGTAGCATGACAACTGTGCCAAGACTGCACATGGCAAGACATCCTACCAACACCTGAAAGTCTCCTGCCAAGATGGGAAGTACTGGAGATACACTGATCATCCAGAGAGATCAGGACCAGGTCAGAGATTGTCTGTCTCCTTTTCCCAGCAATCTATGAAGCCTGGGAAGCATGAGAAGCCTCAGAGACTGACAAGACAGTAACAGAATTCCCTGAAAGTGTTTGGGTACTGTCTGAAGCTGTAGCTAGCCCTGTGAGTTGGGAGCTATTTTGTGAGTAAATAGTTAAAGCCTCTTGTAATTCACCATTGCCTTCTGCCATAAGCAGAAAGCAGCTGCTTGAGTCCATCTAGTGGGCAAGTGATATATTGACTGCAAGCGTTATGTTGACTGCAGGAACCTTCTCTTCCAGATCAATCGAGTTCAATTAATGTTTATACATTATTTCTAGTTATTCCTAGCTCCTGTGTTATTAGCTGTATAAAGTTTCCATGACTGTGCAAAGAATCAATTATTATTAAAATCAGTGGTTGGGGTGGTGAGAGTTCTGGATATTGAATGTTAATAAACAATATTCATCTTTGAAAAATCCTATCTCACATCAATTAATTACCTCTCCATTACAATAATGGAGTACTCATTAACATTCAAAACAAAAATCCTCTTTCCCTTTGACAGCAATCTTTTAATGTATCTGAAGACATGTTGAAGTTTTCTGTGTGACGGCGTGACAGACTGAAATTATTTCAGTTTACACTTTTTCTAAGGAAAAGGGGTAGTAAAATAATAGCACTCTGGCTGAATAGGAGATGAAAATACAGAAATGTTGTATTTTAAGAAAATGTGCAGGACAAGATACAGCATACATGAGTCCTTAACACCCAGTCCCAAGCACAAATCCAGGTTGGGTGGTGAATGGTTGGAGGGCAGCCCTGACGAAAAGGACCTTGGGGGTCTGGGTTGATGAAAAGCTCAACATGAGCCTGCAGTGTGAGTGCAGCCCAGACAGCAACTGAGTCCTGGAATGCATCAAGAGCAGTGTGGCCAGCAGGGTAAGGGAGGGGATTCTGCCACTTTGCTCTCGTCAGACCCCACCTGGAGTACTGTGTACAGTTCTGGAGTCCTCAGCACAGGAAGGACACTGAACTGTTGGAGGGGGTCCAGAGGAGGCCACGAAGATGCTCAGAGGGCTGCAGCAGCTCTGCTATGAGGACAGACTGAGAGAATTGGGGCTCTGCAACCTGGAGAAGAGAAGGCTTCCAGGAGACCTTAGAGTAGCCTTCCAATATCTGAAGGGGGTCTACAGGAAAGCTGGGAAGGGGCTATTGACAAGGTCTTGTAATGACAGGACAAGGGGCAATGGATTTAAACTGGCAGAGGAGAGATTTAAACTGGATGTTAGGAGNCAAACCACAAACCACCAAAAAACAAAAGCCAAACAAACCAGTGTCCGTTTTCTCCCATCAGGTCCCAAACAGGCCACATTGACTGCAGTAGGCTGTAGCCTTGAAGGCCACGGTGTACCACAGGATCCTCCTACATATTTCCCTAGTTACCCGGACAGAGATCCTTGTGGAGAGCTGAAAGGTAGGGAAAAATAGAGTGAATTGACCTTGCTGCTTAGTTTTAAAGTGCTTGCAGGATTTATGGGATTGAATAACATAATTACAATATCTGGGAGTGACAGTTGATCCCCCTGCTGATGGATCTTGATCTCTGCAGTTTTAGTATGGACTATGGGATAACCTGGAACCCCTCAAACCACAGCAAGACACTAAGCTAAATGCATACAATTTCTTCTGTCATTTCTCATGCTTTGATTTTTAGACCATTGATTTTGTCCTTTTACAACTGAGTAGCTCCAGTAGATCTCTTTCTTGAAATATAGTTTTCCAAAGTATACACAATATTTCAGCTGAAAGCTCATAAGAATGTGATTTTCTTTTTATACTGCATGTACTTACATTTAGAAAAAAAAAAAAAAAAAACAGAAACAGAATCATAGAAGAATAAGGTTGGAAGGGACCTCAAGGATCATCTAGTTCCAGCCCCCTGCCATAGGCAGGGACACCTCCCATAATATATAACTAGTAAAATTCCAAATGTTAGGAAAAAGTTCAGATGTTTCATTTTAATGAGATTAAATAACTGCTTCAGCTTTTTGTTTAAGTTTTGGGTTGTTTGGGGGTTTTTTTGTTTGGTTGGTTTTGGATTTTGTTGGGTTTTTATGGAGGAGGCTTCTTTGGAAGAATGCGCTGACTTGGACAACAGTCAACAAAAAAATTAAGTCAGAATTCAGAAAATTTAAACTGGCTCTGAGCAAATTTGGAAAGCTAGTGGAAGAAATTAATTAAATTTAGAAAGTAAAAGGTGGGAAAACTTGTAAATAAGTCTCTTGAGAATTATCAGAAAGGAATTTTGATCTTAAAGGAACTTTTCTTTGATTCCATGGTGTGCCTTATGATTTTACTATTAGTTTTGAATTTACAAAAACAGAATTCAAAAGCTGAGCTGCTGGGAAGTAATACAAAACACTGAGATGAAGCAGAAGCTTCTAACTGCAGTTCTTCTACACCTCTACTAAGATTATTCTCATTTTGCATCTTCACTTTTGTATGAAAACATTAAAAGTTACAGTGATTTACCATCATTTCCTGCCATACTCAGAATTTAATGTTCAAATTCCCTGCTGTCTTACAATGGTGCACTTTTATTTATCTAAAAGCACTATCCAGGGCCCCTAATTACAGCTAAGTTGCTTGAACACAAAGAAATGTGGTGCTAGCCATGAAGAGTTTGCAATATTCTAGTCAATACTATTTTCAGTTGAGCTGAGATAGTTTAATAGCAATGTTACATCAAATAAAACATCTCCAAGGACCAAAAAAAAAAAAGGCCTCAAATAAGAACAACAACAACAACCAAAAAAAAAGCATTTGGGTTTTGAAGAGATGTCTATATAATTGATTTTTCCTTCCATTAGTAAGTCAGCTGAATTTCTTTTAACCTCTGCTAATGTTGTGTGTTGCATTGTTTGTTCTTTAAAGAGAATATTTCTGCAGTCTTTGCAGGCAATAAATAAAAGAAAGTTACAAAATTTTGTAAGCCTGCAGACTCCAATAAAGTGGTGAGAAACAATGAATGAATGTTAACAAGAGTGACAATGCTGAGCTCTTGCTTCAGTAAAAACGATTATGTCTGAGTCTGCAATGGTCAATGAAGCAATTAGTAATATTAACTATTCTGGTAAAGTATTTCTAAAGAATGAAATTCTGTGCCTAGCATAAAAATAAAGAACCAGGCAATCAGGGATGTGAAGAAGTACAAGGATGTAGAACATCACTTTTATATAGTATGCTGCTTGTTTATTATACCCTTTCTTCCTGCATTATTCAGGTTAGGTTCTTTAGTGGATGTGTACTGTGTTCAAATAGCAGCTACAGAGGCTTTATCTTTCAGTTAATAGTTGTCTCTATAATAAGATGTTTGAAGTTAGAGTGCTTAGGTTAGTGGTTGGATAAGGCAAATGAAAAAGTAAAAAGAAGTGAATTTTAAAAGTTTGGGTGGTTTTTTGTTTTTGTTTTTTAGGATTTAAAAAAATACATTTTGAATCCATGCAAAACATTATCCTTGGTGGAAAACAAGTTGTGTAGGTGTGCTTGAATTCTTGGCCCCCTTTCTGCATAAATCTACTTGATAAAAAAATATTTTTATCCCATACCCATGCATAATTTCCTTTTTCAAGTTGCAGCTGTACCTTGATTCTAGTTCCATAGGCAGATGCTTTCAGTCATAGGATCATTTTGATTGGGAGACCACTTTAAGAATGATAAGTCCAACCATTAACCCATCATTGCCAAGTCCACCACTAAACAACGTCCTTCAATACCACATCTACACATATTTTAAATACCTCCAGTAATGGTGACTTCTTCATTTCCCTGGGCAGCCTGTTATGGGTTTTGACAACACTTTCAGTGAAGAATTTTTTACTAATATCTAAGTTAATCCTCCCCTGGAACAACTTCAGGTCCTTTTGTCTTGTCTTACCACTTTTTACTTGGGAGAAGAGAACAACTTCCCACCTCACTAAAACTTCCTTTCAGGTAGTTGTAGAGCGTGAAAAAGTCTCCCCTCAGCCTCCTCTTCTCCCATTTCCCTCAGCCACTCCTCATAAGAGTTGTGCTCTAGAAGAGCCCTTCTAAAACTCTGTCTTTTTCACCAAATTTAGTATTACATGAAAAATTTAATTTGTTTATCTATTAATTGCCACCCCCATGGTCTCAGAGTTGTGATCTCATTTCATCAGGCCCATGTTCTCTGGGCTTGAAAAGTGATGCAGAAGTGGTGAACGGGAACTCTCCCTACATCTACTGCTCACAGAAGTGTTTATCTGCTTACCACCTTGTGCCAGTGGATATGAGGCTTGGACAGATTGGAGAGCTGGGTGAAGAGGAACCTACTGAGGTTCAACAATGATAAGTGCAGAGTCCTGTATCTGGGAAGAAATAAACTGCAACAGTAGTGGTTAGGAGATGATCTGCTACGACACTAGCCCTGTGGAAAAGGACTTGTGAGTCCTGATGGATAATAAGCTACCCATGGGACAGCAATGCACCCTTGTGCCCAAGAAGGCCAATGGGATCCTGGAGTGCATTAAGAAGAATGTGTCCAGCAGATTGAGGGAGGAGAACCTCCCTCTGCCCTAGCAAGACCTCACCCAGAATGCTGCATACAGTTCTGGGCTTTCCGGTTCAAGAGGGGCAGGGATCTACTTGAGAGAGTCCAATGCAGATGATTAAGAGACAGGAGCATTGCCTGATAAGGAAAGGTTGAGCAACCTGGGACTTTTTATTCTGGAGAGGAGAAGACTGAGAGGGTATCTAATAAATATATATAAATATATATAAATGTATATATATATATAAATATATATAAATATATGAAGGCTGGGTGACAAAAAAGGAAGAGACACCATCTTCTCGTTTGCACCCTGTGATAGGACAAGGGGTAGTGGGTGTAAATTACAACACAGGTACTTCCACCTCAGCATGAGGAAGAATTTCTTTACTGTAAGCATCGCAGAACACTGGAACAGGCTCCCCAGAGAATTGCTGGAGTCTCCTTCTCTGGGCACTTTCAAGACCAGTTGGGATGCAGTCCTGTGAGACCTCTGCTAGATTGTATAGTTCTTCTCTGGCAGGAGGATTGGACTCAAAGATCTCCAGAGGTCCCTTCCAACCCCTAAGATCCTGTGATCTGTGATCCTGTGATGTGTTCTGCCTAATGGCTCCTTCAGTGTACAAAATGATGTAAAATCTCAGCTTTCACCTAACTCTGTTCTGCCACCCCTAACTTGCAAGAACTACTCCCCTGAATAATACAACCATGTTCAAAGCTTGCATTAAAGCCTTGTATGAGTCTGTAGTCAGTCTCTGCCTGCAGCAACACAAGAAAGTAATTCTAATCCAGTAAAATTCATACAGTTGACACTTCCAATTGATCTTTTTCATTATTTTTCCTTTTAACTAAAAAGGAAAGGGCTTGTCAAACTGCCAGCAAATGCTTTGTTTCCAGGGTGCAGAAGAGCTCTCTAGAATGTAGGGCAGACTGACAGTTATCATTTCCTTTCCCTGCAGACAGAACTGATAATATTTCCCAGATTTTTTTGGTGCTAGAATGATAAGAAAAAAAAAATCACAGCAGACTACTGATAGTGACAAAAAGACTTAAGATTTAAGGAAGCCCCTACGAGTTCTGATAATTTAAGTGAAGAACACAGCAACTGACAGATTATCTTCAGAGAGCCAGCAATGTGCATAGATATGATGAAGGAGTCTAACTCACTTGAAAGGATGAATGTAGGATGATTGGCAAATGAAGGCAGTGAGATCTAGAGTTCATTGCGAGTTGCCTTATCTAGATGCCACAGTGGAAAATAATAATGTTCTTGTTGCTGACTGATCACTAAGCATCACAACTAGATGGATTTCTGGCCTTATCCTCTTTTTCACAGATTAAGTGAGATCTTTCCACCTTTAATTTAAGTTCTGTTTCAGTTTCAATTTTGGAAACGTATGGTATTTATTACCTACCTTTGGAGATTATTTGTACTAAAAGGGAATTTATTTATCTATTAGAACTATCACCAGTAGTTTTTGGCACCTGATTCTGTCATAGAGTGCATGAAAATGTAAGTCAGATTTTCTTTTTCTAGTTTGGAATACATATTCATACTGAAACCGACTTTTGCTAAACAACTTCTACCCTTCTGGCAGAATAAAGAATTCTGGAAGTGGCTGCAGTTCTTAGTTTCTCTGTGATCCTCTTAAAATTAGCTTCAGAGCCATTTCTGGATTATCTCGTGATTATTATGCAGAATGAGCACTGCAGAACAGCTACTTTCACTCTCCATCTGGTAACTAATGTATATCTGCATTTTGACAATTGGGTCCCCGAGGACCATTTCACAGCAGAGGTGTATGTACATTGCAAATAATTCTTGTTCATGGCCCAGGTTTTACACGGAAGTCATTGGGTTGTACTTTCTCCCTGCTGTTCCTCTTAATTTTGCCCAGATGTAAGATCCCAAGGTGTAACCTATAAGGCAGAGACTTTTAAACTCAGATATCGCATCTCTCAGGGAATTTCTTAACCAAAGGGCCCTAGGTGGGTTATTTGACTTCTGCTGTCTCACAGGTGCAATCAGTGCAGCTCTTACATAGGGTTTTATTTCCAATCTGACAGAGGTTTGTGCTGAAGGGTTGTCTGAACCTTTGGGGGAACCATGCCAGCCTGTGCTGCTGGCTGACAAATTAATGAGTTTGTTGCAACTCCATTGCAAACACACAAATTGCACTGATACTTTCTCTAGACTGCATGCATAGTTGTGAGAAATTCATCCTGGTAGCATGATAAATTTAAAGGAGTCAAGTTTGCATGTGAATAGTAAATCTGGCCATGCAGATGCAGTATGTAGATGCAGAATGTGTGCTGATGAACTGTTCTCTGCATGCCCAATACTATCACATTTGACACATGTAGTAAAAGAGTCTAATGCAATGCATCCTGATGGGGGGAAAATAACTGCCTAGAATCCAGGAGCTTTGGCAGCCTCTTCATGGTTTACTCCAGGAAAGGGTGGTGGGAGGAAATGGCTGTGATCTGGGTTGGTTTTCCTGTCTGAGCTGCATGCAGTCTACACAACAGCCCATAGGTTGTCTTGAAACCTTTTCAGGAGACAGTACAGAAGGATTTTGACGTGGTAAACTGTAGCACACATAGACAGCAGCAACAAGCAGAGTTTCCTGTATTCAATAAGTAGCCTTAGTTTAGTATAAGACTTACTGATCTCATAGACCTCCTCAATTTCAGAATATTTTGGTTCTTTAATAACACCAGCAGCATTTACAGCTGATGAAATAGTGCATCTCAGAACAGCATTTATTGTTTGGCATAGAGAAGAGCAGAGTAATACATGGAAAAGAGAAACCCAATGTATTTAGGTTGCTGTGTTGCTTAAACTTTGCAATCATATACCACGGTGGATTCAAATTAGTTATCTTTACTTAATATTTGTTATGCTTTTGTCTGCCTGTATATGGAAGAAGTGAGCAATGGAATAGATTTCTTTTGAAACTACACCCAGTTATTCAGGAGCTCTCTTTAAGTGCTACTTTATTCTTTGCAAAATCCTGTTTTGGGCAATTTCTTTTCAGCAACAGCACAGCAGTGAATCAGAAAAGAATAAAGCAGTGACAGCTGAGGCAGCATTAAGATTGAATCTTGATTTCTAGCTTAAGTGTTGTTTTCAATATTTTTCTCTATAAAATAGCTGTTTTTTACTTTTAATCATTTTGTTTCATGGCTCTCTTCTTTTTCTTTATGTTGATTAACATCATTATATTGTTTAATTGTCTAACATCTTCCATAGAGATACGGACAGAGGAATCAGTGCACCCTCAGCAAGTTTGCAGATGACACCAAGCTGTGTGGCACAGTCGACTTGCTAGAGGGCAGGGATCTGTCCAGAGGGACCTGGACAGGTTGCAGAGGTGGGTCCAGGCCAACCTCATGAAATTCAA
>VWZE01008566.1:208270-234784 GCA_013396675.1 Eubucco bourcierii
GGGGTTGGAACTGGCTGATCTTTGAGGTCCCTTCCGATGTAAACCACTCTATGATGCTATGAGTCTGTGATTGGCCAGGCTTGATTTATCAGTTGTTGATCAACACGTCTCAATGGATTACTGTGAGAGACTCTCTGTCATACTGAGAGGACACTACCAGGTAAGTTTTCAGTAAGCCTCAGCCTAGTTATACTTTTCAGTGTGGATGTCAGTGTTGGGATTGTAAATTCTCTTTTAACTGGAGGGAGGGACAATGCAGAGGTGATAAACCCTGGGGAGACTGGAGCAGTAAGTTGCACACAAAAAAAAAAAAAAATTGAAGAAATTGTTTGAATCCCAATGCATGGGGGATTTTAACACTAATGAAAGCCAGATATAGTGTGCTGTACATCCGAGAAGGAAATAAAATACATTTAACAGAGAAACAACTTGCTCAAAGTTGAAATTTTAGTATTATGAAGGTGAATGGTTGTAATCCTGGGACAAAAAAGGGCACATTCCCTTCTAGGCTGTATCAATGGTATTGCTGTGCAAGCCACAGGTGATAATTATACCAGTATTTTCCCCTGGAGCCATGTTTACAGGGCATTGCATATGAGAGGAGATGAAGATCAAGAGAAGGACAATGAAAGATCAGAAAGCAGCACTCCTGTGGAGGAACTAGAAAAGGGGAATCTTGATTCAGTTGCCAAATCAAGACTGCCTGGGAAGACTGGAATGTCCTTGTGTCATGCCCAGCTTTTGCAAAGGTAGACTGGTGTAAGGGAAATGGAGGCCAGGAAGCATCACTGGGCCATTTGAAATGTCATGTGTCTGTGTTTGGTCAAATGAATCACCAGCCAGAAAACACAAAGAAAAGGTATTCTTTCAACAACTCGAAGATATCTGTTACTATGACTAAGATGATGAGTTGGTTTGTTTGGTTTTTTTTAATTATTAATATCATCATCATTAAGCAAATGCTTTCCTTGTTGAGTACAAGGACAACAAGAATAAAACAACTAAAACTTCAAGAACATATTGAGGAGAACATTCTGAATGTGAGATGAAATTTGGGAACTAACTGCACAATACATTTGTACAGTGTGGCATTATCCATAGAAAAACTTAGATAGAATCATAGAATGGTAAGGTTGGAAGGGACCTCAAGGATCATCTAGTTCCAACTCCCTGCCAAAGGCAGGGACACCTCCCACTAGTACAGCTCACTCAAGGCCTCATCCAATCTGGCCTTGAACACCTCCAGGGAGGGAGCAGCCACAACCTCCCTGGGCAACCTGTGCCATTGCCTCACCACCCTCACTGCAAAGAACTTCCTCCTAACATCCAGTCTAAATCTCCCCTCTGCCAGTTTAAACCCATTGCCCCTTGTCCTGTCATTGCAGGACCTTGTAAATAATCCTTCCCCAGCCTTCCTGTAGCCCCCCTTCAGATACTGGAAGGCTACTATCAGGTCCCCTTGAAGCCTCCTCTTCTCCAGGCTGAAGAGCTCCAACTCTCTCAGCCTGTCCTCATAGGAGAGCTGCTCCAGCCCTCTGATCATCTTTGTGGCCCTCCTCTGGACCCGCTCCAACACTTCCATGTCCTCTGTTTCCCGTATTACATGTGGGTAAATGAGTTTCAGATGCAACTAAGGTTTGACTGAAGGTTTTCTGGAGACTAAGCTGTATGTGACATGTCATATTTATATGGCAGTATGTCTCAAAGAGCCTGGGAGTTCATCAGCTGCTTCTGTTACAGGAGATCTCTGTGCAAAATTCTCCATCTACTTCTAATAATATGCTTGAAATTAAGCCCAAACCCAATAAATTGGAAAACTGTTGACATTTAGATGATTTTTATGACAGTCCTCCATACCTAGGAAAGTGTGCTTTAGGCTTCTGGAGGTGTTTCAAGAGGAAACATTAGATTATAGTAGAATTTTGGCAACATGAAAGTGGACCCACGTTATTTCTAGGAGCTAGCAGTTGTCTTAACATCACATGCATTATCAGAAATGGTATTCTCAAGCCATTGGTCATCTTCATCAGAAAGAAAAGAAAATGGATCTAAATTTTGTCATACCAAGGCCACTGATGTATGGTTCCTTTATAGAGCCACAATGCTTAGGATCAAATGCAATGGGTTGCATAGCCACCACTCTTCGAAAGAACAGATTTTGAGGAGCTTTTCCCTGAAAGTGCACTCCTCATTCCTTACCTACATTTTAAACTGTGAATACAGCCTTAAATTGTGTCAGCAGAAGATTACAGCATCCATCTTGTCTCAACTACATCGTTAAATCTTTCTGTTACAATTTGTTTTTCTGATCTCCTTGGAAATGTTGCCTGAACTACTCATGTGTGCATCTTCACATCTGTTTAGCCAAAATGATCCAGATTTGGAAACTAGTTTTATCTTAACAGATATACAGTTTTAAATCCCCACACCAGAAGCAAGTAGATAGGTGCCTGGACAGGGCAGTGATAACAATTCTGATAGTTTAAGGTCAGAAAGGAGATATGATGACTGTATAAACCTCTAATAATAATATTTTTTTAAAAAATTAAAAAAAATGAGAGGGCATAAAAAAACAGCATCAACAAGAGTAGAAATCATTCCAGTGAGAAGTTCCTGTTACGATTCTGTTGGGAGGGATGGGAATTACATGTTCAAAATACTTCTGAGTATTTTAGTGTTGCCTATATTTCTTCCATACATATTTGAAAAATATTGTTACTTGACAGCCAAATAAAATATAAATGTATCAATATTAATAGGAGTTACTTCATTGGTGAAGCTTCTTGTCTTATTTTTTTTTCTGGATTTTTTTTTTTTTTAAGAAGATGTTGGAGGATTACAGTAGCTGGAGGAAATATCTGTAAATCAGTTATATAGAATCATAGAATCATAGAATGGTAAGGTTGGAAGGGACCTCAAGGATCATCTAGTTCCAACCCCCTGCCAGAGGCAGGGACACCTCCCACTAGTACAGGTTACTCAAGGCCTCATCCAATCTGGCCTTGAACACCTCCAGGGATGGAGCATCCACAACCTCCCTGGGCAACCAGTTCCAGTGCCTCACCACCCTTACTGTAAAGAATTTCCTCCTAACATCTAGTCTAAATCTCCCCTCTGCCAGCTTAAACCCATTACCCCTTGTCCTGTCATTGCAGGACCTTGTAAATAATCCTTCCCCAGCCTTCCTGTAGGCCCCCTTCAGATACTGGAAGGCTACTATCAGGTCCCCTCAAAGCCTTCTCTTCTCCAGGCTGCAGAGCCCCAACTCTCTCAGCCTGTCCTCATATGAGAGCTGCTCCAGCCCTCTGATCATCTTTGTGGCCCTCCTCTGGACCTGCTCCAACACTTCCATGCCCTTCCTGTGCTGGGGGCTCCAGAACTGCACACAGTACTCGATATATCCTTATAAACTGGTAACAGGGCAAATCTAGTACAACATGAAGCAAAAGAGGAATGCAAAAGAAGAGAAGCTTCTAAGGTGTTTTTTTTTTCTTTTGTCTGGAGATACACAGGGGATTCAGTATGTCGCTGACTTTTCCTCCGAGGCTCAAGACTAAGGTTATCACTCTGAAACCACAGTGATTGTGAAGGACAAGAAGGGACTTAAGGACACAGTATGCAGGTGTGAGCTTCCTGTGAGTACAGAAAATAGACTATTTGTGAATCTCATTCTTCTTATGTTTTTCAATCAGGGAACTTGAAAAGCTGTGCTTTTATCTGTTTCAGGAGGAGTTAAAAAAGATAAAGGATTCCTCAAAGTCCTCATGTACCACCTAAAATTAACCCTCCTTAAAGCCTAACCTCAGCCATGCCTTACTCCCAGTTTGCATACATCAAAAAAAGGAAGAAAAATGTCTTGAAAAAGAATGATTATGCCACTGAAAACATGCGTGATCCAGCTTTATCTGAGGAACAGACCACAAAAGAGGGCCTTGAGTCATTGTGGTGTTGGAATCAGATTAGGTTTGTGACGTTAGATGCTGCTGCTATTGAGGTTATGGACTGAAGACTGCCGTAAATTGTCCATAGGATATTCTAGGTAAGAAAGGTATTACGTCAAGTTTGGGAAGACAGTGGGGTCAGACTGATTGACATCATGGATTTGGGAAACAGAGTGAGGAAAGCACTACATTCTAGTTTTGAAATGCAGCAAGAAGTTTTGCAATGCTGTGAGAAAGCAATAAACATGATGAAAGATGCCTTGTTTGGTCATTTGATTCAAAATGAGTGAAAGGGCACTGCAACCTCTCTCAGGGTATTGCTTTGCAATAAATGGTAGGCAACATATAGAATCAAAACCAGACGTTTTAGACTATTCACAAGGGTTTTTTATAACTTACTGAAGCTTACTTTACTTTTTCAAAAATTACAACTCTGTGAGACATCCCACGATAAAAATTAGGAGAATTTTACAGTTTTCCTAAAGAGGGCTTTAAATATTTACTCAGAAATAGAATCATAGAATGGTAAGGTTGAAAGTGACCTCAAAGATCATCCAGTTCCAACCCCCTACCATAGGCAGGGACACCTCCCACTAGTACAGGGCACTCAAGGCCTCATCCAACCTGGCCTTGAACACCTCCAGGGAGGAAGCAGTCAAAATCTCCCTGGGCAACCTGTTCCAGTGTCTCACCACCCTCACTGGAAAGAACTTCCTCCTAACATCCAGTTTAAATCTCCCCTCTGACAGTTTAAATCCATTGCCCCTTGTCCTGTCATTGCAAGACCTTGTCAATAGTCCCTCCCCAGCATTCCTGTAGGTGCCCTTCAGATACTGGAAGGCTACTCTTAAGGTCTCATGGAAGCCTTCTCTTCTCCAGGCTGCAGACCCCCAACTCTTGTAGTCTGTCCTCATAGCAGAGCTGCTACAGCACAGCCCTCTGAGCATCTTCGTGGCCACCTCTGGACCTGCTCCAACAGTTCCATGTCCTTCCTGTGCTGAGGGCTTCAGAACCACACACATTATATCTCTGGACTCCAGGGGCTAACTACAGTTTCCAGACAGTACCCAAACATTTGCAGGGAGTTCTGTCGGTGTCTAGTCAGCCTTCGAGATCTTTCCAGGCTCTGACAAAGGTGCTGGAAGTGAGGCAGTCGATTTCTGACTTGATCCTGGTTCCTGTTGGGTGATCTGTGTCCGTTCCAGGAATTCCCATCTTGGTAGAAGACTTTCAGATGCACACTCCTTAGCATGATGTCATGCTGGCTAAGTGAACCTGTCACGTAAAGGCATTTAAGGCCTATTCCTGGTAAACTCAAGGCAGGTTTACAGATAGACACTCAAAGCACCAGGCCTAGTTATTATGTAGCAGAGCTGTCTTGTACCATAGCAAAGCATAGCAGGATATCACGGCAGAGGCACCTTGCAGCAGAGCACTGGCAGAGCACCTTGTGGCAAATCACTTGTCTTTACCTGGTCATCTCTTTTCATCAGTGTAGCCCGAGATGGACGGGTCTTTGGTCACAGAATGGTCAATCAGAATGGCACTTTGCCAAGCTTAACCATGCTAGGTAAAGTCAGGGCTTACTTTTGCTTTTTTTAGAGCAGAACACAAACAAGTGTATAAACATGTGCAGGTACCCTGTAAACAAGTTTGGACAGACATGGAGGCACCAGACCCTTTGTCTTCCTTTCCTGCATTTGCTCCTCCCATCAGTAGAAGGAGGGAGACCAGAAAACATGTCTGGGCAAGCCAGGATATGTTTAGGCCTATTTTGGTCTTCCAAAACACCTTATGAAGTGGATTTGATTATCTCAAAGCACTTCAGATGACTCCAAATGCATTTACATAAAGAAGCTAAATGGCTAGAGCCTGGTCTATGTTCCGGCAAGGAGTACAAATGCTGAGGGGTTTGCACTTCAGCAGGAGCATGACACTTGTGGAAAGAAAGCCTCTAAACAGCTTGCAGAAATAGCTAACTAGGTAAGCAGATCTCCAGTTCTCTGCATGTGCCAATTTACTCTTTTAACCTAACACAAGAGGGGATTCCTTGAGAGGGTACTTGAAGACGTATGTCTGGCTACTGGCTGCTGTGGATTTCTTTGTGAAGTGAAATAACTTTTCTTTTAAACACTTTTTTCCCAGGAAGAGTGTTTGTGCCAAAGTGATGATGAAAGCAGAGAATGATTTCTCTGCCCAGAGTGAAAAAGTTACCCAATCTGCCATATTAGACATACACCTGTCTTTGGAGTACAAGCTTTTTGAATGTCTAATAATGAACCAAATCCACTTGATAATTAACAGGTCATTTACCCTTCACCAAACCTGTTTCTCCATCCTGGTACCACTGAACAGGATTTCACAGTAACAACTCACCCAGAGAATGACTTTCAATCACAACCGGAAACTGATAAACATTTTCATTGATCCAGAATTCTATATGTAATTTTTGAGACATATATTCTCTATTTCTCTATTCTATATGTCATGTGAGAATTTTGATGATAATATCAGAACTGTTGCTGCTCTGAATAGATACTAAGACTGGTTTGCTTATTTCTAGTGAAAGTTTTTGAGTATAGTTTTATGATAAGGCAAGTAATTCAGAATGAAAGTTGTCCACAGTGGCCAATGTCACATTGATCTTATTTAACATCTACTTAAATGTTGTTCTGCTATCTACAATCAGCAGGCAAGTTTGGCTATGTAGACACAGTGCATCTTGCAGCTATTAACTCCACGATCATGTCTGCTAATTATCACTGTCATTTTCATCCACCTTTTTTCCTTTGTCCTTGCTCTTGTCTGTCTTTAGACATTTAGTGTGTCACATTGAATTTAGCCTGGATTTTAGTTAAAGACAAAAATGCAAGTTTGCTTTTTGAAATGCCTCACACAATTTCAGGGTGTCAAAAGAGATCGGCAAATGCTTGCTAGGAACGGTTTGTCTATATGAAGACAACCCATCACTTCTTTGTTCACTCCCCATCTTTCCCCTTATGCTTCTCAAGAAAAGTGAGACTTCATGATAAATTTTGTCACCAGGGAGTTGACTTGACAAATGCATTTTTTTCGGGGATGCTTTTTTCCAAGTAGAAAGATTAATATGGAAAGAAACAGGCAGCCTGTGTGTTGGCAGTGCAATGTGGAATTGGGAAAGTATGGGAATTGTGATTTTCCTGTACTACTAAAGGCAAGAAATTCATGTTAAATGTGTGACACAAAAGAACCTTCAAAATATTTCAAACGGTGTAATTTTTAATGGCTTAATTATCTGCACCTCTGCCTTTATCACAACAGGAGCTTTATAAAACTGATTTTAAATTTTGAGCTATTGCCTAGACTAAGATGGCTAAAAAGAACAAATTTGTTACATTAAACATTCTGTTAAATGCCACAACTGCAGTGGCGTCTTATTCAGCATGTACCAGATAATACAAGGAAAGAATTTGAAGTAAATCCCAAGCACAAATAAAGGTTGCGTGGCGAATGGCTGGAGAGCAACCCTGATGAAAAGGACCTTGGAGTCTGGGTTGATGAAAAGCTCAACATGAGCCTGCAGTGTGCACATGCAGCCCAGACAGCAACCGAGTGCTGGGCTGCATCAAGAGCAGCGTGGTCAGCAGGGAAAGGGAGATGATTCTTCCCCTTTACTCTGCTCTCCTCAGACCCCACCTGGAGTACTGTGTGCAGTTCTGGAGTCCCCAGCACAGGAAGGACATCGAAGTGTTGGAGTGGGTCCAGAGGAGGGCCACGAGGATGATCAGAGGGCTGCAGCAGCTCTCCTATGAGGACAGACTACAAGAGTTGGGGTTCTGCAGCCTGGAGAAGAGAAGACTTTGAGAAGACCTTAAGAGTAGCCTTCCAGTATCTGAAGGGGACCTACAGGAATACTGGGAAGGGACTATTGACAAGGTCTTACAATGACAGGACAAGGGGCAATGGATTTAAACTGTCANCTAAATACTAAAAGCCAACACAGAGCTAACATAGCCTACTCTGCTACTTCAGGGCTAATATAATTCCTTTTCCTTTTTTTTTTTTTTTTTTTTCCCAGGAAGAATGTCATTCTTAAAGAAGTATATTTAACATTTACTTTAGCCTCCATATTTTCAATGCTTGTAAAGCAATTTTATGGTCTGCTTAAAAAAAAAAAAAAAAAGAATCTAATGTGGAAAAGGAATCAACAAAATAACAATTTATTTCTTACCTATGACTGTTTGGATGTAATAACTAATGAGCACTACAAATTTTCTCAATTCTGCTATTTTATGTTACTGTCAGGTTTTGCATAGGATGTGTTGATCCTTATCTAGAGTGTGAATTCAAGTGAATAACTATTATTATGAGAAGTGTTGATTTTATTCAGACTTTGCAGTAACAAGTTTGCAGGAAATTTGTTAAAGACACATTTCATATTCAAAACTCTTATTTTTAGAATTCTGTCAATCCAACGAAATGTTGTTCCATGTTACTCATATAATGTGTGGTTCACCTCACCTAGTTCAAGAAATATAGAAGTTAAATAGCTACATCTGAGCAGGTAACTGAATTTTCTTGATAGTCAGTAGTGGAAATAAGCATTGTCAGAGGGTGATTCACGATTTCTGTCTCATCACTAGATTTAGAATACAAGAATACCTTTCTACCCTTTTTCTCTCCATTACATCTTTTCCTTTTAGGGACAAACACAGGTATAGAACATATACTTCATGTCTGTGTTTTGACAGATGGATCCCAATTCTCATTGATTTATGAATGTTATAGAAAAGTCTTACATATATAAAACCTAAACTTTCATCAATAAGAATTTTAAGCGTTCCTAAGAATCATTGAAACAGAGAATTGGTTAGGTTGGAAAAGACCATTGAGGCCAACCATTAACCTAACACTACTAAAACTACTGTTAAACCATCTCCCTGAGCACCATATCTACATATCTGTTGAATACCTGTGGGGATGATGAACCAACCTCTTCCCCTGGCTTGATAACCCTTTCAATGATTTTTTTTTATTTCCCTAATACCCAGTATAAATATCCCCTGGCACAACCTGAAGCCATTTCCTCTCATCCTGACACTTTCTAATTGGAAGAACAGATCAACAGCCACATCAGTACAACCTCCTTTCCAGTAGTTGCAGAGCATGAGAAATTCTCCCCTGAGCCTCCTTTTCTCCAGGCTAAATAACCTCAGTTCCCTCAGCTGCTCCTCATGGGCCTTTTTCTCTAGACCCCTGAGCAGCATTTTTGCTCTTCCCTGGACCCATTCGAAAGACTATATTTAGACAGAAAAAAAAAAAAAACAACCCAAACCTGTAAAACTGCCTGTTTTGGTTTCTTGTTGTAGAAACAACATGATATAGAAAATAAGGATGATTTCACAGACTGAAATTTGTGGGTTCTGCAGCGTGCCCGTGTTTGCACACTCAGAATTTACCTTATATTGTTAACATTTCACAATTACATATCTCATAACAAATTTTAAGAAGAAAGTAAAAAGTGAAAATGAGGAAAGAGAAATTTTAAAAAAAAAAAAAAAGCTCATTTGTACTTAATATCAATCAAATTAGGAAAAAATTTTAATAATAAAGTCAGAATCATCTACTTTGGAAGCTTAAGATTGAGACAGAAATAAAAACTTAGCTAGCGGTCTATTTACACCAGCCCAGTCAAAATGGTGATGTTTTCCTTGAAAGTAGCACCAATTAATTTAAACAATTCACAGATAAAAAGCTTCAGACTTAGGCTTAAATATGTAGAGTAGTATTCACTCAAAGTTCCCCTGAGATTTCTGTGATCCAACAATGGAGGAGAGCTCTGTTTGGTTGTGAAAATGAGTGTCAGGAAAACATTCAGCCTGGAAATTCAGAGCATTTGATTCCAGGGCCCAAACTTGAGAGTGGAGAGGGAGACTGCTCCACTTTCCTGCTGAAGATGGGAATATATGGATGTTAGGAGGAGGAAACGATTTGCCCAAGGAAAGGATGGCCATCTGAGAAAAAAAGGAAAGAGAGGATGGAAGAAAGGGAAGGAGGAATAAGCAAGGAGGGAAGACATCACATGTATGCAGTCACCAAGACCTACAAAGCACCATCTATTTAAAACTCAGACATTTTTACAGCATTTATGTCTCAGCAAAGCAAAATATGCCTCTGCTCATTTCTACTTCTAATATTATTATTGTTATTTTTCTCCCACATAATATTGCAAGTCCTTTTTATACTTTTTATCTTATTTTGTAGCTGTTCGTGTATTGCAGCCAATTTTGGGTTATTTCTTCTCTTCCTCTTTCCACTGCGTGTTCATATTTGTCAGGTCTGAAAATCATATCTTTTCCCATCACATCTCTGTGTGGTTTCAGTCCCTTTGTATTATATTGTCCTCACTGGAGCTGGACAATATCTTCCAGTTTCACACATAGGTAGTGATTATTCTTAAGATATTGTTTTTTCTCTCCTACAGACCATCAATGAAGAAGTTGAGTAAGGTCAAGTCTGGTATATATCCCATCTCAAAATATTGCTAAAGTTAAAATGTTGGGTTTTTTACAATGACTAATTCTGTAACTGCCATTACTGAAATAATAAATTATATATTCAAATTATATATCACAGTATCACAGTATCACCAGGGTTGGAAGAGACCTCAGAGATCATCAAGTCCAACCCGTCACCACAGACCTCAAGACCCTCTCTCAGTCTGTAATTTTTATGATTGAAGAGTCATTCGGAATAGCCACTCAATATCGCTGGAATCATCAGGGTGTCTTCCACTGAGACCCTCCAAGAGATGCCGAAAGAAATCTTAATGACACAGTAATTGGTAGGTCTACCAGATTTTGGTCTTTAACACACTCTAGTCATGGGCACCATTTTCTGTTATGCTGAAAATGAGCAATGGAATGACATCCAGGACCAGAGTAGTTTAATTTACATGACATATTGGAGTCTTCTGGGAACAGGGTTCTATTAGCATCACAGCAGGGGAGCAGCTTTTTATTTTTCTTTTTTTTTTTAAATCAATTTATTTACATTAAAACTTGAAATAGCTAAAAATGTTCAGTCATCTATTATCCTTTTGCAAACATTCTTGATAGCAGGAGCTAGAAATGTTATGATTAGAATTTGAGGTTTTACTTATATTTCTTTTCTGTTGCCCTGGTTTGTGTTTCAAGACATATTTTTCATTGTAGGACTTGTACCAACAAGTTTTGCTACCAGTAGAAAACATAGGATGTAGCCATTTATTTCTGTGTGAAAGTATTTTTTTTATACCAAATATCATTTACATCTCAGCCAAGTATCTGTGGGTATGATTTGAATGCAAAGGGTTTTTAACTCAGTCTCAAAAATATTGTATTAGAGCCTTACCCTATACCACTGAACTCAATGGGACTTGAAGTCTCTACTTAAAACCTTTCTGCACAACTTCAAGTCTGTGTCAGTAAGCACAATTTGGGCAGTACTTGTTAATTCCCTTCTGTAAAGTAATTCAAGGGCCTGAATTCATAGTCATCCCACTAGGGAGCCATCAGTCCAAATTCAGGTATTAGTAAAAGCATTTAATCAGATTCTTGTTGAAATCACTGGTTCAGTTTTCCTTGAGGAAAATTAGCAGGAAAGATGAAGCATTAAAAAAAAAAAATTTAAAAAAATCTGCCTATTTCTTCAAAACTTGCTTCATGATGTCTGGATATAGGTTTTATTCTGTGGTTAGAAGAGCAAGTTCTGCTACTACAATTTTAATAACTTTCTGCATCGTAGAATCATAGCATCATAGAATGGTTTAGATTGGAAGAGACTTCAAGGATTGTCTAGTTCCAACCACCTGCCATAGGCAGGGACACCTCCCACTAATACAGTTTACTCAAGGCCTCCTCCAACCTGGCCTTGAACACCTCCAGGGATGGAGCAGCCATAACCTCCCTGGGCAACCTGTGCCAGTGTCTCACCATCCTCACTGTAAACAACTTCCTAACATCCAGTTTAATCTCCCCTCTGCCAGTTTCAACCCATTGCCCCTTGTCCTGTCATTGCAAGACCTTGTAAATAGTCCCTCCCCAGCCTTCCTGTAGGCCCCCTTCAGATACTGGAAGGCCATTACAATGTCTCCTCAATGTCTTCTCTTCTCCAGGCTGAAGAGCCCCAACTCTCTCAGCCTGTCCTCATAGGAGAGCTGCTCCAGCCCTCTGATCATCTTCAAAGGGCCTCCTCTGGACTCACTCCAACAGTCTGATGTCCATCTTGTGTTGTCTTTTACTCTGATCTGCCCACGTCATACAAAAGTTTGAGTGCTTTGTTGGCTTAGTGTGTCAAACTCAACACAAGTACGTTGCTTTGACACCAGGGAACCAGCCCAGCACAGTGGAATTCTGTGCAAGCAACATCTAAGAAGAAGACACAGAAAGCCGAAGCTTCTAATAATTAAATCTATTGTATACATATGTGTATATGTCTTAGTAAACACAACAACCATGTGAACAGAAATTGAAGTCAATTACCACTTCAAGCTGAAATTCTACCTTTATTCTCTTGATAAAGCAGTGTTCAAGAGCTGGAAACCACATCCTCAAAGAGGATTGTGATGTCCCAAAGGCAATTTTGTTTGCATTACAGATCATGCACAGGGTGATTTGCTCCCAATTTTTGGTGTCATAACCATACTGAGCAGCTTTTGCCCGGATGGCCTGACCTTTATATTACTGATACAATAAAATGTATTGTTAATTCAGCTTGTAAAAATGATCTCCACTCAGTGATGCCTTTTGAAACTTAAAATGTTAGTTAGCCTGCAAGAGTCCCATAGGTCCAGTTGATAGGAAGTAAAAAGTAAAAAGGGAGAGCCAGCTCTCTTCCAACTTATGCACAGACTTTGGGACATACTATGCAAACTGACTTAGTATATTGCGTGGACTTCAACTCTGTTGAGCTTGTCATGTTACCATCAAAGCTTCGTTTCAATCCAAAGGGAAAAAGGTCACCTGAAGCAGGAAATTTAAAAAACCAACCCAAACCAACCCAAAAAAACCAAACCAAACCCAAACCAACCCAAACCGAGCAACCAAACTAAACCCAAACCAACTCAAACCAACCCAAACCAATCAAACCAAACCAAACCAACCCAACCCAAACCCAAACCAACTCAAACCATCCCAAACCAACTCAAACCAACCCAAACCAATCAAACCAAACCAAACCAAACCAAACCCAAACCAACTCAAACCAACCCAAACCAAACCAAACCAACCCAAACCAATCAACCAAACTAAACCCAAACCAACTCAAACCAACCCAAACCAATCAAACCAAACCAAACCAAACCAATCAACCTATGAAAAAAACCCCTAAAACCAAATCAAACAAAACAAAATAAACAACAACAACAAAAAATCAAGTCAATCAACCAGAAGCCAAACACAAATGTTTCTGTTGATGAAAGCTATGTTGCTCTGCCTGGGAAATAAGTTTATGTACTCACTTACTATTTACTACTAGTGCTAATACGTAGAGGTGAAGTTTTTGCATAAAAGGGGAAGATTTATTTAGGATTAACCTATGTTATACTACAGTGCTGTAAGTACAGAGAATAAGAGTGGGTGTTTTCCAGATAGTACTTTTAGAAAATTACTGTTCATCATCTCCATATCCTAGATCACAGATCAAATAAATAGGACAAAAAACTGGAGCAGCTCAGCTCTTCACAGAGCAAGGACATAAGGGACCCACCATGATTGTTCTGCTCACTGCTGCTAATTCTTAAAGGGGATCATGTGCTCCAAATCCTTGCAGAAATGATATTTCTCCAGGTACATCTACAGAGCCTAGGGCTATATGAATTCCAATGGTCTTATCCAGAGATCTATGCGCTCTAATCAGATATAGTTTGGAAAAGAGTAGAGAGACACTACTGCTTTACACCACAGGGAAGAGTCAGAAGCAAAGCTGAAGCAGAAGGCCAGATCTGGTCGGCATTCAGCCCTGTGCTCTGCATTTTGCAGTCTCTCCTCATCAGGGTAGGTCCATCCACTCACCTCTGCATCCCTTCTGGAGCTCTGGAGGTGAGCAGAATTACTGAGCTTAATGACTGACCATGCTCCTCCCTTAAATGCTAAACCATCCTAGTGTTGGTACTCCTACACTTTATTTTCCTACACAGCAGTCAGTTTAGTGTTTAATTTTGTTTCATTAGAAGGAAATTAATTTTTAATTATATTTCATTATTTCTCTTAATATTTTCAAGACTGGTGCTGACAGGGGCTTAACAGAATCAAATCCCTTTTTCATTAGAGAGCATCTCTTTGCATTCAACTCACATCTCCATTATGGGCTGTCACATGCTTCATGCACAGCAGTAATGGCCTGGGTAGGCACCCTCATAAATATCCTGCTCATCTCCACAGCAGTGGTGTAATTGAGGGTAAACACAAATCAGTGGTGTTTGTCCACTTTCCCTGTGTAGTCTGGGTGGTTTTTCCTAGTTTAAAAAGAAACTGCTGATTGAAGAGACAGAAGAAGATGAAATCATGGTAGTTTCATAGCATTTCTGCTGTCTTCTGGCCATATCCAAGTATCTTAGTAAGGACTGAGGGTTTGTTTTCTTAACAAATATGCAATTCATGCTCTCTCAATGCATGGAATCCACCTGGGATTTGGCATTCAGAAGCATTTCAGGCTTTTACGCCAATGTAGTGATGCATTTCTCCCTGATATCATGCTTTCTAAGGATTCTCAGGTCATAGGGAAAGAGCATATTTTTAGGTTCCTTTCAGCTTTTCTCCTAGTCAGGTACAGTGTGTGACTGTGGTGGGTTGACCCTGGATAGGTGCCAGGTGCCCAGAAAAACCACCCTTTCTCTCCCCTCCCCAGGTGGACAGCAGAGAGAAAATATAGGAAAAGGCTTGTGGGTTGATATAAGGACAGGTAGAGATCAGTCAGCAGTTACCATCTCAGCAAAACTAATTTAATATATTACCAACTGAAATCACAGTAGAATAATGAGAAAATAAACTCTAAATCTTTGAACACCTTCACCTCATACCTCTCTTCTTCCCAGGCTCAGCTTTGTTCCTTGTTTCCTCTACCTTCTCTCTAACGTGGTACAGGGAATAGGGGTTGTGGTCGGTTCATCACACATTGTGCTGTGCAGTCCCTTCTTAAACACATTATCACAGAGGTACTGACATCACCACAAACTGGTTCAGTCTCTTGGTCAGCAGTAGGTCTGTCTTGGAGCCAGTGATACAGGCTTGTTGTTGAACACTGGGGAAGCTTCTAGCAACCTCTGTAACCTTCTCATGAGCAAATCTTGCCCCGTAAACCAAGTACAGTGACACTGCTGTTGAGACCAATTTAATATGTATGCAATTCAAAGTTTTGCTCTCTCAGGCAATCTTGTACTGTTCCTTCCATCCTTTTTTTACTACTGAATTTTGAATTATGAGCTCCAGCTTCATGATAGAACCTCTCTCCCCTTTCAGGATAGCATGAAGAGGTGAGGTTCTCATGTTACAGTTAAGGATTGCAACAGAAAATTCTTTAAGAAATAAAAGGCCTCTAGTCTTGAGGTCTGTGGTAATGGGTTGGACTTGATGATCTTTGAGGTCTCTTCCAACCTTGGTGATACTGTGATACTGTAAAATAGGTCCAGCAGTTGTAAAAGAACCAAAATAAATCATCAGCTCATAATTCACTGCGGGAAGGTGGTCACTAGCTGTTTTGTGGCAGCCTGACTCAAAGGATGGTCTGCAAATGACAAGCAAAATTACTTGCACAGCTTAATAAAGCACAGAGAATTTGAGCTGAGGCCTCTTCAAATTTAGTAAGCTACAAATATTTGGCCCAATTTATTTTTTTATTTTATTTTTTGGTAGAAAAGACATACAGGAACATATTATTAAACAAACAAACAAATATTTACTTTCTTTTTAAATATCATTCTTGGTTTCTCTACCTTGAAAGTACATTGTGTGGTATAATTTAGGGCAGAATTGTACAAAAAACTTAACACTTTTAATATTTCATGATAAGAAACTCGTGGATTTTTAAAACTCTGGAAGAAAGGACAATGATTGTAGGTAGTTTGGTAGGTAGTTTGACATATACATTACAAAAACCAAAGCAAATAATTTTCCGTCGTATTTTCTGTTATAACTCTGTGATATTTTGCTTTCCTCTCTCTCTACTGAAGCATGAGTCAGTGCCCAAAATCCTACAAAGATCTCTGCATACAACTGCAGCAGGAAAGGTTTCCTTTTTAACTGCTTGCTCTTTCATAGTAGTGTTTCCTTATTATCTGTGAGGCCAAGAGAAAACTAATGTAAATCTGAGTAATATTAAATTCACAGTGTACCATTTTTTCCTCAAACTGGGACAGCAGCTTTGACTAACTTGATAATGGTTAAACAATAAGAACTGTCAATTTTATTTTAAATAATTATACACCAGAAGAGTTACATCAAGAGGAGAATGCCTATAATTTGTGCTGTGCCAGTAGCTTTCAATTAAATCCCAGTTTGATCTCTTGGAGCATCCTAGCCCAATTTTGTAGATAATTCTACACTGAGCTTCAGAATTTAATCAACTATTTAATGGTGAAGAAACCCATTTCTTGGGTGATGCAATGACATCCTAATCTTCCACAATGATGAGATATGAACACGATGAAAAATATGAACAAACCTATGAACAGTTTTGGGGTGAGGTGTCCAAAGATGAATCATATGTTATACACAGGTTCATTCTATACAGTTGCTACAACAGGTGGAGGAGCAGAATTTACGTATGTATTTGCACGTGTAAATGTGTAAAGACACCAACAGGATTTGTAGCACTGATTGAATTCCCACTGCAGTTCTGAGATCAGCCCAGGATAGAAGATAATGTAATTTTCACATCCATATCTTTCTCATTTAAATGTGTGACTTTTGTGGTTGAATATCTAAATGAAAAGCAGTATGGAAGGTGCCAAGCTAGAAGCAAACTGTAAATCACGTTCCAAACTGTGAAGCATATTTCTCACACGAGGAGCCCATGAGCTTGGTAATAATGCCTCTTATGCCATAGTATGTAGAGGTTCTGCTGAGTTCAGTCTTAAAAACCTAAAAAGTCATGCACAGAAATAGCTCTTTCATATCATTTAGATACCTCTCCATGCACTGTAGTTCTTCAAATTTCCTTTCAAGGCAAAGAAGGAATTTCTTTCACCCAGCCATAGAATTGTAGAATGGTTTGAGTTTGAAGAGAGCTTTGAGATCACCTAGACTCAACTAAATAAATCATAGAATCATAGAATGGTAAGGTTGGAAGGGACCTCAAGGATCATCTAGTTCCAACCCCCTGCCATAGGCAGGGACACCTCCCACTAGTACAGGTTACTCAAGGTTTCATCCAATCTGGTCTTTAGGAAAAGCATTCTTGATGTAAATCATTTAGTGAGATCAAGAAGGGTACAAAAAGAACCTTCTAGAAGATATTAAAAAATTGTACAAAAGTACATAAAAGGAAATAACAGTTAGGCATTTCCATTTTACAGTAGACAAATCTAAGGTTTTATTGCCACATGGGTTTGAAATAAGCCTTTTTTCTCTTAAATGTCTGACAATGCCCAGGATTGTAGGAATAATTAGTTAAAAGTTATGAAACGATGATATGTTGTCTTGCATGAAATCTGCTTTCTCTGTGCAAAAGGAGACAGCACTACTGTGTGCCTTGTATTTATTGGTTGTTGACCAGCAAGTTGCAGTACGGCAATCTGAGGTGACAATATGAGATGATGACATTTGAACGTGTGTGCCATAGATTTGTGCTGCTTAGTCATACTTGTGGCCTGTACTTCACATCAACACAGAGTACCACACAACATTTTTTAATTTTAGTGAACCTCAGTGTGTGATGGATGCCTGGGTACTTCTGTGATTGTCTCTCTGTGAAAGGCATTGAAATATTAGAACGAAAAAGAGAACATTTTCTTAATCAGTTTGCTGAAACATGGTTCTAACAGGAGTTTGGTGGCTTGAATCAGTTTCAATCGCCTCCTAGTGGATATATTCTTCATGTACTACAGTGATCCCTTTGATTTCAGTGATTGGGGGGGTCAATTCACTGTATTATTTCTGAAACACAAAATGCTAAACAAGAAAATCCTGTTGCTGTCTACCAGGTCCAAATTTAACAGCCACCTATGCACAACTTTAACTCCATTTCTTCTTACAAACACATACATGCACATAATTTTAGGCCTTCAAGTTCTTTCTTCTAACTAAAGCAATGCTCCTTATAAGGATTATAGCAGTGGGGAGACAGACAATGAGTGTCATTGCTATTTAGAGATCTAAAAGAGGTCAGCTTATTCAAGCTATGTAGGTACCTGCTTTTCTAAAGTTAGTTCTGAAACCAGGATTCCATTTCTCCATGTACCAACAAAGGCAGTCTTTAAATAACATAAATAAATTAGTACTTTTGTTACAATCATTAGATCCAGAGGAATTGCTTTGCACACAGCATCTTTCCTCTCTCCCCAGAAAAGGACAATCTTGAGCACCCTGAACTCTTTACAAATTCAAGTGTGATTTTTAAAAATAGAATTAATTGGTCTAGTGATCTCTCACAGTTCAGACAACCCTCCGCCTGAGACACTTCAATGAACGTATCCTACAAGTATTATGTGAGAAAAAACCCACAACTTTTCTGAGGTGGGATATGCTCAGAGTCTCTGTTGACATTGCTCCATTTTATTAAAATCTCTGTATTCCCCTGATAAATAGACTAGAATGCAGGTATCTGACTTCTCAGGAGAATGAACCAGACACAAGGATGCTCTGAGGTCATTTTTCCTCAATTCTTCCCCGTAGTGGTGTCCTACTTTGCATGAGATGCTTAAACGCCTTTTGAGACAAAAGAAAATTGCTCCTTATTAATCAGGACATGTGCTCTAGAAATGGGGCACCTGTATTTTAGTTTCAATGCTAATGAATACTTAATTTGCAAATACTAGGATATCATCTGCAGATGAAATCAAAAGGGTAATATCATCCCACAGGTGGGCAGAATACACCATAGTGAACACTTAGTCAAGAGATCTGAGCTGTTTCCTTTATCTACCTGACCGAAGTCTGAACCCACTACTTCTTTCAGCTTGGAAGGTGTCTCTACCAGCAAAACACAACAAACCTAGCCTTCATTTTGCTTTCACTTTTACAGCCCCTTTACTCTGCTCTCATCAGACCCCACCTGGAGTACTGTGTACAGTTCTGGAGTCCTCAGCACAGGAAGGACATGGAAGTGTTGGAGCAGGTCCAGAGGAGGCCACGAAGATGATCAGAGGGCTGCAGCAGCTCCACTATGAGGACAGGCTGAGAGAGTTGGGGCTCTGCAGCCTGGAGAAGAGAGGGCTTCCAGGAGACCTTAGAGTAGACTTCCAGTATCTGAAGGAGACCTACAGAAAGGCTGGGGAGGGACTATTGACAAGGTCTTGCAACGACAGGACAAGGGGCAATGGGTTTAAACTGGCAGAGGGGAGATTGAGACTGGTTATTAGGAGGAAGTTGTTTGCAGTGAGGGTGGTGAGACACTGGCACAGGTTGCNTTTGTGGAACAGTTATACATTTCAGATTTTTCTTCAGTAAGAAAGAGCAGCAAACCCAAATTAAATACAGGTTTCACCAGTCCTTTTCCTCTTTCCTCTGCTTTCTCAGCTCAGCACTGACAGCACAAGAATAAAATTACTCACTTGAGCAAGTTCTAGTCATTATGCTCAGATCACAAAAGACAGATAAAAACCCAATTCTCAGCGTAATCACCATCACTAAGGATTCCTTCCATTTTCATAACTCTCTATGAATCTTGTGCGCCTGAGTTTGCTTTGTAGTCTGTGTGTGAATGTAACCTTAATGTAGATCCCATGTATTTGTAATTTCCTCTGTGAGCTGCGAAGATGTTTTCCTTAGCCTGAGAGTGCACGTAGGTTAGCACTCTGAATATGCGAAATGTCAGTTTTTGACTGCAAGAGAGATGTTTTTATTGTTTGCATGTATTTCCTTTACTTTTCCCCCCCTCTCATGCCTATCTACAAGCGAAATTCTTCAAATGATAAAAAAAAATATTCAAAGCATCAGCATGTTGGTTTTTTTTTTTTCATAATTGCTCTTTGTTACCTACAAATACAGCTCCTGAAATACACATTGGACCTAAACAATGATAAAAAAACCAAAACCCAACAGCAGTGAAACAAGCAAAATAAAAATAAAGTTTAAAAAGAAGAAAAGAAAATAATCTTACTGACATTTCCCTGAAAATTGAATGTTCTTTTTACACAAACACTGAAGACTGGTTTCATTACTGAGTGTCAGGGGGTCACAGGATAGCAAAAGCCCCTGCATGTCACTCATGTCTGCACTTTGGCATTTTTCCAATAGGAACTTGCTTTCTGCAAGGGAAAAACTACTGGAGTTAGTGCCATGTTAAATGAATAATGAACATGCAAGACAGTTTTAAAGGTTTGCAGGGAGGTTTGCAAAGGCATCATGATCTTTTTTATTTCTATTACCTAATCACACCTATAATATTATCTTCACTGTAGGGCTGAGATGGCATCATTAGATAAGTTGACAATCTTGTATTATATCTTCAAGTCTGAGGCCTTAGCGACCAATCTCCAAGAAGTGCAATTAAGTCCAGATTCTTAGAAGACTATAATTACAGAAGAATATTATTTTTACCTTGAAAACCAGTAGTGAGGCCTCATGGTGGGAGTGGAGGAAGAAGAAACCTTAAAAAAGTTAAGTGAAAGGTTCAAAAGTCAGAAACTAAATGGGAGTACTACACCCCTCAGCCCTCAACCTCCCATCAAAATAGTGAAAACCACAAACCACTTCCTGATTTCATTATCAGACCAGACGTTTTTTTCTCACTTCAGTTTCCAATTTTATTGATTCAGTTTTACTCACATCTCTGCCATTAACTTGCTGCATGACTTTAATCAATTTCCTTGGAAATTGTGTCTAAAAAATGGTTAAAGTTGCTTGCACTCTTCTGGAGATAATTTCGAAATGTTATGTATGAAAAATATTCCATAAAATGTCATCTTACTTTCTCTGTTATTTGTTACTTTTCCTCCCCCCAGCTAACAGCCATCTTTGACTTAACATTACTTATAATGGACTCAAAAGATTTGCAGACAGTTTTCCAAGTCATTAGCTTCATTGTCTATACCCTGTAACAGACTTATGTGCAATGCAAGGTGGTTTTTTCATGACATAATCTTGAGAACAGCTTCACTAAGTTGGAGTTTCATACATAGGCGTTACTCAATTCTTAATCCTTTTAATGCTCTGAGTTTCAGAAGAGTAAATTAAATATTTGGAGGTGAATAAGAAATATTCAAAATAGGTGATGAAAGGCAATTTTCAAATAGGACAGAAATGACAGAAATATGTTTAACAAAGAATTTATTTACCAGGAGAAAAAAAAAAAAATCAACATGGTTTTTTCCCCAAAATTCTTTTTTTGCCTATTTAATTTAACTTTGGCAAAGAATTTCAACCAAAAAAAAGAGTACACAAATAGTAACCATTTAAATTGCTCCTTAAACTTAATTAAAAAAAACCAAACAAACAACAAACCAAACAAAAAAACCCAACAAGAATCTTCACAAAGCAAAGCCAAGTGTTTCATGTGAAAGACAAGTGAAGGCCAAGTGTTTCAATGAAGGATATTGAACTGTTGGAGCAGGTCCAGAAGAGCATCACGAAGATGATCAAAGGGCTGGAGCAGCTCTGCTATGAGGAGAAGCTGAGAGAGTTGGGGTTCTGCAGCCTGGAGAAGAGAAGGTTTCCAGAAGACCTTAGAGTAGCGTTCAAGTATCTGAAAGGGACTTACAGGAAGGCTGAGGAGGGACTATTTACAAGGTCTTGTAATGACAGGACAAGGGGCAATGTGTTTAAACTGGCAGAGGAGAGATTTAGACTGGATGTTAGGAGGAAGTTGTTTGCAGTGAGGGTGGTGAGGCACTAGCACAGGTTGCCCAGGGAGGTTGTGGCTACTCCCTCCCTGGAGCTGTTCAAGGTCAGGTTAGATGAGGCCTTGGCGATGACCTGTACTAATGGGAGGTGTCCCTGCCTATGGATGATCTTTGAGGTCCTTTCCAACCTTACCATTCTATTATGTTATGATTCTATGTTGAATAATCAGCTCTTCACACTTCTCCACTTAGCATGGTCTGCAACAGATTGCTGTTGTTCACCGGAATACACATTACAAGCAAGACAAGGGAAGTTTTGTCCAGTCTTAGCAATGTACTCATTTGAAACATAAAAATTTGAAGCAAATGTAGCTGATATAAAGTAGGTTGTTATGAGAATGTTTTAATTACCAATTAATTGCAGGTTGATTACTTGATGATAGAATCATAGAATGGTGAGGTTGGAAGGGACCTCAAGGATCATCTAATTCCAACCCCCTGCCATAGGCAGGGACACCTCCCACTAATACAGGTTAATCAAGGCCTCATCCAACCTGGCCTTGAACACCTCCAGGGAGGGAGCAGCCACAACCTCCCTGGGCAACCTGTTCCAGTGCCTCACCACCTGCATGATCTTGAAGGTCTTTTCCAACCTGGTTAATTCTGTGATTCTGTGTTAATTCTGTAATAACAAATAGGTTCCTTGCATAAATACTTAACCTTGACAATAATTTCTGAGTTCATCTGAGTCTGGCTAGTCCTGCTTTACAATTACCATTCAGGTTTTGAAGTACATTCAGTGTTTGTTAGCAAATGGAGATGCTTGAGTGGCTCTCTCCTGTGTGAGGTGTTTACTCATGGGACTGTTTTTAGAGATGTCAGCTAGAGTTGGAGATTTTTGGTCACTCCAAACATTCCAAATTCTTTGATTATTGGACTTGGGAAATTTCTAATTCAATTTGGAGGACTCAAGTTAGACAATTTCAGTAGAAAAATATTGAGCCCACAAAGGACAGAGTTCTTTCCCTACAAATATTTATCATACTTTCAAAAGAGGAACTGAAGTCAGTGTTTCAAATATGGTCATAATACATTCAAGTACTTGCTCCAAACATACCAGGATGTGAGTTTAAAAATCTGGTTTTTGTCCTACATAAAACCAGAAAATGATTTTGTAATTTCACAAACCTGTTACAGACTTGAGCTTTTATTTCACCCCTTAAAAGTCATTGCAAATTACAACTGAAAGCATAACTGCCTCCACCCTTCTCAAGTTCAGTGCTGTTTTCTATATCAACTTTCCTTTTCCAGTATCAGCACTATGAACCACTTTCAGACATCTCTGCTTGCCGTGGCTGCTCCACAAGGCTGTACAAAGTAAAACAGACAGAAAGAAGTTGGGTGGGCAAACATGATGGCTTGTAGACAGAGGAGCAATCAAAACAAGCGCTTGTGTGTTATGTTAGCCTAATATCACCAATTTGTCTTTCTATTCTATTGGCATTTAGAGTGAACAAGGAAATTCTAAGCAGTACTAAACTAAGCGTAGTTCATGAATACAAAATGTTTCTGCCAACAAAACAAAGACTGCCGTTTATACAATGCAAATGAAGATTTGTTGCAAAGTTCTATTGTTCATGAATCTGAAAAGCTTTAGCATATCTATGGAGATTATCTAACTTTATGTTGTGTTTGCTTGGGTTTTCCTTCTCTCCTAAACCTATTTTTTTTTCCCCCGAGATATTATGAGATTCACCTATTTTGGAACATGAGTGAAAACAGGACTGTCAGAGCTGAGCCATGAACTCAAGCAAGGCCCTGTGACAAGGCAAACAAACAAACCAACCAACAACAGCAATTAAAAAAACAACACCACAACAACCCATGATATTTAGATATTAGTTGAATATCAGATATTCCATTGCCTGGTGGTCCCTTAAGTCTGATTTGGTCTATTATGAGCTTAAGCTCCATTTACTAACTTCTATAATCTAATTTTTAAGGTGAGGATATATCACATTAGTTATTTTAATGATTTAGACTTCCTCTTACATAATCTACAGTAATTTTTAGTTTGAATTTAAATTCAGTTAATTTCTATTTTTAAAATGTGAAGTATAGACATTACCACAGATTTTCAGAGCCTTACCAAGTCTTGGAAGACCTTACAACAAATGTTAACAGGATCTTTAGTCTTAATTTAAACTGAAAATGAAATTCAGAAGATGAAAAAAAGAACTACAACTAAAAACTAGTTTTTGTTTTGAGTTTTTTGTTTGTTTGGTTGGTTTTTTAATCTTTCTATTTTTTTCTGTGGAATTTTTTTTGTTATTTATCACAGCATCACAGTATCACCAAGGTTGGAAGAGACCTCAAAGATCATCAAGTCCAACCCATTACTACAGACCTCAAGACTAGACCATGGCACCAAGTGCCACGTCCAAACCCACCTTGAACACCTCCAGGGATGGTGACTCCACCACCTCCCTGGGCAGCCCATTCCAGCAGCCAATGACTCTCTCAGTGAACAACTTTCTCCCCACCTCGAGTCTAAACTTCCCCTGGCACAGCTTGAGACTGTGTCCTCTTGTTCTGGTGCTGGTTGCCTGAGAGAAGAAAGCAACCTCCTCCTGGCTACAACCACCCTTCAGGTAGTTGTAGACAGCAAGAAGGTCTCCCCTGAGCCTCCTCTTCTCCAGGCTAAACAATCCCAGCTCCTTCAGCCTCTCTTCATAGGGCTTGTGCTGGAGGCCTCTTGTCAGCCTCATTGCCCTTCTCTGGACACGTTCAAGTACCTCAATGTCCTTCTTAAATTGAGAAGGACTTATTTAAGTATAAAACCTCTTGTGGTTAGAGACACTAGATATCAAAACTTTTCAGTAAAGGTTTTTTAAAAATAATTATTGTATTAATAGGTTCTTTTAAGGAAAAAAAATAGCACTTATTTGTTAAAATCATAATTTGCAATCATATTGTACATATATCTAACGTTTTTTGTTAACATCTAGATATATGTTCCACGCAGCTACACAGAATACCATAATCCACAAAACTAGAATGTAGACTATGCACAGAGTCTGGGAAGTCCTTTGAGGACAAGTGGTTCTTGTGTTTTCATAATTCTTGGGAGAGCTAAGAAAAACACTTTTTAAAATTTTGTTAAATAATGTAAAAAGTGCTACCTCATCGAAACTAAATTTTCCTTCATGGGAACAGGCCAATTTCAATTAGGAAAATCCCTTAAGTACATGACAGATTAATTTTTGTCCAAAAATGACAAGCCATCCCACTGTAGCTTCAGGGCTAGGTCACTTATACATGGAATTAATATCATATAGCATCAGTTGTCTGTTACTTAGGTGTTTTGGGTCTGAGACAATCAAAACTTACTGTTCATGTAGGTAGACAAACACTTTCAGAGTCTACTTCAACTGACCTACTTTAGAAGTCTCATTTAGGATAGGGCAGATCACACCCAGAAATTCTTGTGTGTGTTGACTGTAAATGTGGTTTAGACAGCTAATAAAATCTGACATACATATGTGTCAAAACTGTTAGCTCCTACCTTATGTTTCTCCCATATTCAAAAAGTAATTGGGAAGTGGAATCAGATCTTTCTGCTTCATAGATATTGACTATAATTAAGGATGAGAAGCTCTTCTTATGAACCACTCTATCCTTGAAGATAGTTAAAATTACCAGAAACCAGAGTTTGATACTTTTCTCTATGTAGGAGAGAGAAAGTAATTTCCCCTCCTTGCACTTTGAGGACTTGTTTGGATGCATGATATTAGAAAATAATTTATTTTTATTTTCCCAAACATGAAGCCTGCAAAATATTTAAACCAGAAATTACCAAAAACCCTACAAAAAACAAAAAAAAAAAACCCAAAGCACATAACAAACCAAACCGAAATGAAACAAACCCCACAAACAACAAAGCAGCAAACAAAAAAACACTACCCCAAACCAATCAAATCCTCCCTCCCCAACCTATTAAAGGTACCTGTAGCTCAGAGAAACTCATGCCTTTATGTGATAGCAAAGACATGCCAAAGAAGATTAAAGTTCTAAGTGCTTTAGTTTATCTTCATTATGATTCTGTCCTGTGCTGGGTAGCACATAAGTCAGCACGAAGATTCTGTTACAGAATAGTCTATTGTCACCCGAGGGAATTGGCTGATGTAGTTGCCAAGCCGTTCTACATCTTGTTTGAACAGTCGTGGATAGCAGTCAGGTGAAGTCCCTGGTGACTGGGAAAGGGCAGTACTACACTAATTTTTTAGAAGAGTAGAAAGGAAGACCCTGGGAACAATTGGTCTGTCATCCTTACTTCTATCCCTGGAAAGATCATGGAACAGGTCCTCCTAGAAGCTATACTAAGGCACATAGAAAACAGGGAAATGATTTAGGGCAGCCACCATGGCTTCACCAAGGGCAAGTCCTGCCTGAAAAAGCTAGTGGCCTTCTATGTTGTAATGATTACATCAGTGGAAAAGGGATCAGCAACAGATATTAATCTGGACTTACTTGTGAGACCTTTGATACAATTCCCCTTAACATTCTTCTCTCTGTATTGGTGTGCTGGATTGAGGCTAATTGGAATGTTTTAATAAA
>VWZE01008567.1:0-11981 GCA_013396675.1 Eubucco bourcierii
AACTCGGAAGGAAGGGAGGGAGGGAGGAAGGGAAGAAGGAAGGAACTTGGAAGGAAATTGGAACTCAGAAGGAAAACTCCCAGTTAATACTCCATAAAAGATCAAATCCCCATGCCTGCTCTCATTACCTTTAAGCCAACAGCTACCTTTAAAGACAGGCTGTAACTTTTCTATTTGGAGGGCCTTTTTTTCTGTAATCTTTCAACTCTGAAGCTGTCCTCTGCAGCAAGATGGAAAGGAAAAATAAATGAGAACAAAACCACTCAAATAAAACTTCCTAGCCTATAGAGGATACTCTGCTCTTGCCAGACCCCACCTGGAGTCCTGTGTGCAGTTCTGGAGCACCCAGCACAGGAAGGACATGGAAGTGTTGGAGTGGGTCCAGAGGAGGCCACGAGGATGAGCAGAGGGCTGCAGCAGCTGTGCTGTGAGGACAGGCTGAGAGAGTTGGGGCTCTGCAGCCTGCAGAAGAGAAGGCTTCCAGGAGACCTTGCAGTGGCCTTCCAGGATCTGAAGGGGGTTCCAGGAAGGCTGGGGAGGGACTATTGACAAGGGCTTGTAATGCCAGGACAAGGGGAATGGGTTTAAACTGGTGAGGGGAGATTTAGACTGGATGTTAGGAGGAAGTTGTTTGCAGTGAGGGTGGTGAGACACTGGCACAGGTTGCCCAGGGAGGTTGTGGCTGCTCCCTGCCTGGAGGTGTTCAAGGCCAGGTTGGATGAGGCCCTTGAGTGCCCTGTGCTAGTGGGAGGTGTCCCTGCCTATGGCAGGGGGTTGGAACTGGGTGATCCTTGAGGTCCCTTCCAACCTTCCCATTCTATGATTCTATGATCCTTTACTTAGTTTTCATTTCATTTCATTTCACTTCCATTGGTGCTTTATGACTCATCACTATCATGGAGAGAAAACAAACCAAACACACTACAGGAGGCTGAAAGAATCTCTAGCAACAGAGGAATTGCTTTGAGGTCCCTTCCAACCTTCCCATTCTATGGTTCTATGATCCTTTACTTAGTTTTCATCTCATCGCTTACAAGTCTACCCTAAAACAGAGATAAGTTTCTCTCCAGTCCTGCACTTAGTTACTTGGAAGCTCAGGGTTGCCTGGAATACAAAGGAAAAACATATCAAATGTTTGTTCAAAGCAGCTGGGAGCTTTCCAATGCTAAAAAGAAGATCTAATTTTTGTGTGTGATTTGAAGTCTCTTTCAGTGTAACTCCACTCAGAGCCCAAAGCTACAAAACCTTGGAGTCTTTCCACTGAGCTCTCTTCCAAATCACACCTCCCTGCCCTGAGGCCACATCTCAGCCTCAGCTGATAGGGATCCACATATGTGACAAGAGCTTTGTGCACAGACCTGCTTTAGAGTGAAGTAATTCACTGAAGTTTGGGGTTTTGGGGTTTTTTTCCACTCAATTTTATTATTTTACTTTTACATAGAAGGCAAAAAGGAGCCAGCTGCAGATGTTGAGAGCAGCCAAATGTGTCAGCTCCTATTTTTCAAAGCAGTAGTTGCTTTATTTGCCCTGAAGTTTGGTTTGGGAGTGCTAAGGAATCCCTGATCTGCTCTTCCTAAAAATACATTAACATCTTGAATGAAAAAAAAAAACAAACCCAAAACATTCTCATCATCAATTGTTGGGGTGTGGGGGAGGGAAATGGGGACTCAAAATCTGCTCTTTATAGAAATTGGTGGTACAGAGGGTGAGGAACAACAGGGACAGGCTGGAACTCAGGAGGCTCCACCTCACAATGAGGAGAAATTTGTTTGGGTTGAGAGTGCTGGAGGCCTGGCACAGGCTACCCAGAGAGGTTGTGAAGTCTCCTTCTCTGCAGACTTTCCAACCCCACCTGGATGTGTTCCTGTGTGCCCTGCCCTGAGTGATGCTGCTTTGGCAGAAGGTTTGGACTCAATCTCCAGAGGTCCCTTCCAACCCCTAACATGCTATGACTCTAGAGAAGTGATAATTCCCTCACTACCATTAGCTCAGGCTTAGATAAACTGAAGGAATTATGAAAAACAAAGGAAAACTACTAACATTCAAACAGCAATTTTTTTTTCTCTTCATAATACTCAAAATTCCTTTTTTCTTTTCTTAGATGGATATAGAAGTATTTAAAATTCAGGACAACTGATTTAGCAAATTACACTTTAGGCACTTCAGGTCTCTTCCAACCTAAACCACTCTATGATTCTATCTAAATAATTCACTCATTAAAGAAATTGGAGATACTGAGAATAAAAGGAGAAGTGTACATTGCTTTGGGTGGATTTCATAGCAAAAAAAAAAACAAAAAAAAAAAAACAACAAAAACTTATCTGGCAGCAGAAGAAATTCAGAAATGTTCCAAAATAGGAGGATTAGATTTAGACTGGATCTTAGGAGGAAGGTGTTTACAGTGAGGGTGGTGAGACACTGGCACAGGTTGCCCAGGGAGGTTGTGGAGCACAGAATCACCCAATGTGATCAAAGATCACATTGGGTGATTCTGTGCTCCACAACCTCCCTGGAGGTGTTAAAGGCCAGGTTGGAGGAGGCCTTGAGTGACCTGTACTAGTGGGAGGTGTTGGAAGAGGGGGTTGGAACTGGATGATTCTTGAGGTCCCTTCCAACCTTACCATTCTATGATCCTAATTATTCATGCATGGAGCTTGAGGAGGGCAGATTTAGACTGGAAATTAGGGAAAAATCCATTAGAGTGAGGGTGGTGAGACTCTGGAATATGTTGCCCAAGGAGGTTGTGGATGCTCCCTCCCTGGAGGTGTTCAAAGTCAGGTTTGAGTGGAAGGGACCACCAAAAGGCACCCAGTCCAAGCCCCTTGCAGTCAGTAAGAGCATCTTCCACTAGAGCAGGTTGCTCAGAGCCTTGTCCAACCTCATCTTGTATATTTCCAGGGATGAAGCCTCAACTACCTCCCTGAGCAACCTGTTGCAGTGTTCCAGCAGCCTCCCGGTGTAGAACTTGTTCCTCACCTCCAGTCTCAATCTGCTCTTCCTTAATTCCAAACCACTCTCCCTCCTCCTATCACTGCAGGGTTTTGCAAACAGTCCCTCTGCAGCCTTCTTGTAGAGAATCATAGAATCATCATAGAATGGGAAGGTTGGAAGGGACCTCAAAGATCATCTAGTTCCAAGACCCTGNATAATGTAGCCCCTTTCAGATGCTGGAAGGGCTCTTTTAGGTCTCCTTGGAGTTTTCTTTTCTCCAGGTTGAACAAGCCCAGTTCCCTCAGCCTGTCCAGTGCAGATACATCACCCTCAGGTTAAGCAGGGCATTGCCAATTCAATGGACTCTCAGACATATTTACAGAGTCTTTATATTGAATCACTTTGCTTCTGCCTGGACTGTGCCTCATGCTGCCAGAGCTGCAGATGCAAAGCAGGGTAAGGCCTAAAATCAATCATCTCAGGGGTGAAAAGGCTCTCTCTCCAGAGCTGTGTTAAAGCAAGAGTGAGATATATGTAACTGCAGCAAAAGAAGCCAGGGAGCATTAAAATGTGCTTCCTGGAGACCAATACTTCTGTGCTCAAGCAAACAACCCTCTGTAGCCCTGCACCTTTAATAAACTGGAAGGAAACAATTGCAGCTTCTTTACCAAAGGATGCTTCATTCATCTCACTTGTACTGCTTTAGCACTCTGGAAGAGCTGGAAATAAAAATAAATAAATAAAAAAAAAATCCCAGCTGCCACGTTAGGATGTAGACAACATGGCTGATAGTGTTTAACATGGAAAAGAGAGATTTTTGGTTGTTGTCACAGAACCACAGACACACCCAGGCTGGCAAAGCCCCTCAGGAGCATCAACTCCAACCTAGAACTCTACTCTATAAGATTCACCTGAAATCATATCCCCAGGCACCACATCCAAACCACCCTTAGGTACATCCAAGGTGGGTGACTGCACTACCTGAAGGTTGGAAGGAACCTTAGAGATCCTTGACTCCAACCTTCCTGCCATGGGCTAGGAAGCCTCTCACTGGATTCTACCCTTCTCATTCAGTGCAGGAATGGTTTAAGTTCATAGAATCACAGAATCAGAGACACACCCAGGTTGGCAAAGCCTCTCAGGATTACCAAGTCCAACCTAGAATCTTCGATCACATTCTGTGCTTCTGTCATCCCCAACCTCCCTGGAGGTGTTCAAGGTTAGGTTGGAGGAGGCCTTGAGTGACCTGTGCTAGTGGGAGGTGTCCCTGCCTATGGCAGGGGGTTGGAACTGGATGAGTTTTGAGGTCATCAGCAAGAGTGTGGCCAGCAGGAGCAGGGAGCTCATTCTCCCCCTGCACTCTGTACTGCTTAGGCCACACCTTGAGTCCTGTGTCCAGTTCTGGGCCCCTCCATTGAAGAAGGACATTGAGGTGCTTGAGTGTGTCCAGAGAAGGGCAACGAGGCTGGGGAGAGGCCTGGAGCACAGCCCTATGGAGAGAGGCTGAGGGAGCTGGGATTGGTTAGCCTGGAGAAGAGGAGGCTCAGGGGAGACCTTCTTGCTGTCTCCAGCTACCTGAAGGGTGCTTGTAGCCAGGAGGAGGTTGCTTTCTTCTCTCAGGCAAGCAGCAGCAGAACAAGAGGACACAATCTCAAGCTGTGCCAGGAGAAGTTTAGGCTGGAGGTGAGGAGAAAGTTGTTGCCTGAGAGAGTCATTGCCTGCTGGAATGGGCTGCCCAGGGAGGTGGTGGAGTCAGCGTCCCTGGAGGTGTTCAAGGCAGGTTTGGACGTGGCACTTGGTGCCATGGTCTGGTCTGGAGGGCTGTGGGAATGGGTTGGACTTGATGAGCTTTGAGGAGTCTTCCAACCTTGCTGATACTGTGAGACTGTGATACTGTGATACTGTCCCTTCCAACCTTCCCATTCTATGATTCTATGATTCTTTACTTAGTTTTCATCTCATTTCATCTCACTTCCATTGGTGTTTTATGACTCATCACTACCATGGAGAGAAAACAAACCAAACAAAACACTACAGGAGGCTGAAAGAGTCTCTAGCAACAGAGGAATTGCACTCTGATGGATAAATGAAACTATTAAATTCCATTTATTCTTGATTCACCTGCATTAGGACATCTAAAATAAATCAGCTGTCCCGAGGAAGAAACAGAGGAAATGTAATACTTTTAATTTCTTCAGGAGACAATTCATAATTTCATTGGCTCATAATAAGATTGCACAGAGGTAATGAACAGACCAAAGCTCAGGTGAGCTGAGTGGCCTGGATGCCAGAGCAAGAGGCTGTGCTACCATTCAGCCAGACTGGCACAGGCTGGAGGGGTGGGCAGGGAGAAATTCAGCAAGGGCAAGGGCAGAGTCTGGCACCTGGGAAAGAACACCCCCAGGGAGCAGGATAGGTTGGGGACTGAGTTGTTGAAAGGCAGCAAAGGGGAAAAGGATTTGGGGGTCCTGGTGGATGGGAAGGTGAGCATGAGCCAGCAATGTGCTCTGGTGGGCAGGAGGGGCAATGCCATCCTGGGGGGCATTAGAAGGGCTGGGGGGAGTAGCTAGAGAGAGGTTCTCCTGCCCCTCTGCTCTGCCCTGCTGAGGTCACAGGTGGAGTCCTGGCACTGGCTGCCCAGGGGGGTTGTGGAGTCTCCCTCTCTGGAGATATCCAAAGCCTTCCTGGATGTGTTCCTGTGTGATCTGGTGTAGGAGATGCTGCTGTGGCAGGGGGGTTGGACTGGTTGAGCTTTGGAGGTGCCTTCCAGCCCCTGACCTTCTGTGGTCCCCTGTGAAATGTCTTTTCAATCTACTGGCACTAGGACAGGTACCAGAAGCATGCTCCAGGTGGACTAAGCACATCCAGACTTCATGAGCAGAAACACTTGAGCTACCTCCTCCTCCTCTGAGATCTCCAGAAGAGACAGTGAGGGCCAGGGACATTACTAGCTAGGATAAGGAGGTATCAAACTTGACTAATTGGCCACAGGCACAGTAGGACAACAGCAGAACACAGACATGTGAGACCTCATTGCCCTCTCCAGCTACCTGAAGGGATGCTGGAGCAAGCAGGAGGCAGCCTCTGCTCCTTGGTAGCAAGAGACAGGACCAGAGGCAATAGTTTCCAGCTGTGCCAGGGGAGGTTCAGGCTGGATGCTAGGAAATATTTCTTCACAGAAAGGGTTCTCAAACACTGGAATGGTCTGCCCAGAGCAGTGCTGGAGTCACCATCCCTGGAGGTGTTCAAGCAGCCTGTGGGGCTGGCACTTAAGGACATGGTTTAGTGTTGACCCTTCAGTGCTGGGTTGAAGCTTGGACTGGACGAGCTCTGAGGTTTCTTCCAATAAGATGTTTTCTGTGACTCTGTATCCATCTCTGTCAGATGAAGATGTTGTCCTAAGACTATCCAAACAAGGGCAGAGTCCTTGAACACCATCAGCATGTCCAGAGACTGACCTTGGCAAATTGCAGCTCAGGGCTTGCAAAGCCTTGTGCCAGGTTTAGCCTGCTCCCCTGTGTGCACAGAGCTGAATGCCTTTGGAACCTTGACCCTCTGGCTCAGATTTTGAAGCCAACCACTCCCCACAACACTCAGGTCTTTTCTGGGGCAACCAGAGAAAAAAATGGATGGGAACCAAATCAAAATTGGGAGAGAATCAAAGAAAATTGTGGGTAGGAACCACAAAACCAGCTCTACTATTAGCACTCAACAGGAATAAGAATTACTTCCTAAGTACCTCACTCTTATGCCTTCATGCTAACCTAATTCAAATATTTATTCACTTTCTGTAGAATTCTGAAGAGAAAGTTCCAGAAAAACTTTTTTTTCTTTCTTTTTTTTTTCTTTTTTTTGCTATGGACATTTTGAATATTAAGAGAGAGTTGAGAGAGTTTTTAAAAACCTAGAACAAGTTTCTCAGCCAAGACGTTTAATTGTTGAGTTCTTTGAGATTTTATCATCAGTTTTCCTTGGTTGGGGGGTGTTTGGGTTTTGATCAAGTCCATTCCTTCTCTTGCTGGCAGTGATTTAAAAGCCTGCAAGTTTTAATAGGAAGTTGATATTTGTTGCTTGTCTCTTGCTGTTTAGGATCCACTTCAAAGTGATGCTCCTGTTAGCTGCATCTGCTTTGCTACTTTTTCAGAACAGAACAATAACCACTGCTTACCATCGAGCAAAAACCAATTCTGCAGGGACTTATATAATGATAATAGTAACAACAATAATAATAACAACAGCAACAACAATGACAATGTCAATGACAATGTCATTGACAACAACAACAATGAGGAAGGAGGAAAAAGGAGGAAGAGGAAGAAGGAAGGTGGAGGAAAGAGGAGGAAGGAGAAGGAAGAAGGAGGAGAAGGAGGAGAAGGAGAAGGCAAAGGAGAAGGCGAAGGAGAAGGAGAAGGAGAGGGAGAGGGAAAAGGAGAGGGAGAAGGAGAAGGAGAAGGAGAAGGAGAAGGAGAAGGAGAAGGAGAAGGAGGAGGAAGAAGGAAGAAGAAGGAGAAGAAGAAAGGAGGAGGAATGAGGAGGAAGGAGAGGAAGAACAGAATAAGAGTAATTCTTTATTATCTTGTACTTTCTTCTCTCATGGAGAAGGGAAAGCTCCAGGAGGACCTCAGAGCTACCTTCCAAGACCTGAAGGGATCCTACACAAACTCTGCAGAGGGACTTGTGCTGAGGGGGTCTGAGCCAGGCCAAGGGACAATGGTTTGGAGATGAGACAGAGCAGGGTTAGAGTGGAGCTGAGGAAGAAGTTTTTCAGAATAAAGATGGTGAGAGCCTGGCACAGGTTGCCCAGGGAGGCTGTGGATTCCTCCTCTCTAAGGGTGTACAAGGCCAGGTTCGGTGAGGTCTTGAGCAACCAAGTCTAGTTGAGAGGTGTCCCTGTTCATTGCAGGGAGGGTGGAGCAGCTGATCTCTGAGGAGTAGATGATCTCTGAAGAGTAGATGATCTCTGAGGAGTAGATGATCTCTGAGGAGCAGCTGATCTCTGAGGAGTAGATGATCTCTGAGGAGCAGCTGATCTCTGAGGAGTAGATGATCTCTGAGGTCCCTTCCAACCTGAAGCTATTCTGTGACTTCATGATGTGGACACTCTAAGAATCGCTTGGGGTTTGGCTGACTCTCTCCAGCTTTAGCAGAGGCACTGGAAGCAGATGCTGATTCCCCCAGAGAGTTACACAGGTTTCTGGACAGCCTCAGGGCTCTACCATCTGACATGCATCTTGTGGCCTGGATTTACTTTTGTATCCCACTCTTTTTTCTTCACCTTGAGTGTAAATGGCAAACTTTGCCTGAAGAGCCACGGGGTGGCTGCTTTCAACTCTGCAAAGCACCTCAGGAGCAGAGTTTCACTGAGTTGAATTTTTCGTTGTTGTTATTGTTTTGGTCACTTTTTCTACCTGGTTATGGTCATAACCACCTCCAGGTTGGATGAGGCCTTGAGTGACCTGTACTAGTAGGAGGTGTCCCTGCCTGTGGCAGGGGGTTGGAACTGGCTGAGCTTTGAGGTCCCTTCCAACCTTACTATTTTGTGATTCTATAATTCCTTGAGAACCAAGCTTGGTGCATTCCCAGGGAAGATTGGCAAACTCCCAGGGGACAAAGCTGAAGCACACAGGTCTCAATAATTTAACACTTTGATGATTAAAGGGAGGTAAAACTGCTAATTATGCAGGGCCAGGCTGAGTGCAAAGCAGCTGCAAGCCACAGCTTTGGGTCAGAAAGTCAGTAAATATCTTAGGCAGGACACAAGAGAAGGACTCCTTTGCCACACACCAAATTAAAGGGCAAGGTGGAAAAAACAACTGTGGCTTTAATAGTTTCTCTGTCAAAACAGAGTACTGAGAGAATTCTTCTTTTAGTGAATAATAATGTTGGTGGAGGAGTGAAAAAAAAAAGAAGTGAAAATACAAGAGGTGATGCCAGCAGCCGTGGGTGAAGCAAAATGTAACCTTTTACATCCAATTGAAAAGTAAATGCTCACATGATCATAGAATGGTAAGGTTGGAAGGGACCTCAAGGATCATCCAGTTCCAACTCCCTGCCATAGGCAGGGACACCTCCCACTACAACAGGTCACTCAAGGCCTCCTCCAAACTGGCCTTGAACATTTGCAGGGAGGGAACATCCACAACCTCCCTGGGCAACATAGAATCATAGAATGGTAAGATCTGGTGCCCAGGTTCACTACAAATATCCCCTTTGTTTGTTGAGATGCTGAATTAAAAGATCTTAGTCTTAATATAATTGTACCTGGGCTCGACCGCCTGCACAGATGGGCAGAGTCCAAGGGGATGGAGCTCAACAAATCCAAGTGCCAGGTGCTGCACTTTGGCCACAACAACCCCATGCAGAGCTCCAGGCTGGGGTGGCAGTGGCTGGAGAGCAGCCAAACCGAAAGGGATCTGGGGGTGCTGATTGACACCCGCCTGAACATGAGCCAGCAGTGTGCCCAGGTGGCCAAGAAGGCCAATGGCATCCTGGCCTGCATCAGCAAGAGTGTGGCCAGCAGGAGCAGGGAGCTCATTCTCCCCCTGCACTCTGCACTGCTTAGGCCACACCTTGAGTCCTGTGTCCAGTTCTGGGCCCCTCCATTGAAGAAGGACATTGAGGTGCTTGAGTGTGTCCAGAGAAGGGCAACGAGGCTGGGGAGAGGCCTGGAGCACAGCCCTATGGAGAGAGGCTGAGGGAGCTGGGATTGGTTAGCCTGGAGAAGAGGAGGCTCAGGGGAGACCTTCTTGCTGTCTCCAGCTACCTGAAGGGTGCTTGTAGCCAGGAGGAGGTTGCTTTCTTCTCTCAGGCAAGCAGCAGCAGAACAAGAGGACACAGTCTGAAGCTGTGCCAGGGGAAGTTTAGGCTGGAGGTGAGGAGAAAGTTGTTACCTGAGAGAGTCATTGAGTGCTGGAATGGGCTGCCCAGGGAGGTGGTGGAGTCAGCGTCCCTGGAGGTGTTCAAGGCAGGTTTGGACGTGGCACTTGGTGCCATGGTCTGGTCTGGAGGGCTGTGGGAATGGGTTGGACTTGATGAGCTTTGAGGTCTCTTCCAACCTTGCTGATACTGTGAGACTGTGATACTTTGGACTCATTTGGACCCCAAAAAAATTAAATCAGTTGCTGCATGCAATATATTGTCTAGGAGAGGAAAAAAAATAAATTCCTTGGACATTTGTTGTCAAAAGTATATCCATCAATTTACTCTATGTGAGCTTTGGCTTTATGCCATGTGACTGGGAATTAAACCCAGCTTGACAAACAGGTTGAGATTGGATGTTAGGAAGAAGCTCTCCATCATGAGGCTGCTGGAACACTACAACAGGTTACCCAGGGAGGAGGAGATATTTAAGGGGAGGCTGGACAAGGCTCTGAGCAACCTGATCTCCTTGAGGACATCCCTGCTTACTGCAGAGAGGGTTGGACTAGACGACCTTTGGAAGTCCCTTCCAACCCAGACCATTCTATGATTCTATGATTCCATAATTCCATTATTCTATGATTCTATGATTCCATAATTCCATGATTCCATAATTCCATTATTCTATGACTCCATGATTCTCTTATTCCATGATTCTGTGATTCTATGATTCTGTGATCCCATGGTTCTATTATTCTATATTACTATGATTCCATGATTCTGTTATGCTATGGTTCTGTGATTCTATGATTCTGTGATTCCGTGGTTCTGTTATTCTATGAATCTATGATTCCATGATTCTGTTATTCTATGACTCTAGGATTCCATGATGCTATAATTCCATGACTTCATTATTCTGTGACTCTGATTCTGTGATTCTATGATTCCATGATTCTGTTTTTTATGATTCCCTGATTCTGCTGTTCTATGATTCTATTATTCAGTTTTTTTATGATTCTCTGATTCCATGATTCTGTGATTCTGTTATTCCATGATTAAGTTTTTCTATTATTATGATTCTATGAGTCCATGATTCTATGATTCTGTTTTTCTATGATTCCATGATTATGTGATTCTATGAGTCCATTATTCTCTTTTTCTATGATTCTATGATTCTGTAATTCTCTGATTCCAAGATTATGTGATTCTGTTATTCCATGATTCTGTTTTTCTGTTATTATGATTATGTGATTCTATGATTCCATGATTCTGTGATTCTGTTATTCCATTATTCTATTATTATGATGCTGTGATTCTATGATTCCATGATTCTGTGATTCTGTTATTTCATTATTCTATTATTATGATTCTGTGATTCTATGATTCCATGATTCTGTGATTCTGTGATTCCATTTTTTCTGTTTTTCTATGATTCTCTGATTCCATGAGTCTGTTTTTCTATTATTATGCTTCTGTGATTCTATGATTCCATGATCCTGTGATTCTATGATTCCATGATTCTGTGATTCCCTGATTCTGTTTTTCTCTGATTCCCTGATTCTGTTATTCTGTGATTTCTGTGCTAAATACACCATCATGGACACAAGTCTGTTGTCTGGCCAGAGGCTCTCTGCTGACATTTGAAGTGCCCTGCCCTGTGCCATCCATCATTCCATACCTAGCAAGTGAGACATAGACCCTGAGGCAGATCCAGTCTGGGATGATGACTGGAGACTAGAAATGATTCCCTTGGCTGTGAAATCCACCACCAGCTGTCCTTGTCTTGGCTGGCAACCAAACCCAGTGCCAGCATTCAAACCTCTCCTTGCAGCAGCTTTGTTCTCCTTCCTCAAGGTCACATTCCAAGCCCAGTCTGCAGTCCAAGCTTATCATTTTCTGGCATGATACAGATGTACAGGAAATTCTTTTTGTTTTTCATATCTCTAAATCTTGGCCATCCTTTCCTACTCTCACTACTAGGAACATACCAAAACCATGGAGGCAACAGGAAGTTAACCACCATTTTTTTTTCCTTTAAACTAGCTGAGTTGGAGTGAACCACTGAAAGCCACATGGGGAATCATTCTCTGGGGCTGCTCGACTTCAAGTGGATGATGATGATGATGATAACAACAACAACAACAATAATAATGAGGAAAGAGGAGGAAGGAGGAAGAAGGAGGAGGAAGAAG
>VWZE01008567.1:18684-38104 GCA_013396675.1 Eubucco bourcierii
GTAGTTGTGAGTGGTTACAAAGGAAATATCTTAGAGTTTAAAAAAAAAAATCAATACACAAAGCCATCAGAGTAAGGAAAATGACTCAACTCTCTGTTGGCTGCATGACTCAGCAGAGGGTGAGATTCATGAATGGATTCCCATTTTCTGCTTCAACTTTTCTCCCCTCAAAACCACACTTAATTTCCTTCATCAAGTCACAATGCTCCTGAGGCCACCTGGCAGCTCAGGAGTTCTGGAGAGCTCTCAGCCAGGCTTACAGCTCCCACACTGCAGCTGTGTGCTGGGATACCAGAGCTTGGATTACCCAGAGATGAAGTCAAATGAGAACCTCCTCCTGAGCATTAACGATGACTGCCTCTCTCCCAAAGCCACATTCCCTGTTTGCCACCAGCCATGCCAGGGCATTCATGACTGCCTCTCTCCCCAGGTCACATTCCCTGTTTGCCACCAGCCATGCCAGGGCATTCATGGCTACCTCTCTCCCCAGGTCACATTCCCTGTTTGCCACCAGCCATGCCAGGGCATTCATGGCTACCTCTCTCCCCAGGTCACATTCCCTGTATGCCACCAGCCATGCCAGGGCATTCATGGCTGCCTCTCTCCCCAAGACACTGCTGCCGCCAATGTGGTGACTTCTCTCTTCTGAGGTGTCAACCATTCCTCTGCTGTGACCAGCAAGGTTCTTTATAGAATCACAGAATTGTCAGGTTTGGAATGAACCTCAATGATCATTGAGCTCCAACCCCCCTGCCATGGGCAGGGATACCTCACACTAGCTCAGGCTGCCCACAACCTCATCCAGCCTGGCCTTAAACACCTCCAGGCATGAGGCTTCCACCACCTCCCTAGGAAACCCCTTCCAGGCTCTCACCACCCTCATGCTGAAAAACTTCCTAACATCCAGTCTGACTCTACCCATTTCCAGTTTTATTCCATTCCCCCCACTCCTATCACTACCTGACAGCCTAAAAAGTCCCTCCCCAGCTTTCCTGTAGCCCACTTCAGATCCTGGAAGGCCACAAGAAGGTCTCCTTGGAGCCTTTTCCAGACTGAACAACCCCAACTCTCAGCCTGTCCTCACAGCAGAGGTTCTCTAGCCTCTGCTTATCCTTGTGGTCTTTCTTTGGGTGCATTCCCCTACCTCCAGATCTGTCCTGCAAGAGGGGCTGCAGAACTCCATGCAGAGCTCCAGGTGGGGTCTCACCAGAGACCTTTGTGTGCCCTTGCTTGCAGACTTCTGTGACATAAGAGAGGAAATAGGATTTTCCACTCCTTTTTTTTTTGCTTTGCTGCCCTTTATCTGAACAGAAGGACAATGAGTTCATTTTATAAGGGGGGAAAAAAAAAGAGGGGAAAAATAGGGTGGGAAAAGTTGTGATGTGCATCACCTAACGAGTAGCTTTCTCTAGGAGCAGCCTCAACAATCCAAGCACTCAAAACAGCCTGAATTGTTCCACCACCTCTCAGCAAAAGGCAGACATTGATAAATAATCCTTATTAAGGTGGCATTTCTCACCTAATCAAGCAGTTTGAATAATCACAGCTTTTAGAGATCTTTATGGCAACAGTAAACTCCACAGGAAGGGGAACTTGAGGTATTTTTTATTTCATGGTTATCATGCTGCTGGGGGAAACCAAGCACACACACAAACACACACAGAGAGAAAAATAATGGCTTCATGTTTGCAATCTGACCTCAATTTCTGCTGTTGCAATTGTTATCTTTGCATATCATCTTTCAAAGTCTAAAAGAAGTAAATAAAAAATGATACTTCTGGAAGAGTGCTGCAAGTAGAAAGCATTTTTCAGGGGGATTGGCTGCTGCAGCTCATTGCAGTCATCATCAGAGAGAGCTTAACAGACATCTTGTGGGTTTATCTGCAGCTCTCTCTATAGACTGTAGCATCCTGTTCCTTTCTCTGCCCTTATCCTGTTATTTTTATATCTCCTCCATCTAATTTAGATTCCCTCAGTCAATCAGCTAAGCAGCCCTGTCTAGACTGCTTTAACCACACACACTCAAAGCTGGTAGCTGAAAGGAGGGAGAAGGTCAGGAGGGAATGGGAACAGAATTCTTCCTCTCCCTGGGTGATAGAATCGTAGGGTCCTAGAGTCATAAAGACACAGTCTCACAGTCTCACAGTATCACCAGGGTTGGAAGAGACCTCAAAGCTCATCAAGTCCAATCCATTCCCACAGCCCTCAAGACCAGACCGTGGCACCAAGTGCCAAGTCCAAACCTGCCTCGTTGCCCTTCTCTGGACACGCTCAAGCACCTCAATGTCCTTCTTCAATGGAGGGGCCCAGAACTGGACACAGGACTGAAGGTGTGGCCTAAGCAGTGCAGAGTCCAGGGGCATTTTGCAAGCAGGTAGAGACTGCTGTGGTCCCCAACCTACACCTGCTGAGTTTCAATTTTTATTCCTCTGAGGGCTCAACACTTCATGAAAAGGGATGAGTGAGTCAGAAGCTCTGTGTCTGAGGGTTATGCCCATCTGGGTGCTCAGCAGGTGACTCAGTGGCATAATATCCCTTTGCTGGAGGGTTCCTCATACATTCACAGGTCCAGAGAATGGTTTAGGTTGGAAGGGACCTTGAAGATCATCCAGTGCCATGGGCAGGGACACCTCACACCAGCACAGGTTGCTCAATACCTCATCCAGCCTGGCCTTGAACACCTCCAGGGAGGGAACATCCACAACCTCCCTGGGCAACCTGTGCCAGTGTCTCCCTCACTTGCAAAAATTTCTTCCTCCTCTCCAGTCTCAATCTGCCCTCCTCAAGCTCCAATCCATTCCCTCTCAACCTATCACTACAAGCCCTTGCAAAAAGTCCCTTTCCACCTTTCTAGTAGCCCCCATTCAGGTACTGGATGACTGTTTTCAGGTTTCCCCAGAGCCTTCTCTTCTCCAGGCTCAACAGCCACAACTCTCTCAGCCTGTCTTCANGAGTGCCCTGTGCTGGTGGGAGGTGTCCCTGCCTATGGCAGGGGGTTGGAACTGGACGAGCTTTGAGGTCCCTTCCAACCTTCCCATTCTGTGATTCTGTGATTAAACTACCATGGATCCAACAGCATCATTTTAAGAACTCTAGATTTGAGGTTTTTTTTCTTCCATATCAAGACTGGTTACTTTCTCATCCTTGCCTATGAGCCCATGTTCCAACACTAAGGTTCTGTGTGTTCCTCAAGCATTTAAAGAAATCCCTTTAGAAGGAAGGGACAAACCTTAGCCTGAAGGAGGTGTGAGCAGCCCAAGCAGCAGATTGTCAGCTGCATTGTCGCTTTAAGGCTGGGCACAAACAGCAGCTGGGATTCAAAATCCTGCAGCATTTGAATTCTACCTATGTGAAATTCACAGGATCAGAGGGGTTGGAAGTGACCCAAAGAGCTCATCCAGTCCAACTCCCCTCCAGAGCAGGACCAGACAATCTAGCTCAGGGCACACAGGAACACATCTGGAGCCTTTCCAGGACTCCAGAGAGGGAGACTCCACAACATCTCTGGGCAGCCTGTGCCAATGCCCTGAGAGCCTTCCAGGCAAGAAGTTGCCCCTTGTGTTGAGCTGGAACCTCCTGTGCTGCAGTTTCCATCCATTGCTCCTTGTCCTATCCCAGGCAGCAGTGAGCAGAGCCTGTCCCCCCCCCTCCTGACCCCCAGCCCTCAGAGATTTACAAACATTTCTTAAATCCCCTCTCAGTCTTCTCTTGTCCAGACTAAGCAGCCCCAGATCAAGCCAAGAATGGTGCAGTGTCAAAGCAAACACTCCAAAGTCAGAAGCTAACTGGAATGATGCTGCATTTTCTTCAGTTTCAACCCTTTTGCACACCTGTATTGTGCCCTTCTGTAGACTTCCATACCATTCCCTTCCCTCCTTCAGGGGACTTTTCATACCCTGTGCTGTTGCTACACAACATCTTTATCTTCATTAGTCAGCGTGTGGCTGCATGCCTCGTTTGCTGGGTATTATTCAAACTCTGCCTCCGAGGCAGAACTGATTTGTTTGGAGACTTTTCTACAGTATTTATCACTGATCTCACACTGTGGCACAAACAAATCACTTGGGTGGTTTTTGGTTTGCCTTTTTTTTAAATTTTTTTGTTTGTTTTTTTCCCTTTCCAGTACCCTTGGAAAATGAAATCTCATTTTGTTCCTTGCATGACAAAGCAGCAAAGGTGATGTGCACCTATTAATTTGGAGGCCCTCCTGTGGTATGAATCTGTGCACCCCCTGGTATTTTCTGGGGTTTGGTCCCTTCAGTACAAAGTTCTGACTGCATTTCCCTCTCATTGCTCAGATTTTTGACAAATCATAGAATGGGAAGGTTGGAAGGGACATCAAAGCTCAGTCAGTTCCAACCCCCTGCCATAGGCAGGGACACCTCCCATTAGAACAAGTCACTCAAGGTCTCATCCAACCTGGTTTTGAACACCTCCAGGGAGGGAGCAGCCACAACCACCCTGGGCAACCTGTGCCAGTGCCTCTGATTTAGGTAAAGGAGATTGTGCAGGAAGGGATGAAAATGAAGACAGGCTGAGAGAGTTGTGGCTGTTGAGCCTGGAGAAGAGAAGGCTCTGGGGAAACCTGAAAACAGTCATCCAGTACCTGAATGGGGGCTACAAGAAAGGTGGGAAGGGACTTTTTGCAAGGGCTTGTAGTGATAGGTTGAGAGGGAATGGATTGGAGCTTGAGGAGGGCAGATTGAGACTGGAGAGGAGGAAGAAATTTTTGCAAGTGAGGGAGACACTGGCACAGGTTGCCCAGGGAGGTTGTGGATGTTCCCTCCCTGGAGGTGTTCAAGGCCAGACTGGATGAGGTATTGAGCAACCTGTGCTGGAGTGAGGTGTCCCTGCCCATGGCACTGGATGATCTTCAAGGTCCCTTCCAACCTAAACCATTCTCTGGACCTGTGAATGTATGAGGAACCCTCCAGCAAAGGGATATTATGCCACTGAGTCACCTGCTGAGCACCCAGATGGGCATAACCCTCAGACACAGAGCTTCTGACCCACTCATCCCTTTTCATGAAGTGTTGAGCAACCTGGGCCAGTGTCTTACCACCCTCAGTGCAAACAACTTCCTCCTGACATCCACTTTCAATCTCCCCTCTGCCACTTCAAACCCATTGCCCCTTGTCCTGGCATTACAAGACCTTGTCAATAGTCCCTCCCCAGCTAAGGCTTTCAGAAAGTTAAGGGCTAATAGTTTGGTGAGGCATAAGATGTTTGGTCAACCCCCACTTTCCCAGAACCATCTGATTCAGCATCAAAACAAATCACAGAATGTAAGGGGTTAGAAGAAACCTTCAAACTCATCCAGTCCAACCCTACTGCCAAAACAGGATGACACAGGAATGCATCCAGGAGGGTTTGGAAAGCCTACAGAGAAGGAGACTCCACAACCTCTCTGGGTAGCCTGCTCCAGTGCTCTAACAAACATCCCCAGCTCTGCTACACCTGAAGTGTGGCTCTGATAATTTTCCCTTTCAATAATGTTTAGTATCAGAGAAAAGAAAAATATTCCTCCTGGATCCAGCTCAGGTCAGGAACTGGAGTGCATGAGAGGTTGTGGACAAGGTCTTGAGGGATTCTAAAGAGGCTAAGAAACTGCTGATGAAGCAGGCAGAGTGGCATTGCTCAAAAGGTGGAAGCTGGCACCATATGGTCAGATGTTGGCACAGATGTCAGCAAACCAAACCTGTCACAAAGCATAGTTGCATGCCCCAAGGAACTGAAATGTTAGCACCAGGCAGTGAAAATTGCTGTGAGGTTATGATAGTGTCAGAAAGAAGCTTTGCTCAGCTGTGCTTTCACAGCTGGCTGGAGGTTGGGGATGGAAGGAAATGATAAAGAGATATCTCTGAGACAAACATCTCAAAGAGCACTTAAACATGGGTGAAGTCTAGCAAAGGGGTAAGGAACTGAGCACATTAGCTTCTGCAGTGTCCCACACCTCTGACACTGCCATTCAATGCCTCAGAGATTCATAAAATGGTTTGGGTTGGAAGGGATCTTAAAGTTCATCCAGCTCCAACCGTTGGTGTGGGCAGGGACATCTCCCACCAGCACAGGTTGCTCAATGCCTCATCCAGCCTGGCACTGAACAACCCCAGGAAGGAACATCCACAACCTCCCTGGGCAACCTGTGCCAGTGTCTCCCAACCCTCACTGGCAAGAATTTCTCCTTCATCTCCAGTCTCAATCTGCCCTTCTCAAGCTTCAACCTATTCCCTTTCACTACAAGCCCTTGTAAAAAGTCCCTCCCAGGCTTTCTTGTAGGCAACTTCTAGGTACTGGAATGCATCTGTAAGGTCTCCTTGGAGCCTTCTCTTCTCTAAATAAAAATACTGTCTCTGCACAGCATACACTATGAGCAGAAGCCAGATTAGGTTGGTCTTTATGGAGTACTTTTTGTACCAGTGTCACTTGGAATAAGCTCCCTGGGGAGGTGATTGAATCACCATGCCTGGGGGTGTTTGAAAGATGCAGAGATGTGGTGCTAAGGGACATGGGGTTTGGCACCAGACTTGGTGGAGTTGGACTTGATGGCAATTACCACATCACAGAGTCACAGAGTCACAGAATCACAGAATCACAGAATCAGTCACAGAATCACAGAGTCACAGAGTCACAGAATCACAGAATCACAGAATCAGTCACAGAATCACAGAGTCACAGTCACAGAATCACAGTCACAGAGTCACAGAGTCACAGAATCACAGAATCACAGTCACAGAATCACAGTCACAGAATCAGTCACAGAATCACAGAGTCACAGAATCAGAGTCACAGAGTCACAGAATCACAGAGTCACAGAATCAGAGTCACAGAGGCACAGAATCACAGTCACAGTCACAGAGTCACAGAATCACAGAGTCACAGAATCACAGAATCACAGTCAGAGTCACAGTCACAGAGTCACAGAGTCACAGAGTCACAGAGTCACAGAGTCACAGAGTCACAGTCACAGAATCACAGAATCACAGAGTCACAGAGTCACAGAGTCACAGAGTCACAGTCACAGAGGCACAGAGTCACAGAGTCACAGAGTCACAGAGTCACAGTCACAGAATCACAGAATCACAGAGTCACAGAGTCACAGTCACAGAATCACAGAAACAGAAAGTCACAGAATGCCAGGGGCTGGAAGGGGCCTCCTAAGCTCAGCCATTCCAACCCCTTGCCAGAGCAGGATCACCTGCACCAGATCACACAGGAACACATTTGGGAATGGTTTGAATATCTCCAGAGAGGGAGACTCCACAACCCCCCTGGGTAGCCTGTGCCAAGGCTCCTGTGCCAAGCTCTGGCAACCTCACAGGGAAAAAAAAAAATCCTCCTCATGTTTCCATGGAACTTCCTATGGCTCAGCTTGCACCCAGTGCCCCTTGGCCTGGCACTGGGCATCACCTAGCACAGCCTGGCTCCAGCCTCCTGGCACTCACCCCAACTCTCAGCTCAACTCTCTGCCACAGCTCTCTCAGCCTGTCCTCAGAGCAGAGCTGCTGCAGCCCTCTGAGCATCTTGGTGGCCTCCTCTGGACCAGCTCCAATATCTTCATACCCATTGCTGAGGTCACCTCTCAGGCTCCTCTTGTCCCAGCAGCACAGCCCCAGCTCCCTCAGGCTCTCCTCCTAACAGAGCTCTTCCATTGCCTTCAGCAGCTTTGTGGCTCTGGCCTGGACTCTCTCCAGCACTTCTATGTCCCTCTTGAACTGCGGGGCCCGGAACTGGCCACAGGACTCCAGCTGTGGCCTCAGCAGGGCAGAGTAGAGGGGTAAGTAAAAAAGGTAAAAGCAATTCTGCTTAAGCTTACATCTTCCCAGACACTGCTTCCCAGGCACTGCCTTGCTACTCCATGATTTCCCATGTCCCTTAATTTGAAGAAACCCAAGGATTTTTGTATCTTGAAAGCTATTCTTTGACCTGGTTGTAATCCTCTCACCATCCACACCTCACAGAACCATTTCAGTAAGCCTGATTACTTCAAATTGAATAATAAGGATGCAAATTTACAAGATCTGTGATACAGAGAACAACAACAACAACAATACAAAAAATAGGAATACTTTAGAATCCCTTTGTGCAGTTTATGCAGGCAAGCAGAGGCTTAAAGAGCACAAGGTTGAGTTAAAAATAAAACAGGAATTACCCCCAAAGGTTAGGATGCATGTGGCAGACTTACAAGAGTTTACTCTGCAGTTTATGGAGGATTATACAGTGCTGACATTTTTCACACCAAGACTGGGTCTTTGTGGAGATTTGTTTGCCTGAAATCGCTGAAGCTTAGGCAGGCATTCAGAAGAATCTCCTGCTCCCTGCTTGACAGAGCACTGAGATCCGCAGGAATCCTGCCTGGAGAAGAGAAGGTTCCAGGAAGACCTCAGAGCAGCCTTCCAAGCACTGAGATCCGCAGGAATCCTGCCTGGAGAAGAGAAGGTTCCAGGAAGACCTCAGAGCANTCCACTTTCAATCTCCCCTCTGCCACTTCAAACCCATTCCCCTTGTCCTGGCATTCCCAGACCTTGTCAGTAGTCCCTCCCCAGCCTTCCTGGAGCCCCCTTCAGATCCTGGAAGGCTACTCCAAGGTCTCCTGGAAACCTTCTCTTCTCCAGGGTGCAGAGCCCCAACTCTCTCAGCCTGTCCTCACAGCAGAGCTGCTGCAGCCCTCTCAGCATCTTGGTGGCCTCCTCTGGACCCTTTCCAACAGTTCCATGTCCTTCCTGTGCTGCGGGCTCCAGAACTGCACACAGGACTGTAGATGGGGTCTGAGGAGAGCAGAATCTGCATAAGTAGCCAGGCCCTTCTCAGAATTGAGCAGATGAGCCTTACTTGTTTATTAGTTTTATTACTTGTCTGACCTTTCATTTTCAAACAGCAGCAGTGAGCAAATCCATGCAGCTTACTGCAGCTTACAAGTTGTGAGCATTCCCCTGTAAACCTGGGTGAGGTTGGTTTTTTTTTTTTCTCCCTCTGCTCTGCAGGGCATTACAGTGTATTATAATGTGGCAAAGGAGAACTGAAGTGTTTCATTGTTCACCTGCTGATCAGTAATTAACTTCCTCTCCTCCCCTGTGTTTAATGCAATATGAGAATATTAATTTGCTTCTGAAGGAATGCTGACAATTTGCCTGACTCTTCATCTGCTTTTTATGAGGCACACTTCAGGAAGAACAAAAGGCATCATCCTCCTGGTGTGAAAATATTACCCAGAGTGACAAGCAGCCTGAGCACAGTAAAAGTGGCTGCCACTCTGCTTACACTTCAACTTTTTATTCTAATCAAAATATCTCTCTTCTGTCTTTCAACAAAGGTATGAAGTTCTGAAGTGAACGAGAAGGGCAGAATCTCGTTGAGAGTCTTCCCTATCCATGGTAGGGAGGTTGGAGTATGTAGATCTCAAAGTTCCCTTCCAACCTAAAGCATTCCTGGAATGAATGGGAAGGGCAGAATCCAGTGGGAGGCTTCCCTGTCCATGGTAAGGAGGTTGGAGCAGAAGATCTCTAAGGTCCCTTCCAACCTAAAGCATTTCTGGACTGAATGAGAAGGGCAGAATCCAGTGAGAGGCTTCCCTGTCCATGGCAAGGAGGTTGGAGCAGAAGATCTCTAAGGTCCCTTCCAAACTAAACCACTCCTGGACTGAATGAGAAGGGCAGAATCCAGTGAGAGGCTTCCCTGTCCATGGCAGGGAGGTTGGAGCAGAAGATCTCTAAGGTCCCTTTCAACCTAAGCCACTCCTGCACTGAATGAGAAGGGCAGAATCCAGTGAGATGTTTCCTAGCCCACAGCAGGAAGGTTGGAGGCAAGGATCTCTAAGGTTCCTTCCAACCTAAACCACTCCTGGACTGAATGAGAAGGGCAGAATCCAGTGAGAGGCTTCCCTGTCCATGGCAGAGAGGTTGGAGTAGAAGATCTCTAAGGTCCCTTGCAATCTTCAGGTGGTGGAGTCACACAGCCTGCATGTGTTAAAGAGTAGTTTGGATGTAGTGCTTAGGGAGATGGTTTAAGGTGAATCTTGTAGAGTAGAGTTCTAGGTTGGGCTTGGTGATCCTGAGAGGCTTTACCAACCTGCATGTGTCTCCAAGTCTGTGATTCTATGGACCTAAACCATTCCTGCACTGAATGAGAAGGGCAGAATCCAGTGAGAGGNTTCTAGGTTGGGCTTGGTGATCCTGAGAGGCTTTACCAACCTGCATGTGTCTCCAATTCTGTGATTCTATGGACCTAAACCATTCCTACATTGAATGAGAAGGGCAGAATCCAGTGAGAGGCTTCCCTGTCCACGGCAGGGGAGTTGGAGTTGAGAAACTCTAAGGTCTCTTCCAGCCTCAACCATTCTCTGCTGCCACCAAAAGGAAGCCATCTGCTTTCTAAGTGTTTTTCATCTTCCACTGTAGCCTCTCTCCCTGCTTTGTGCTCTCTCCAATTGCTAGGTTAAAGCTGCAGGTCACACATCGAATCATAGAATGGTTTAGGTTGGAAGGGAGCTCAAAGATCAATTAGTTCCAACCCCTGCCGTAGGCAGGGACACCTCCCACTAGAACAGGTCATTCTTCAATCTGATTCTCTGTATCACTTGTATCTAATACGCCAGTTTGGGATGCTCATCAAAAGGAGACAAAGAACTCTTCTAAGGCCAAGTTATCGCTAGGCAGAATTGAGATCATAAAATGCCTTCTCAAAGCTGGTGGTCAGCCACTGTGAGAGGGTCCTGAGGGAAGTGCTGATGGTATCAAGCCTGGTAGAATTCAGGGAGCATCTACACAACACCCTTAGACCTAGGATTTAATGAGAGTTAACTCTGGAAGGAGTAGGCTGTGGAGTTTGATCTACAGAATCACTGAATCACTGTATCAGGAATAGTGTGGCCAGCAGGAGCAGGGAGCTCATTCTCCACCTGCACTCTGTACTGCTTAGGCCACACCTTGAGTCTTCTGTCCAGTTCTGGGCCCCTCCATTGAAGAAGGACATTGAGGTGCTTGAGTGTGTCCAGAGAAGGGCAACGAGGCTGGGGAGAGGCCTGGAGCACAGCCCTATGGAGAGAGGCTGAGGGAGCTGGGATTGGTTAACCTGGAGAAGAGGAGGCTCAGGGGAGACCTTCTTGCTGTCTCCAGCTACATGAAGGGTGCTTGTAGCCAGGAGGAGGTTGCTTTCTTCTCTCAGGCAAGCAGCAGCAGAACAAGAGGACACAGTCTCAAGCTGTGCCAGGGAAAGTTTAGGCTGGAGGTGAGGAGAAAATTCTTGCCTGAGAGAGTCATTGACTGCTGGAATGGGCTGCCCAGGGAGGTGATGGAGTCAGCGTCCCTGGAGGTGTTCAAGGCAGGTTTGGACGTGGCACTTGGTGCCATGGTCTGGTCTTGAGGGCTGTGGTGATGGGTTGGACTTGATGATCTTTGAGGTCTCTTCCAACCCTGGTGATACTGTGAGACTGTGATACTGTGAATCCATTTGTTTGGAAGAGACCTTCAGGATCACCAAGTCCAATTCTGAATCCTTTCCAACCTGAACTGTTCTGTGACTCTCTGAATTTAACCACTTCCAGGCTCCTCAAAAGCAGAGTCACTCCACAACATTTCTATATTTAAAAGGCTGTTCTGTCTCTGCCTTAGAGGATCTACTGCCTGCTCCACATTTCTCTGGATCTCCCATCTCAAAGAGCCCTTGGGTTGTATTTTGCCTCAGATTAGGACACACAACTTTCTTCAAAGTAGCAGCACCTTCTGTTGCTCAGGTGGGGAACCAAAATCAAACCTTGCTTCAGGTTCTTAACTGCTGAAGCACAGAAATCCGGGTCTGGTTTCTATTTTGGTGTCCTCACACCTATGAAGGGCTTGCAAGAAGCTCTCAATAAAATAATGGTGCCATGGGTCATAGTAACCCTGAAATTGACTGCTAATAAAATAATGGTGCAGTGGGTCATAGAAGCCTTTAAACAGTTACAGAAACTAGGAAAATGGGAGGGGAAAGCAGAAAAAAAAATTCAAAGCTTTGAATGCAAAAAAAAAAAATAAAAAATGGTGGCAATAAGGAACATCTTCATTCATTTCTTTTCAAGCCTGTTCCCAGCCAAAACATTGGACTTCAAGCAGCTTCTCTCCAAAACAGCCCTGATTTGCCTGTTTAACTGAAGAGCTAAAGCTAAGCAGATGCTTGCCCATCTGCCACCTGTCTGCCTGCCAAAGCCTAAGAAGGAAGCCTTCAAAACATCAGTGTCTGAGGTAGCTTCTCTGCAGCAAACATTGGTGACTGGGAGCATTTCCTCTGCAAATGCCTGTTGCACAGATCCAGAGACACATAGAACTGCTCAGTCTGGCAGAAGAAGTCTTAAGGTGCTCACCAAAGTGATTCACTTCAGCCCTTTCACTGGTTGTCAGCTCTTTCAGGACTCGCATGGTAGGGTTTTCTCTCCAGAAAGTTGGGAATCTTCCTGGTTTAGCTCTAAGATGATCACAGAATTATTGAGGCTGGAATAGACCTCTGAGAGCAGCAAGCCCAGCCTATGGCCCAAAGCCAGTTTGGTGGATTTTCATGAATAAGTCACAGTGACAGTGGACAAGGGAAGGGCAACTGATGGCAGCTACCTGGACCTGAGTAAGGCATTGGACTCTGTCCCACATGGCATCCTGGGCACCAAACTGGAAAAACATGGACTGGATGTGTGCAGCACTGCTGGGTAAGGAACTGGTTGGATGGTGGCACCCAGAGAGTGGTGATCAAGGGCACAATGTCCACCTGGAGACCAGTGCCAAGTGGTGTCCCTCAGGGGTCAGTGCTGGCACCAGTGCTGTTTGACATCTTTGTCAGTGCCATGGACAGAGGAATCAGTGCACCCTCAGCAAGTGTGCAGCTGGCACCAAGCTGTGTGGCACAGTCACTTGCTAGAGGGCAGGGATCCATCCAGAGGGACATGGACAGGCTGCAGAGCTGTGCCCAGGCCAACCTCAGGACATTCAATAAGGCCAAGTGTAAGGTCCTGCAGCTGGGTAGGCACAATGCCAAGCACAGCTCCAGGCTGGGTGGGGAATGGCTGAGAGCAGCCCTGAGGAACAGGCCCTGGGGGTGTGGGGTGCTGAAAAGCTCCAGCTGAGGCTGCAGGGTGAGTGCAGCCCAGACAGCAACTGTGTGCTGGGCTACAGCAAGAGCAGTGTGGGCAGCAGGGCAAGGGAGGGGATTGTGCCCCTTGGCTCTGCTCTCCTCAGACCCCACCTGCAGTCCTGGGTGCAGTTCTGAAACCCCCAGCACAGGAAGGACATGGAAGTGTTGGAGTGGGTCCAGAGGAGGCCACCAAGATGTTGAGAGGGCTGCAGCAGCTGTGCTGTGAGGACAGGCTGAGCGGGCTGGGGCTCAAAAGTGCTTCCAGGTTTTAATCACCAAGAGTCTTTTGCAAAAGGTATTTGAATGCTTATTTTATAGGTCACTGGAGCTACTTCAGCCCCAAGTAAACCATTTGCCTGTAAGAGCAGCTGTTAGGTTAACAAAGCAGAACATCTCACCCTGAGCTTTAGCCCAGGCAGAGGCACAAGAGTGAGAAGTGGGGAGATTGCCCAAATCAGCAGGCATGGCATCAGTACAGTGTCATGCAAGAGGCTTCTTGCCCAAAACACAGTCTTAGACATTTCCAAAGTGTTGTCTCTGATCTGGGCTAACAGGATTCACAAGAAGAGATTGCTGAAGCCACATCTCTCATCTGCCCTTACATTACCTTTTCTAGAATCTTCCTAGGGTGGAGGGAAGGGGAGGAAATTTTGCTTTGACACTTCATCATGTCAGATGTTCTCACAAAAGGCTTTGGCTGCAGTTTAATTCCCAAAGCTTTTGTCACCTTTCAGTTCCATGTTTTATCTCTCCTCTTCAGGGTCCTGCCCCAGGCTCCTGGAGCCTCTGCTGGGTGTTTTCTTCTCTCTCCTTCCACACCAAGGGGGTTAAAGGGAAGGGTAGCAATGCTGCTGCTTGTACTCAGGTTTTGTGGCACGGATTTGATTGGGAAAAGCATCCCAATCCCATTGGTGTGGGGCAGATTTTCCTCCAAGCTTCCAGATAACCTTTCTTACTGCTTGATTTGGATTAGAGAGTGCTTTGGATATGTCTTTAATGATCAAAGCCAGACCAGAAGGAAGCTTCTACAGACACCACCTATGGACTCTTTTGCATAACAAGATCCCTGGGGCAGATTTTTTTTAAGCTCTCTTTCCTTCTCTTTTGTATGACTGAACTGCAAGTACTGTTTTGTCCTCTCAGTTGCCAACTGTGAAATTGGATGTGCCCATCCTTAATATCTGAATGCAATTTGGGCTCTTAAAGGTCTAGAATAAGTGATATTGTTTGCAACCAAAAGCACTGCACGGTGCAAACCTGTATGTGATATTTTCATCCACATGCAGAAAGCAACCACCTCAGGAGTAGTCTCAGGTGAAGCACTAGAAGGAATTTCAAGCTAGCAAGGTAACAGTGAAAGCAGCTCAAAGGAATTAGGAGGCAGCCTGTAAGGATCCCAAGGTAGTAAATCATAGAATCATAGAATGGTAAGGTTGGAAGGGACCTCAAAGCTCAGCCAGTTCCAACTCCCTGCCACAGGCAGGGACGCCTCCCACTAGTACAGCTCACTCAAGGCCTCCTCCAACCTGGCCTTGAACACCTCCAGGCAGGGAGCAGCCACAACCTCCCTGGGCAACCTGTGCCAGTGTCTCACCACCCTCACAGTAAAGAACTTCTTCCTAACATCCAGTCTAAATCTCCCCTCTACCAAACCCATTCCCTTTGTCCTGGCATTCCCAGACCTTGTCAATAGTCCCTCCCCAGCCTTCCTGCAGCCCCCTTCAGATCTTGGAAGGCTACTCCAAGGTCTCCTGGAAGCCTTCTCTTCTCCGGGGTGCAGAGCCCCAACTCTCTCAGCCTGTCCTCACAGCAGAGCTGCTGCAGCCCTCTCAGCATCTTCATGGCCTCCTCTGGACCCACAACAACAGTTCCATGTCCTTCCTGTGCTGGGAGCTCCAGAACTGCACCCAGGACTGCAGGTGGGGTCTGAGGAGAGCAGAGCAAAGGGGCAGAATCCCCTCCCTTGCCCTGCTGCCCACACTGCTCTTGCTGCAGCCCAGCACACAGTTGCTGTCTGGGCTGCACTCACACTGCAGGCTCATGTTGAGCTTTTGAGCTTTTCATCACCCCAGACTCCCAGGTTCTGTTCCTCAGGGTTGCTCTCAGCCATTCCCCACCCAGCCTGTATTTGTGCTTGGCATTGTGCCTACCCAGCTGCAGGACCTTACACTTGGCCTTGTTGAATGTCCTGAGGTTGGCCTGGGCACAGCTCTCCAGCCTGTCTAGGTCCCTCTGGATGGATCCCTACCCTCTAGCAAGTCGACTGTGCCACACAGCTTGGTGCCATCTGCTTGGTGTCAATGCTGATATTAAAGCAAAGTTCAAACCCAGGAACTGAGATATAAAATAGAGCAGATTTTATTGAGGATTCGTTGTAGAGATAGCAAGATTTTTATGAGTATTATTATTTAAAACATCCAAAGTGGTTGAAAGGCAGACAGTTGTGCCCCAGAGACAGAAAGCATCTGCAGTGACACAGGAGAGTTAGGAATCTAGAAGCCTGCTCAGGAATTGGATTGCATCAAGAGACAGGACTTGGAAGTGATTAAGTAAAGAAGGGAGAGCAGTGGCATATGGGCTGCTCTGTAACTTAGCTTGCAAGAAAGGAGAGATCAGCATTAAAAGAAGCAAAACTCTTATAGCTCTATGCCATCAGAACCAGCTAGGAGAAAAAAAAAAAAAAAAAAGAAGGTGAAATAATGAATCTTCCAAGATTTAAAATAGAAGGCAAAATACAAATCAAAAATGCCTGAAAAGATGTTTGCTCTGTCATTGCTTAGGGACTGAGAGCTCAGAAGAAACTGTTCTGATAATTCATTGCTGCATCAAGCTCTGTTGTCCAGGTCTGGCATTACAAAAGGGTGCTTCAGTTTTTCCCTATTTTAATATTTACTGTAGCCAGAAGGTTCAAGAGAGGGCAGAGTGGTTGCTAACTTTCAACTCAGTAAAGTCTGGAGAAAGAAGGGAAGAAAAGCTGGAGCCAGAAGTTCTCACTGGGTTTGAAAGAAGCTCTCTTTAATGAACCAACAAACACAACCTCCCTGCCTGGAAATATTTCTCCAAGGTGCTACCTCACCAGTGCCAAGCACAGGGACACTCCATTCTGCTTTGGTTGGGTTTTTTCCCCCCCTATTATTAAGGAATTCTTAGCAATGCACTGTAAGAGTTTAGCTTCAGTTGTGTCAGCTGAGCTAAGCTCCTCTCAACCTGGAGGAGGCTCAGGACAGACCTCATTGCTCTCTACAGCTCCCTGAAGGGAGATTGTGTCCAGATGGGTTTGGGCTCTTCTGCCAGACATAAAGATATTTCTCCAAGGTGCTACCTCACCAGTGCCAAGCACAGGGACACTCCATTCTGCTTTGGTTGAGGTATTTTTTTTCCCCTATTATTAAGGAATTCTGAGCAATGCACTGTAAGAGTTTAGCTTCAGTTTTGTCAGCTGAGCTAAGCTCTTCTTGGCCTGGAGGAGGCTCAGGGCAGACCTCATTGCTCTCTACAGCTCCCTGAAGGGAGGTTATGGCCAGATGGGTTTGGGTTCTTCTGCCAGGCATAAACATATTTCTTCAAGGTGCTACCTCACCAGTGCCAAGCACAGGGACACTCCATTCTGCTTTGGTTGGGTTTTTTCCCCCCCTATTATTAAGGAATTCTTAGCAATGCACTGTAAGAGTTTAGCTTCAGTTGTGTCAGCTGAGCTAAGCTCCTCTCAACCTGGAGGAGGCTCAGGACAGACCTCATTGCTCTCTACAGCTCCCTGAAGGGAGATTGTGTCCAGATGGGTTTGGGCTCTTCTGCCAGACATAAAGATATTTCTCCAAGGTGCTACCTCACCAGTGCCAAGCACAGGGACACTCCATTCTGCTTTGGTTGAGGTATTTTTTTTCCCCTATTATTAAGGAATTCTGAGCAATGCACTGTAAGAGTTTAGCTTCAGTTTTGTCAGCTGAGCTAAGCTCTTCTTGGCCTGGAGGAGGCTCAGGGCAGACCTCATTGCTCTCTACAGCTCCCTGAAGGGAGGTTATGGCCAGATGGGTTTGGGTTCTTCTGCCAGGCATAAACATATTTCTTCAAGGTGCTACCTCACCAGTGCCAAGCACAGGGACACTCCATTCTGTTTCAGTTGGGTTTTTTCCCCCCTATTATTAAGGAATTCTTAGCAATGCACTGTAAGAGTTTAGCTTCAGTTGTGTCAGCTGAGCTAAGCTCTTCTCAACCTGGAGGAGGCTCAGGACAGACCTCATTGCTCTCTACAGCTCCCTGAAGGGAGATTGTGTCCAGATGGGTTTGGGCTCTTCTGCCAGACATAAAGATATTTCTCCAAGGTGCTACCTCACCAGTGCCAAGCACAGGGACACTCCATTCTGCTTTGGTTGAGGTATTTTTTTTCCCCTATTATTAAGGAATTCTGAGCAATGCACTGTAAGAGTTTAGCTTCAGTTTTGTCAGCTGAGCTAAGCTCTTCTTGGCCTGGAGGAGGCTCAGGGCAGACCTCATTGCTCTCTACAGCTCCCTGAAGGGAGGTTGTGGCCAGATAGGGTTGGGTTTTTCTGCCAGGCACCCAGGGGCAGAACAAGAGGACAGAGCCCAAATCTGTGCCAGGGCAGGTGTAGGCTGGATATTAGGAAGAAGATCTTCCCAGCAAGAGAGACTGGCATTGGAATAGGCTACCCAGGGAGGTGGTGGAGTCCCCATCCCTGGAGGTGTGTAAGAGGAGGCGTTAAAGAGTGCCATGGGTTAGTTAATTATGAGTTAGTTAATTAGAAGTTGTTAGGTGATAGGTTGGACTCAATGATCTCAAAGCTCTTTTCCAATCTAGTTATTTCTGTGATTCTGATTCTGTTCTGTGATTCAATTACGACCTGGGAAGATGGACACTTTGATATCAGACACCAGGCAGTAAAGAGCCTGCCTGAGAACATTAACTCACCAGATATTGGCCACTGAAGGAGCATGACAGCAAAATATCCCTTGGGGAAGAAACCTCAGGTAGATGCAGTATGGAGTTAATGAAAACAGGAAAGGGAGGGGGATGCATATGCTGGGAAGATGAATAAATAGTTTGTGCTTTCCCCAAGGAAATATTTGTCATTATTATCCATTTGCACTTCTGATTAGTATTAATTAACCTCCTCCTCCTCCTCACAGTTTCCTGCTCTCACCATATCCTAAGGAGGGACCTTTCTGTGCTTCATCCATGCCTCCTGTCTTACTGCTTTTGTTCAACCATTGTGCCAAACTAAGGCAAAAAACCAAAACAAAGCAAACCAAGCAACCACCCACCAGTAAAATCAGACAAAGAAAAAAGCTTTAGGAGGCAAAGCTATAAGGTATAGACACTGGACATGCTGTGTTCAACTCTGGAGTCTCTTGTGTAAGAGACATCTGTGAGGTGCTTAGAGAAGGCCCACGAGGATGAGCAGAGGGCTGGAGCTGCTCTGCTGTGAGGACAGGCTGAGAGAGTTGAGGGTGCTCAGTCTGGAGAAGATCTGGAGGTTCTGGAATGTGTCCAGAGAAGGGCTGGTACTAGATTATCTTTGAGATCCCTTCCAATCTAAACCATTCTATGATTCTACGAAGGGCCATGAGGATGAGCAGAGGGCTGAAGGTCCTCTCCTATGGGGACAGGTTGAGAGAGTTGGGGCTGCTCAGTCTGGAGAAGATCTGGAGGTTCTGGAATGTGTCCAGAGAAGGGCTGGTACTAGATTATCTTTGAGATCCCTTCCAATCTAAACCATTCTATGATTCTATGAAGGGCTATGAGGATGAGCAGAGGGCTGGAGGTTCTCTCCTATGGGGACAGACTGAGAGTTGGGTGTGTTCAGTCTGGAGAGGAGAAGGCTCCCAGGAAATCTTGTTGTGGCCTTCCAGTAGCTGAAGTGGGCTACAAGAAAGCTGTGGAGGGACCATTTAGGGTGTCAGGTAGTGATAGGATTGGAGGGGATAGATAGAGGAGGGGAGATTTAGGTTAGAGGTTAGGAAGAAGTTCTTCAGCATGAGGGTGGTGAGAGACTGGCACAGGTTGCCCAGGGAGGTGGTGGAATCCCTGGAAGATTTTAAGTCCAGGCTGGATCTGGCTCTGGGTAACCTGATCTGGGCAACCCCCATGGCAGGGTGGTTGGAAATGACTGATCCTTAAGGTCCTAATTCTGTGCTAATTACACACAGCCTTTACTAGCACACCAATTCAGCCTGCTGCCTGCCTGGGAAACAGAAATCATAGAATCATAGAGTCATAGAATGGGAAGGTTGGAAGGGACCTCAAGGATCATCCAGTTCCAACCCCCTGCCATAGGCAGGGACCCCTCCCACTAGCACAGCTCACTCA
>VWZE01008568.1:22006-47339 GCA_013396675.1 Eubucco bourcierii
TTTTTTTTTTTTTAACTTCAAAAGAATTCCTGGAGCAGGGGAGTGCAGGCAGCTCGGAGTGAGGACGGGCAGTGGGTGTTTTACTTCTGATAGGTGGCTTGCCAGTGCCTGTGGGTCAACATTAACTCTCCATTCTTGGTAAGAAATGGGGAGAATTGAGTTTTGCATGAAGAGAGAGAGAGGCTGCTCCACACCTAGCTGCAGTTTCATCACCCTCGAGGGAGAGTGGCATTGTCCATCCCAGTCGCTGGACAGGCGTAGAATCGCTGCAGTTGGAAAAGACCTTTTAAGGTAGAGTCATAGAATAGAACCAGAGAATGGTTTAGGTTGGAAGGGACCTCAAAGCTCAGTTAGTTCCATAGGCAGGGACACCTCCCACTAGCACAGGTCACTCAAGGCCTCATCCAGCCTGGCCTTGAACACCTCCAGGGAGGTTGTGATCTTGATCCCATTCTGTGCTTCTGTGCTCCACAACCTCCCTGGGCAACCTGTGCCAGTGTCTCACCACCCTCACCACCAACTACTTCTTCCTAACATCCAGTTTCAATCTCCCTTCTGCCAGTTTAAACCCATTCCTCCTCATCCTCTCATTACAATTCCTTGTCAATAGTCCCTCTCCAGCCCTCCTGTAGCCCCCTTCAGACCCTGGAAGGCCACTCTGAGCTCTCCGGGAGTCTTGCACATTAAATACGCTACAGCTTTCCACATTAAATACCCTACAGCCGTCCGCATTAAATACCCTACAGCCGTCTGCATTAAATACCCTACAGCCTTCCGCATTAAATACCCTACAGCCTTCCGCATTAAATACCCTACAGCCTTCCGCATTAAATACCCTACAGCCTTCTGCATTAAATACCCTACAGCCGTCCGCATTAAATACCCTACAGCCGTCCGCATTAAATACCCTACAGCCTTCCGCATTAAATACCCTACAGCCTTCCACATTAAATATCTTACAGCCTTCCTGTGAGCTCTAAGTTTGCATGTGGCCTCCTCATGCTAAGAGCAAAGTGGTGCTGCTGCTGCTGTGCCTGGGCAAATCAGAGAGCAGTGGTCATGTCAGTACAGGTCAGGGTGTTCTGGAGAGTTGAGCTCTCTGGTGTGTGCATCCTGCATGGGGAGTTTCAGTGGTGCTACTCTGGAGAAATTGCCTTTGGGTTATGTCAATACTTCAATAATTTTTTATTTAAATCATTACTATTAACATTTCTTCCTAATTTGCAGCTGTTTATTCCAATCAAGATGTTTTAAAAGTAGTCATGACAACAGCTTTAAAAAAGAATGGAACATATGGGTGGTGAATGGCTGAGAGCAGCCCTGAGGAAAAGGACCTTGGGGTCTGGGGTGATGAAAAGCTCCAGATGAGGCTGCAGTGTGAGTGCAGCCCAGACAGCAACTGTGTGCTGGGCTGCAGCAAGAGCAATGTGGGCAGCAGGGCAAGGGAGGGGATTGTGCCCCTTGGCTCTGCTCTCCTCAGACCCCAGCTGCAGTCCTGTGTGCAGTTCTGGAGCCCCCAGCACAGGAAGGCGATGGAAGTGTTGGAGCCAGTGCAGAGGAGGCCACCAAGATGCTGAGAGGGCTGCAGCAGCTGTGCTGTGAGGACAGGCTGAGAGAGTTGGGGCTGTGCAACCTGGAGAGGAGAAGGCTTCCAGGAGAGCTTGGAGTGGCCTTGCAGGATCTGAAGGGGGCTGCAGGAAGGCTGGGGAGGGACTATTGACAAGGGCTTGGAATGGCAGGACAAGGGGGATGGGGTTGAAGTGTCAGAGGGAAGATTGAAAGTGGATGTTAGGAGGAAGTTGTTTGGAGTGAGGGTGGTGAGACACTGGCACAGGTTGCCCAGGGAGGTTGTGGCTGCTCCTTCCCTGGAGGTGTTCAGGACCAGGTTGGATGAGGCCTTGAGTGACCTGTGCTAGTGGGAGGTGTCCCTGCCTATGGCAGGGGCTTGGAACTGCCTGATCCTTGAGGTCCCTTCCAACCTTACCATTCCATGATTCTATGATTCTATATATTTGACTTAATTCTTGCTGAGCTGAGCTGTGAAAACTGCTGAAAAGTTCCCAAGCAGGGTTTCTCCCCTCCCCCCACCCCTCCAAGTAGCTATTCTTGATTTTACGAGTGGAGTGCTCAAGCCCTCTCGTTTGAACTGCAGTCTTCCTTACACATTTTGGCTGCGGTGCTGTGTAGGGGGAGTCAGCCAACAGGCTTGCAGGGCTTTGTTGGCTTGAGCTCACTGCAGTTTTCCTGGCAGCTCTGCTTATTTATGCACCTTTGTCCCTCTCTTTCCCCTTTCCTGCCCGAGCAGAGCGGTCCCCTCACCGGCCCATCCTCCAGGCTGGCCTCCCAGCAAACGCCTCTGCCGTCGTGGGAGGGGACGTGGAGTTTGTCTGCAAGGTCTACAGCGATGCTCAGCCTCACATCCAGTGGATCAAACACGTGGAGAAGAACGGCAGCAAATACGGACCGGACGGGCGACCCTACCTGCAGGTCTTAAAGGTGAGCCTGGCTGGCTGCTGGCCGTGGTGGTGGCTTTAGGTGCTGAGGGCTCTTGTCAAGTGTTGGCTTTGCTTGATGTCAATCCTGAGAACCTGGAGGTCTGGACCTCTTGTTACGGAAGTGGAAATGTTTGTGTTACAAATGAAGTAGTGAGTTAGGTAGAACCCATCTGGAGTCCTGTGTGCAGTTCTGGACCCCCAGCACAGGAAGGATGTGGAAGTGTTGGAGACAGTCCAGAGGAGGTCACCAAGATGCCCACAGGGCTGGAGGAGCTCTGCTATAAGGACAGGATACAAGATTTGGGGCTCTTCAACCTGGAGAAGGGAAGGCTTCCAGGAGAGCTTGGAGTGGCCTTCCAGGATCTGAAGGGGGCTGCAGGAAGGCTGGGGAGGGACTATTGACAAGGACTTGCAATACTAGGACAAGGGGAATGGGTTTGAAGTGTCAGAGGGGAGATTTAGACTGGATGTTAGGAGGAAGTTCTTTACAGTGAGGGTGGTGAGACACTGGCACAGGTTGCCCAGAGAAGTTGTGACTGCTCCCTCCCTGGAGGTGTTCAGGACCAGGCTGGATGAGGCCTTGAGTGAGCTGTGCTAGTGGGAGGTGTCCCTGCCTGTGGCAGGGGGTTGGAACTGGCTGAACTTTGAGGTCCCTTCCAACCTAAACCATTCTATGATCCTTATGCTTGCTTGAAAGTCCTGCAGGCAGGAGTGAAAGCAGCAACAGCAACACACTGGCAATAAACAGAGCCCTCTGCAGCTTCGTCACCCAGAACCTGCCAACCAGCTTTGGGCAGCAGACATCACCAAAAAAAGCTGAAGAACTGTGAAGGAAATGGAGAACATTTGTATTGAGTGTGTTTTTGGATGCATTTTTACCCTCCCCTAGATGACAGGGATGTTCTGTGAGAGGGTGCTGATTTTTTTTTTTTCTGAATAAAGTCATTCCTGAACCATTCAGAGGCAAAGGACTTGGCAGAAGTGAGCAGAGAGCCCAATGGTGTCTAGGAGCTGCATGCTTTGGCATTCAGCCACTTGACCCTTTTACTTATAGAATCATAGAATGGTAAGGTTGGAAGGGACCTCAAAGACCATCCAGTTCCAACCCCCTGCCATAGGCAGGGACACCTCCCACTAGCACAGGTCACTCAAGGTCTCCTCCAGCCTGGCCCTGAACACCTCCAGGGAGGTGGTGGAGCACAGAAGCATAGAATGGGATCAAAGATCATATTCTGTACTTCTGTGCTCCACAACCTCCCTGGGCAACCTGTGCCAGTGTCTCACCACCCTCACTGCAAACAACTTCCTCCTAACATCCAGTTTCAATCTCCCTCTGCCGCTTCAATCCCATTCCCCTTGTCCTGGCATTGCAAGACCTTGTCAATAGTCCCTCCCCAGCCCTTCTGTAGCCCCCTTCAGATACTGGAAGACCACTACTAAACAAGAGGACTCCAGATTTTTCTGAGCTGGATGGTGTTGCCAAAACCCAGTGCACTGATGGGCAGGAGGACATCAGCTCTGTGCCACCTTGTTCCAGACAGCTGCTCCTTTGGAAAATGCCAATTATCCTGCGAATCATGGGATCCTGCAAATCATGGGATCCTGCAAATCATGGGATCCTGCAAATCATGAGATCCTACAGCATAGAAGGCCATACTGAAATCACAGCCTCTTGCCTTGGCATCCCAAGATTGCAAGACTGATTCTTCAGCCTTGAAAATAAAAACCAACCAGCTTCAGCCTTTTTGTAGTCATAAAATCAGTCAGGGTTAGAAGGCACCACAGGGGCCTCCCAGCTCCATCCCCCTTACCATGGGCAGGGACATCTCACACTAGATCAGGCTAGATTCAGCACAGAGTTGCCAGGAAGATCCAATTCTCTCTTTGTTCCAGAAACAGGGAATCAGTCAGGGCTGGAAGGGACCACAAGGAGCAGCCAGTTCCAACCCCCCTGCCATGCCCAGGGACACCTCACACTAGATCAGGCTGCCCACAGCCTCAGCCAGCCTGGCCTTAAACACCTCCAGGGATGAGGCTTCCACCACCTCCCTGGGCAACCCCTGCCAGGCTCTCACCACCCTCATCCTGAACAACTTCTTCCTAACCTCCAGTCTGAATCTCTCCACCTCCAGCTTTGTTCCATTCCCCCAGTCCTAGCACTCTCTGACAGCCTAAGATGTCCCTCCCCAGCTTTTCTTAAAATACTGCAAGGCCCCAAGAAGGTCACCTGGGAGCCTTCTTCTCTCCAACCTGCACAGCCCCAACTGCCTCAGTCTCTCTTCACAGCAGGGCAGCTCCAGCCCTCTGCTCATCCTCGTGGCCCTTCTCTGGACTCTTTCCAGCACATCCATAGCCCTCTTGTAACAATGAATGAAGCCAAGACACACCCAACCCAAAGACACACCAAACACAACCCAAGACACACCAAATCCCAGACACACCAAACCCAACCCAAGATGCACCCAATCCAAGACTCACCAAACCCAAGACACACCAAAATCTAAACACACCAAACCCAAAAGACACACCAAAACCCAAGACACACCAAAACCAGACACACCCAACCCAAGATGCACCAAAACCTAGAGACACCCAACCCAAGACACTCCAAACCCAAGACGCACCAAACACAACCCAAGACGCACCAAAGCCCAGACGCACCCAACCCAAGGCACACCAAACACAACCCAAGACACACCAAGCACAAGACACACCAAACACAACCCAAGGCACACCCAAGCCCAGACACACCCAACCCAAGATGCACCCAACCCAAGAAACACCAGACCCAAAAGACACACCAAACCCAGACACTCCAAACCCTAGACACACCCAACCCAAAACACACCAAACCTAGACACACCAAACCCCAAAGACACACCAAACCCAGACACTCCAAACCCTAGACACACCCAACCCAAAACACACCAAAACCTAGACACACCAGACCCAAAAGACACACCAAACCCAGGCACTCCAAACCCTAGACACACCCAACCCAAAACACACCAAAACCTAGACACTCCAAACCCCAAAGACACAGGAAAACCCAAGACACAGCAAAACCCAGACACACCCAACCCAAGACACACCCAACCCAAGACACACCAGACCCAAAAGACACACCAAACCCAGACACTCCAAACCCTAGACACACCCAACCCAAAACACACCAAAACCTAGACACACCAAACCCCAAAGACACAGGAAAACCCAAGACACAGCAAAACCCAGACACACCCAACCCAATCGCCAACGCAAAGCCCAGCCAAGCCCCAAACCCTCGATGTGTTGATGCTGCTATCTGTGTGAAGTGGAAGCTGTATTCTTATGAGGTGCTGGTGGTGGGACCATAGAGAGATTGGTGTCCCTTTTGGGCAGCAGTGACATTGTTCTCCTGTGTTATTGGTCTATTCTAGCATTCGGGGATAAATAGTTCCAATGCTGAAGTGCTGACACTGTACAATGTGACAGAGGCGGACGCTGGAGAATATATTTGTAAGGTCTCCAATTATATAGGGGAGGCCAACCAGTCTGCCTGGCTCTCTGTTCTGCCCAGCAAACAAGGTAACAACGTTTTTTAAAGCAAGCTGGATGTAGAAGCTGGAAAAAAAAACAACCTTGGTGCTTTGGGAGACTGCAGGCAGCTTGTAGGGTGACTCTTTGGCCTTGTGGTATATCTGTAATCCTCCTTGGGTGATGCAACTGGTATTGCACCAGCAGCCATGGAAAAATTCCCACAAGATTCTGTGTGTACCATAAGCACTGGGTTCTGGTGCTGATCTTTTCCCTCTCTGTGTGTCTATGTCCACTTCTGTTGCTGAGCCTGCACACTGTGCAGTTGAGATGTAGCTTGCTCATTGAGCAGCCTACCTGTGACTTCATTCCTGTCTGTTTGTGTATGTATGAAATGCTCACATCAGTGCTCAGCGAGGCACGAGTTACACCAAGTTAGCCACTTGCAAGTTCCCACATCACCTGTGGCTGTGCAGAGTGGGAAGGCTCTCCAGTTGTTACCCACCCCATCATCAGCCCCTCTCTAACAGAGAGTGGCAGTAATGGGACTGCAGCTCACAGTTGGCATTCCAAAGGGTCTGGTAAAAGTATGTTGATTCCCTTTATCCTGTATATCATTTTGGAATGAAACAGAGACATACAATTTCTCTGAATCTCCATTGTGGAGACCTCAGTACTGATGCTCTGCTGTGTCCCTTTTGGGACAGCCGCAAAGTTCCAGCTCATTCTATTGATAGGAGTTTGGATAGTCCCTGGTTGGCCTGGTCTGTAATGACTTGTCAAGTCAAATGACCAAGAAGCCCTTCCTGACTTTCTCCCCACTCTCTTAAGACTTGAAAAAAAAGTGTTTTATTTCCATCTCCTCATTCTTGGACCTTTAGGGTCCGGCTGTTCTCCACACCTCTGAAAGCCACGACTGATGTATTTTGAACCAAGAGCTGAGATACCTTCCACAGTGCTTCCAAGCAAGCCACTGAGTATCATCAGGCTTAGGTTAGGAGATTTAGGTTAGGATCATTGTGCAACGCTGCACAATGAACAGTACTTAAATGTAGTGCAGTGGATGATGCAAGGCCCATACACTGCTTGAGACAGCTGCTAAGTTGTGTCTTTTGGAGCAGAACTTTTTTTTAATCCTTTGCAAGAGTGTATTTTGACAATAAATTCTTTCAAGCAGGTAACTACTTGAAAATAACCCTACAGATGAAGGGTTCTGTGTTCTGTCCTACTTTTGTTTTCTCTTTGCTTTTCTGTCAACTTCCTTTTCTTAAACGAAACGAAACAAAACAAAAAAGCTAAACCAAAAAAAGCTTTGTGGGGTAATTTTTCCATGTTGTTTGATTGCATGCATGTCTAGGTGGTGAGTTTAGGTCTGGTGAAGGGTGTCGATCACTTTCTGAGGTGAGCTGGGACCTGTTGGTAAACGCCTTCTGGATGAGGGACTGTGGATGGGGAAGGAGCTCTGCATCTCTCCGCCTCTGCCTTGTGGCTCCATCTCCCTATCCACAAGAATTCTCTCAATGTCTAGCTTTTTTTTTTTTTTTCTCTCTCTCTTTTTTTCCCCTCCCTCTCTCTTGCTTCCCTCTCTTGTTTTTTTTCTAGGCTGCCGGTGTTAACACCACGGACAAAGAGATTGAGGTTCTCTATATACGGAATGTAACTTTTGAGGATGCTGGGGAGTATACATGCTTGGCGGGTAATTCTATTGGGATATCCTTTCACACTGCATGGTTGACAGTTCTGCCAGGTATACACTGCTCTCTTCCCGTGGTTTTTCCTCTTTTTGTTTTCCCCCTGTGGTGGTCGCTGCAGAATCAGCACAGCTTCTGTCTCAGAAAGTCGCTTTTACAATGATTTGTCAGCGCTCTGGCGCGGTTATCTCGCCCCCATGGATTCTGGCCTGTGTTTGTGACTCCAAAACAAAATGATGACCAAAACAAAAAGAGGGGTGGGCAGGGAATGGTCGTTCCACTCAATTTGAAATGTTTTCCCATCTGTTAGCTTCTCATCTGCGGCGCTAAGGAGCTGCAGTTCCTTAGCGCTGAAGCGCGAGATAACTGACGGTCAGCACGTTCGTCATTGTAAATGTTTGCAAGAGGAGGAAATTCAAAAGTTTTCTTGTGAAGCTTTGGGACTAATTTGGCCACGAGTCGCCTGAGTTGTTCAGTGCCCTAAAATTCACTTTTTTTTGCCTGTCACCCAAAGCTCTGATGGAAATTCTGATTGGAATGCCAGCGGATTGTGTACAGAAGCAGTGCCTTCCATGTCTTGGGGGTCGGCTCCCTGCATCTTTAAACATTGCATGCTCTAAGGGAAACAAGTAGTCATTTGCTTCCACTGCAAAGCATGTCCTGCTCTTCTGGGGCTGATGATGTTTCTGGCCTTTAAAAGAAACAAACATCAATGTGCTTTATTGCCTGAAAATTGTTATCAGCTGTTAGATGATGTAACCGCAGTTGGTTTTGACACCAGTCAGGCTTTCTCGTTTATAACTGTTGGCAACTGCCTTAGGAGTTCCTCTGAAAAAAAAACCAAACCAACCAACAAACCCAAAACATGAACCACCTGAGGTTTGCTAGGTCATCTTGTGCTTACCAGTTATTAATTGTTAATGCTGAGCAAAAAGGTACAAAACCTGCATGTGCACATTGCTGAGGCTCACAGCACCGGAGGGGAATGTTCCCACTTTGTACAGAGAATTTCTTGCCCCTTGTTAAGACCCATCAAAGGAAGGCAACTTTCTTCCCCCTCGCTCTGAAGGTGAGCACCAAGCCTGCCTACTCTGTCACCAAGTGGGCACAGCAGTGCTTGTGTAGAGCTTGCTTCTGCTAGCAGTGTTTGCATTTTGCAAGTGCCTGAGCAGCATTTTTGTAACCCGGGAGCATTTTTATAAGCCTTAGACCGAGGCACGGGAAGGCTTGAACGTGCTTTGCTGATTGCTGTGGAATGCTGTTTATCCAGGGGCTGAATCCCAGATAAGGCATTAGGGACAGTGTTTGCACATGCAACTGTCCTGGAGATCATTTCAAAATGGTTTCAATCACAGTAACAGCTCTGCAGGACCACTCCCCCTAAAACCTAATCTCCTAGACCAGTGTGCACTGGGGAGGTTACTTGAAGTATGCAGCCCGCACAAAATGGGACTTGGCAGTTCAGGTCTTGTTAGCAGCAAAGCTCCTGCTTGCTTCATGCTTTTTCACCTGGCACTGGGCTGCTCCCAGAAGGACCTCAGGGGACTTAGGCACCCAGTGGGAACAGCAGTGAATTGAGGAGCTAGGTCCTTGAAACTCTCTTGAAATCCTGACCCTGAGTTGGTAAACATGAGGAGGAACCAATTTGTTCTGCCTTCCCTCTCTGCCTTGGGATCCCAATGGAAGTTTGGATAAGCAGGCAATGCAGACTCAAGCCTAAATACCTGTTTGCCTTCCCTCTCTGCCTTGGCATCCCAGTGGAAGTTTGGATAAACAGGCAATGCAGACTCAAGCCTAAATACCTGTTTGCCTTCCCTCTCTGCCTTGGCATCCCAGTGGAAGTTTGGATAAACAGGCAATGCAGACTCAAGCCTAAATACCTGTTTACCTTCCCTCTCTGCCTTGGCATCCCAATGGAAGTTTGGATAAACAGGCAATGCAGACTCAAGCCTAAATACCTGTTTACCTTCCCTCTCTGCCTTGGCATCCCAATGGAAGTTTGGATAAGCAGGCAATGCAGACTCAAGCCTAAATACCTGTTTACAAGTTTAAACACTTTTCTTGTAGGCTGGCTAGCTCCATATTTTACTGTCAGATGTGTCTTCCTGTGCTAATAAGAATTGCAATGCCTTTGCATTTTGATGTGAGCCACAAAAAGAACCTGAGCTTAGTCTGAACAGCTTTATTTTACCCCTAAAATTGGGTTTGATAATTGATATTTCCATCTTTATGTCTCTCCCTAGCTAGGCAGACACATCTGTGTCCACATATGTATACTTACATTGGACAAGCTCACGCTCAGTGGCAAAGTGAGATGTCAAAGCACTCATCTAGTAAGAGAAGCTACTCTCAGACTGCAGGATGACCCAAACCCTCACAGTGTCACACACTCAATCCCAAAACTGCTGATGTTTGACCCTTTCAAGTTGTTCCACTGTACTGAACTGTGCCTGTACTGCCTGCTAACTTTGTGGCGTGGTTGTTCCCTCCTCCAAACTCCCAATCCAGCTCCTGAGAAGGAAAAGGAGTACCCGACCTCCCCAGACTACCTGGAAATAGCCATTTACTGCATAGGGGTCTTCCTGATTGCCTGCATGGTGCTGACGGTCGTCGTGTGCCGCATGAAGAACACCACCAAGAAGCCTGACTTCAGCAGCCAGCCTGCGGTCCACAAGCTGACCAAGAGAATCCCTCTGCGCAGACAGGTAACAGAAAGTAGATAAAGAGTTACAAAAACCTTTTTTTTGACTCAACCACTAAGCCAGCACAGCCTACTGAGGAGGGCTTTGGGAAGGGGAACACGTATGGCAAGGGGAGCGCGGCATCGTCCGACACGATGGTGCTACCAGGGGGATCTAAACTAGGATCTAACCAGTCTGGGAGACTGGCACAGGCTGGGGAAGTTTGTCTCGACAGAGCTATGTGTGTCACCAGGGGTAGGGATCACAGGATCATGGGATCACAGCATCACAGGATGCTAGGAGTTGGAAGGGACCTCCATAGATCATCAAGTCACAGAACCACACTAAGGTCACCTTGAAGCCTTCTCTGCAGCCTGCACAGCCTCAGCTCCAGTCCAGGAGGTGTTTTCTTTGCAGGGGATTTCTGGGTTATTCAGTGATTCCGTGTCCTGCCAGGCTTCCTGTCCTTTAGTTCTTAGCTAGCATCAGCTGCCTCTCTGCAGGCTGAAGCAGTGCTTTAGTTCCTGAGCTTTGCAAAGCTGGGTTTGGGTTTCAGAATTGTTGCCACACATCAGGAACTGAAGAACAGTCATAGAATAGAGCCCCAGCCAACCAACCAGGCCATGGCACTAAGTGCCCCAGCCAGGCTTTGTTTCAACACCTCCAGGCATGGGCACTCCACCACCTCCCTGGGCAGCCCATTCCAATGCCAATCACTCTCTCTGCCAACAACTTCCTCCTAACATCCAGCCTGAACCTGCCCTGGCGCAGCTTGAGGCTGTGTCCTCTTCTTCTGTCCCTGGGTGCCTGGCAGAAGAGCCCAAGCCCAGCTGGCTCCAACCTCCCTTCAGGTAGGATCACAGAATCATAGAATCAGGCAGGTTGGAAGAGAGCTCCAAGCTCATCCAGCCCAACCTAGCACCCAGCCCTAGCCAATCAACCAGGCCATGGCACTAAGTGCCCCAGCCAGGCTTTGCTTGAACACAGAGCTAACTATCCAGAAACCACCATGAAAAGAGAAAAAAGGAAAGACTGCTATGAAGTGAAAGCAGGAGGAGAGAGTGCATCAGACTTTGGACTGTTTGATTTAGGTGCTGATGCTTTTGAATGAGCAACAAAAGCAGAGGGCAGATGTAAAAGACACACAGGAGATGTAAAAGGCACAAACAGACTTAAAAGGCACACAACAGGTTTAAAAGGCACACAACAAACAGACCTAAAAGGCACACAACAAACAAATTTTAAAGGCGCACAACAGACTTAAAAGGCACACAGCAGACTTAAGAAGGCACACAGCAGATTTAAAAGGCACACAACAGACTTAAAAGGCACACAGCAGACTTAAATAGCAGACAACAGCATTGCATAAAATAGATTTTACACTTGCTCCAGGCTGGTAGTGAGAGCTGCTGGAAAGAGCAATACCACAGGCTGCAAACCAGTTGAACGAGTAGCAGGACTCGGGCTTTGGCACAGGCAGGCTCCATTCCCATGTTGCAGCCTCTCCTGAAAGACTTGTTTCTGTTGAAGCTGGTCTTTAATCAATGTTGATTTATTTTTTTTCTTCCCCCTGCAGTAGGTGTGCAGGATAAACCTCTGAACCCACCAAATGCACCCCCAAGCTTCAGCCCTGTGAGGTGGAGAGGTGTTAGCATCTGAGGCTGCGCCTCACCTCCTTGTGCTAAATGGGGACCAGCTGCAAGGGCTTGGATCCAGGCTGTGTTCCAGGGGGTTTGGGTCTGAGGGTTTAATTGAGGTCACTCTGCAGCACAAAGAGAGGTGGTGCAGGATTCCTGCAGGTTGTTTTCACAGCCTGGGCAGAATATTGTCGCTGTCAGAGGGATGCAAGAGCCTTTCAAATGGGTTCTTTGGCGTGGAGGAGTGTTTGCTGTGGAGATGCACAGGACTTGGGGGTTCAGCATCATTCCTTTCTTTTTGTCTGAACCCTTTTTTTCCCCCCTGGTTTCTGGATCCAGGATTTAGACTGGATGCTAGGAGGAAGTTCTTTGCAGTGAGGGTGGTGAGACACTGGCACAGGTTTCCCAGGGAGGTTGTGGAGCACAGAAGCACAGAATGGGATCAAAGATCACTTTCTGTGCTTCTGTGCTCCACAACCTCCCTGGAGGTGTTGAGGACCAGGCTGGACGCCGTCTTGAGTGTGCTAGTGGGAGGTGTCCCTGCCTATGGCAGGGGGTTGGGCCTGGCTGAGCTTTGAGGTCCCTTCCAACCTTACCATTCTCTGATTCTAACTCCTTGGTTGAAAGTGCTTCAGCCACCTCCCTGTCTGTGTGCTGGGTGCCAAAACCTTCGCTTGGGGAACAAGAGCAAATTTGGGTCCTTTCATCAGCAGAATTTTAATGCTTAACTTTTGTATTTATTTGACACTTTCTGTGGTGGTTTTTTGTTTGTTGTTTTGGGGGTGTGGGGGGTGCTGGACTTTCATTTTGGGGGTTTTGGTTGCTTTTTTTGCTTTTGGTGTGGTGTTTGTGTGTTTGGCTCGTTTGGGTTTTGAGATTTTTTTGGCTTTTGGTGTGTTTGGTTGGTTTGGTTTTAGGTTTTTGTTTTGCTTTTGTTGTGTTTGGCTGGTTTGGTTTTAGGGTTTGTTGGCTTTTGGTGTGGTGTTTGGTTGGTTGGTTTCCTTTTTAGGGTTTTTGGCATTTGGTGTGTTTGGTTTGGTTTTGGGGTTTCTTTTTTTTGGCTTTTGGTATGTTTGACTGGTTTGGTTTTAGGGTTTTTTGGCTTTTGGTATGTATGGCTGGTTTGGTTTTAGGGGTTTTTGGCTTTTGGTGTAGTGTTTGTTTGGCTGGTTAGGTTTTGGAGGATTTTTTTTGCTTTTGATGTGTTTGGCTGGTTTGGTTTTGGGGGTTTTTGGCATTTGGTGTGTTTGGTTGGTTTGGTTTCGGGTTGTTTTTTTTGCTTTTGGTGTGTTTGGCTGGTTTGGTTTGGGGGGTTTTTGGCATTTGGTGTGTTTGGTTGGTTTGGTTTCGGGTTGTTTTTTTTGCTTTTGGTGTGTTTGGCTGGTTTGGTTTGGGGGGTTTTTGGCATTTGGTGTGTTTGGTTGGTTTGGTTTCGGGTTGTTTTTTTTGCTTTTGGTGTGTTTGGCTGGTTTGGTTTGGGGGGTTTTTGGCATTTGGTGTGTTTGGTTGGTTTGGTTTTGGGGTTTCTTTTTTTTGGCTTTTGGTATGTTTGGCTGGTTTGGTTTTAGGGGGTTTTGGCTTTTGGTGTAGTGTTTGTTTGGCTGCTTTGGTTTTGGAGGACTTTTTTTGCTTTTGATGTGTTTGGCTGGTTTGGTTTGGGGGGTTTTTGGCATTTGGTGTGTTTGGTTGGTTTGGTTTCGGGTTGTTTTTTTTGCTTTTGGTGTGTTTGGCTGGTTTGGTTTAGGGGTTTTTTTTTTGTTTTTGGTGTGGTGTTTGGCAGGTTTGGTTCTGGGTTTTTTTTGACATTTGGTGTGTTTGGTTTGGTTTTGGTTTGGGTTTTTTTTATTTTGACTTTTGGTTGGATTGGTTTCAGGTTTTTATTTTGTTTTTATTGTGTTTGGCTGGTTTGGTTCTGCAGGTTTTGGCTTTTGGTGTGTTTGGCTGGTTTGGTTTTGGAGGTTTTTTGGCTTTTGGTGTGATGTTTGTGTGTTTGGCTGGTTTGGTTCTGCAGGTTTTGGCTTTTGGTGTGTTTGGCTGGTTTGGTTTTGGAGGTTTTTTGGCTTTTGGTGTGATGTTTGTGTGTTTGGCTGGTTTGGTTCTGGGGTTTTCTTGACATTTGGTGTGTTTGGTGGGTTTGGTTTGGTTTATTTTTTGGCTTTTGGTGTGTTTGGTTGGTTTGGTTTTAGGTTTTTGTTTTGCTTTTGTTGTGTTTGGCTGGTTTGGTTCTGGAGTTTTTGGCTTTGGATGTGTTTGGCTGGTTTAGTTTTGGAGGGTTTTTTTGCTTTTGGCATGTTTGGCTGGTTTGGTTTTGGGTTTTTCAGAATTTTGCTTTGGTGTTTGTGTGTTTGGTTTTGGAGGGGTTTTGGTTTTTTTGCTTGTGGTGTGCTGTTTGTGTGTTTGTATGGCTGGTTTGGTTTTGGAGGGGTTTTTTTTNGGTTTGAAGTGTCAGAGGGGAGGTTGAAAGTGGATGTTAGGAGGAAGTTGTTTGCAGTGAGGGTGGTGAGACACTGGCACAGGTTGCCCAGGGAGGTTGTGGCTGCTCCCTCCCTGGAGGTGTTCAAGGCCAGGTTGGATGAGGCCTTGAGTGCCCTGTGCTAGTGGGAGGTGTCCCTGCCTATGGCAGGGGCTTGGAACTGGCTGATCCTTGAGGTCCCTTCCAACCTTCCCATTCTATGATTCTGTGTTATAATTGTACTCATTTACAGGGTGGGGAAAAAGGCCTTCTGGTCCTGAGTTTACCAGACAGAGTGATGAGAAAGCTTTCAGCTGAATCCACACATCTCTAGGGCTAACAATCCTTGTGGCTCTCTGCACAGAGCTGCTTTCAAAGGTTGTTCAGCAGAGAAAGAGGCACCCATCAGCTGCTTAGATAAGAGACATGTCATAAATTTTTTTGCCAGCCTCTTTGAGCCTCACCATGACTCAGAGAGAAGCTGACAGCATAAAAAATACCTGGGGTTTGGTGTGAGCTCAGTTGCCTCAGCTGGAAGTGGTGGGTGGTGGGGTGAGTGTTACTTCATTGCAGTGCCAACCCCTGCCCTCCCTGTAGTTATTTATCACCAAATGATGCAATGCAGACCTTCTCCAGACCCTATTGTTTTCACAGAGGGGAAACAAAAAAAAATTCCTCTGCCTCACAACATGCTTGCCAGCTTGGGGGGTTTATTGTTTTAGTTTTAGTTTCTATATTTTGCTTTTAAACATGGTAATATTTTTTTCCCCCCTTTCTGAAAACCAAGCTTGAAAGTGCGAATCCAATTTCAACCCCTAAGCAAAAATTCCACTACTCTCAATTCTCCAAAGGACTTTTTTTTTTTTTTTCCCTTTCCCTTTTTCTTTTTGGAATTTATTTTTTTTATTAACAGGAGTTTCTCATTGAAGTGCTCTCTGCTTTCCTGTCTGCACAGAGGAAAATAGAACTACTAGAAGTGCTCAAAGAAATCTGTGTTTCTGCCTGGCTGATTCCACTGGGCAGGGCACTGCTGGTTTGTATTAGCTTGCAGAGGCAGGGGGAGATGAACAGTCCCTGCAGGCTTGCTCATCAACACTGAGGGGTCCTTCAGTTCTTAGCTAATACCAGCTGCTGTCACAGGATGCTAGGAGTTGGAAGGGACCTCCATAGATCATCGAGTCACAGAACCACACTAAGGTTGCCTTGAAACCTTCTCCTCTGCAGCCTACACAGCCCCAGCTTCAGTCCAGGAGGTGTTTTCTTTGCAGGGGGTTTCTGGATTATTCAGCTGTTTCCTTGTCTTGCCAGGCTTCCTGTCCTTTAGTTCTTAGCTAGCATCAGCTGCTGTCACAGGATGCTAGGAGTTGGAAGGGACCTCCATAGATCGAGTCACAGAACCACACTGAGGTTGCCTTGAAGCCTTCATAGGATAGAGTCATAGAATCAGGCAGGGTTGGAAGGGACCACNGAGTCACAGAACCACACTAAGGTTGCCTTGAAACCTTCTCCTCTGCAGCCTACACAGCCCCAGCTTCAGTCCAGGAGGTGTTTTCTTTGCAGGGGGTTTCTGGATTATTCAGCTGTTTCCTTGTCTTGCCAGGCTTCCTGTCCTTTAGTTCTTAGCTAGCATCAGCTGCTGTCACAGGATGCTAGGAGTTGGAAGGGACCTCCATAGATCGAGTCACAGAACCACACTGAGGTTGCCTTGAAGCCTTCATAGGATAGAGTCATAGAATCAGGCAGGGTTGGAAGGGACCACAAGGAGCAGCCAGCTCCAACCCCCCTGCCATGCCCAGGGACACCTCACACTAGATCAGGCTGCCCACAGCCTCAGCCAGCCTGGCCTTAAACACCTCCAGGGATGAGGCTTCCACCACCTCCCTGGGCAACCCCTGCCAGGCTCTCACCACCCTCATGCTCAACAACTTCTTCCTCACCTCCAGGTTGAATCTCCCCATTTCCAGCTTTGTTCCATTCCCCCTACTCCTATCGCTCCCTGACAGCCTCAAAAGTCCCTCCCCAGCTTTCTTGTAGCCCCCTTCAGATTCTACAAGGCCACAAGAAGGTCACCTGGGAGCCTTTTCCTCTCCAGCCTGCACAGCCCCAACTGCAGTCCAGGAGGTGTTTTATTTGCAGAGGATTTCTGGATTATTCAGCTGTTCCCTTGTCCTACCAGGCTGATTTTTGTTTCAGCTGTTTGTATTTCAGAGCAGTGTATTTGAAACCTGATGGGGGTTTGTCACTAAACCTTTATCTACTGATCCTACAAGCACAGAATGGCTTAGGCTGGAAGAGACCTCAGAGGTCATCTAATCCACCCCCTGGGCAGGAACACCTCTCAACTAGGCCAGGGTGCTCATGGCCACATCCAGCCTGGCCTGGACCACAGAAGCTTCTCTCTTGCCTTTGTGCTGTGAGTGGGAGGAAAGTGGGCAGGCAGCTGGGAGGGTTGGGTGAGTGCATGCAGCAGAGATGCTTGTGGCAGGTAGATGTGAGCTGGGCAGAGACCTGGGACTGGCTGCTGGGATTGGTTGGGAATGAGAGAGTGACAGAGTGTCAGGGGCTGGAAGGGACCTCCAAAGCTCCTTCAGTCCAACCCCCCTGCCAGAGCAGGAGCACCCAGAGCAGATCACACAGGAACACATCCAGGCAGGTCTTGAATACCTCCAGAGAGGGAGATTCCACAACCCCCCCTAGCAGCCTGTGCCAGGGCTCTGGCACCCTCACAGGGGAAAAAGTCTTCCTCAGTTTCACCTGGAATCTCCTATGCCTCAGCTTGCAGCCAGTGCCCCTTGTGCTGGCCCTGGGCATCACCCAGCAGAGCCTGGCTCCAGCCTCCTGCCACTCGCCCTGCACATCTTTAGAACCATTGCTGAGGTCACCTCTCAGGCTCCTCCTCTCCCAGCAGCACAGCCCCAATTCCAGAGAGATGAGGCCAGAGTTTGGGGAGTTCTCAGCAGTGTTTTCCAAGCCCTGTGCTGCTGGGTCAGGCTCCCTCAGGACCTGGCTATGAAGTGCTGGCAGCTCGGGAGGAGGCCTTTGCGTAGCTGTGATGCCATCCTGGCTAAGTGGGATGGGAGTCTTGCTGAGCAACATNTGGCCCTGGGCATCACCCAGCAGAGCCTGGCTCCAGCCTCCTGCCACTCGCCCTGCACATCTTTAGAACCATTGCTGAGGTCACCTCTCAGGCTCCTCCTCTCCCAGCAGCACAGCCCCAATTCCAGAGAGATGAGGCCAGAGTTTGGGGAGTTCTCAGCAGTGTTTTCCAAGCCCTGTGCTGCTGGGTCAGGCTCCCTCAGGACCTGGCTATGAAGTGCTGGCAGCTCGGGAGGAGGCCTTTGCGTAGCTGTGATGCCATCCTGGCTAAGTGGGATGGGAGTCTTGCTGAGCAACATCTGGTTTGGTTTGCAGCCCTGGGTTCTCGTGCACTGTTTAGTCTGAGCTACTACAGGATTTGCTCATTCCCCACAGGCAGGCATTTTTTTGCCTGCCAAAACTCAGTTCTCTTCACATTCGTAGGCAGGGTCATGCTGGAGTCAGGAATTATCAGTTCCCTCCCCCCTGCAGCCCTCAGCCACACTGGGGTCTGGTGTTTGCTTTTTGAAAGAGAAATTGCTCCCAGGGAAAGCTTCAGCAAAAGGAGCTCCTTCTCTTAGTGTGAAAGCAGAGAGGTGTGACCTGTGCTGGGGTCATCCGTGATGGGCAGAGATGTGCCAGCTTCACAGGCAGGAGAAGGAAACATTTGTAGCATTGAACACAGGAGCTCATCACCTCTCCTGACCTAGATACCACGGCTGAGAATCACACTCAGTTGGTAAAATGAAGCCCACCATGGCCTTCCCCATCCTCCCTGCCTGTGAAACTCAGGCTGGAAAACAAACTGCCTCTGTGATCCTCTTACACCACTGCACTGAAAGCATCCACAGATGCAAGGAGAACTACACAAGGCCACTGTAAAGATGTGCTGCTGTTTACTCACATCCAGGTAGGCAGAATGGCAAGGGACTGAGGAGTTCATAGAATGGTCTGGGTGGGAAGGGACCTCCAGAGCTCAACCAGTCCAACCCCCCTCTGCAGTAAGCAGGGATAACCTCAACCAGATCCCAGGCTCACAGGATGTCAGGGATTGGAAAGGACCCAAAGAGCTCATCCAGTCCAATCCCCCTGCCAGAGCAGGACCAGACAATCCAGCTCAGGGCACACAGGAACACGTCCAGACAGGACTTGAAAGGCTCCAGAGAAGGAGACTCCACAGCCTCTCTCTATGAGAGAGTCTGAGGGAGCTGGGGGTGTGCAGCCTGCACAAGAGGAGGCTCAGGGCAGAGCTCATTGCTCTCTGCAGCTCCCTGAAGGGAGGTTGGAGCCAGCTGGGGTTGGGCTCTGCTACCAGGCACCCAGGGACAGAAGAAGGGGACACAGCCTCAAGCTGTGCCAGGAGAGATTCAGGCTGGGTGTTAGGAGGAAGTTGTTGCCAGAGGTGGTGGAGTGCCCATGCCTGGAGGTGTTGAAGCCAAGCCTGGCTGGGGCACTCAGTGCCATGGTCTGGTTGATTGGCTGGGGCTGGGTGCTAGGTTGGGCTGGGTGAGCTTGGAGCTCTCTTCCAACCTGCCTGATTCTATGGTTCTCTCTGGGCAGCCTGTGCCAGGGCTCTGGGATCCTTCCAGGCAAGAAGTTCTTCCTCATGTTGAGCTGGAACCTCCTGTGCTGCAGCTTCCATCCATTGCTCCTTGTCCTGTCCCAGGCAGCAATGAGCAGAGCCTGTCCCCCCCCTCCTGACCCCCAGCCCTCAGATAGTTATGAACATTGCTCAGATCCCTCTCAGTCTTCTCTTCTCCAATCTAAGCAGCCCCAGGTCCCTCAGCCTCTCCTCAGCAGGCAGTGCTGCAGTCCTGTCCAACCTCAACTTGAATATCTCCAGGCATGGGGCCTCAGCCACCTCCCTGGGCAACCTGTTGCAGTATTCCAGCACACTCCTTGTTCAGAAATTTTTCCTAACATCCAACCTAAATCTGTCCACTTTTGTACTTCTGGTTTCATCTCTCACTAGGCTCAAGCATCAGGAAATCACAGAATCATAGACTGTCAGGGGCTGGAAGGGACCTACACAGCTCATCTGGTCCAGCCCCACTGCCAGAGCAGCATCACCCAGAGCAGATCACACAGGAACACATTCAGGCCTAGGTCTTGAATATTTCCAGAGAGGGAGACTCCACAACCCCCCTGGGCAGCCTGTTTCAGTGCTCTGTCACCTTCACAGGGAAAATATTCCTCCTCATGTTTAAATGAAACTTCCTGTGCCTCAGCTTGCACCCAGTGCCCCATGGCCTACTAGGAGGATGTCTACATTACCCACATCAGGTTCCCTTCCTTGCTTCTCTGCCCTGGCTCTGCTTTATCACAGAATCCCAGAACTAACCAGGTTGGCAAAGACCTCTGGGATCATTGAGTCCAACCTATCACCTCATTAACTAACCCATGGCACTTGGTGCTCAGTTCTGGCACACACCTGGGTGCTTGCCCAAGATGTTGATGCATTTGTGACTATGTCCAGCTGCTGCTGCTGGGCACCTCACAGACCCAGAGGTGGCCCTGCAGTCTCTGTATTGGCCATGTACAAAACCTCAGTGTGGCCTCTTGGGCATGCCTGTGTCCTCCACACCTTGCACCTCTGCAGAGCTGCAACCCAAAAGAGCAGCCTGAGGTGATCCTGGCAGGAGAGTCCTCGAAGCTGTGTGGTTGGGAGCAGCGCTGCAAGCAGCCAGCTGCACAGTGACTTGCTGTGTGCTATTAATTGTCTGCATGTAGGACTGAAGCTGGCCATATCTGCTGACCCTGGGGGGAAGGTAGGGTTTTCTTCTTTGTTTTTTGATAGTGCACTCTAAGGTAATGAAAGGAGATGCTTAAGGGAGGAGTTCAAAGGTTAATTCTTTGAGGAGAAGGGGAGAGGCCCTGTTGAAACAAACTCTCCAACCACAGGGTGCCCTTGGTAGGCTTCATCTTCTCTGGAGCAGATTTTTATAGCCCTTGAGCTTCTGTAGCTGCTTGTACTGCTCCAATTAATCAATCAGAAGAATATTCCCTGTGCCTCCAGGCCATTTTTCTTCTCCCAGACATTGAGTAATTCCTCTGGATTTCTCATCATTCCTATCTGACGTTAATGCACTTCAGCTACCTACAGCATCTCCAGCCAGTCACCCACTTAGTGCTTGCAGTAAACATGTGCAGGAGTGTTAAAAGGGAAACTGGCAGAGTGTTTCATCTGGGTTTTTTCCCCCATATCTTACTACTATTTCCCTATATCCTAAAACACAATCCCAAGCACAACTCCAGGCTGAGTGGTGAATGGCTGAGAGCAGCCCTGAGGAAAAGGACCTTGGAGTCTGGGGTGATGAAAAGCTCGACATGAACCTGCAGTGTGAGTGTAGCCCAGACAGCAACTGTGTGCTGGGCTGCAGCAAGAGCAGTGTGGGCAGCAGGGCAAGGGAGGGGATTGTGCCCCTTGGCTCTGCTCTCCTCACACCCCAGCTGCAGTCCTGGGTGCAGTTCTGGAGCCCCCAGCACAGGAAGGCCATGGAAGTGTTGGAGCCAGTCCAGAGGAGGCCACAAAGATGATCAGAGGGCTGCAGCAGCTGTGCTGTGAGGGGCTTCCAGGAGACCTGATAGTAGCCTTCCAGGATCTGAAGGGGGCCTACAGGAAGGCTGGGGAGGGACTGTTGACAAGGGCTTGCAATGCCACTTTAAACCCATTGCTCCTTGTCCTGGCATTCCAAGACCTTGTCAGTAGTCCCTCCCCAGCCTTCCTGTAGGCCCCCTTCAGATCCTGGAAGGCTACTATCAGGTCTCCTGGAAGCCCCTCACAGCACAGCTGCTGCAGCCCTCTCAGCATCCTGGTGGCCTCCTCTGGACTGGCTCCAACACTTCCATGTCCTGCTTGTGTTGGGTGCTCCAGAACTGCACACAAGACTCCAGAACTGCACACAGGACTCCAGAACTGTACAGAGTAATGGCAAAGGAGGGAGAGGAAAGATTGGCAGTGTTCATAGGTTGATTAAATCAGGAATTCCATAAGGATTTTGGCAGAATGGCTGATTGGTGGATTCTGGAAATGTGAAGGGGAGGGATTGTGACTTAGTAGTAGTAGGTCTGCAGTGAGAGATTTAAGAACACAAACCAGAAACAAGAGAAATGAGCTGCAGGGCAGTTGTGGGGGCAGAGGAGTTGCTGCATGGAACTTTGTGTGTTTCTTAGTAGTGGTTCATTTTGTGAAGCCTCCTCTTTCATCTGGCAGTGAGATGATGAAAATGAGCAAACAAGAAGCTAAAGCCTGATTGTAGCTGGAGGTCTGACCCTGCCATGCCATTCTGAGTTAGCAATTCCACTCCAGCAGGTTGCTCCCCTTCTAGGCTGGGCACAAGAGCACCTCTCAGGATTCTGCCCAGTATTCACTTACTGATTTATTTGGAGTGAGGCAGTCTGCCTTAATGTTATACTCAGGTGGTCCCCATATTTATTAGCCTAGAGGAATGTGGCAGTTACTTTTATTTGTTGAAAGTAAACACCAACATCTAGCATGGCTGGAGGGACAAGGGGGGAAGCAGTCCACCTCTCTGGTTTGAATGGTAGCCTTATCTGTGCAGTTAGATTCTCCTGATCCATAGGTACCACACCTGACATGCAGAAGCTGGAGCTCCTCATAGCAAGAAAGCTCTGTCAGGCAGCTGGTAAAGCTGATTGCCAAGGTTAGCTTTGCTTAGAGCAGTCCCTAACACTTTCTTCCTTGTCAAACATCTTTCCAGTTGTGATCTGGGCTGGGTTGGAAAGTTCACCCGTAGGCAGGGACACCTTCTGCTAGACCAGGTTGCTGAAGGCTTCATCCAGCCTGGTCTTGAAGACTTTGAGCTGTCATGTCAGCCAGAAGGAGCCAGCCCCATTTGATGAGAGGGGCTGGAGGATGCTGCCCTGCAGAAAGACCTCTCAAGCAAAACATGCTGTCAGTGATGAAAAGGAATGTCTTTGAGAGCCTTAAATACATTGTGTGAGAGCATGGCATGGGTGCAAAAGCCTCTTAGCCCCATTCTGAGCAGCTCCAGTAGCTCCAGAGCCTGAGACACTGCAATTGGAGCTGAACTAAGGGGACACTGAACTGTGCTCTCAGGTGTCACAGCAACAAGAGGGTTCTGCATTCTTATCGGCGTCTGTCACTGATTCAAAGTCTGATGCTGCTAGGATCTGTTTGCTTATATGGTTTTATTTTGCCATCAAGATCTGACCTGTGGGACAAAACTGTAGCCTGATGGCACTTTACACAAGCAAACCTGGTGTCAGAGTTGATTCTGGGTGATGAGGACTGAGGTCGAGAGGCAGTTACTCTGATCCAGGCTTCCAGCTTGGGCTGGATCCCAGCAAGGACCAAGAACCTCTTGCTGCTGGGTGTGAGGGTGGGTACCAGCAATGGCATTCCAAAGCAGCCTTCACTGGCCACCAGACTTGGACTTGGCCTGCAGAAAGAAGAAGGATTCACCCGTGGGAGAAGGGAAGACTTGGCAGCACAAGCACTTGTTTTGTTACTCACTTGAAACTCCAAGGTCAGCAAACAACAGGCTGCTGCTTGCAGGGCTGAGGCAAGAGCCTTAATGGAAGCTGCACTGTTCCCACCAAAACAAGTTTAGCTGTGGGGCTGGGAACAGCTGCCTGGGAATAGCTGCCTGCCATTTGGAAGCATTAAGCACTTTTGATGCTCTAAGGACAAGGCACTGCTGCTGAGGCTGCTGAGAAATGCTCCAAAGTGAACTGCATGTCAAAGCGGTGGGCACTGGAAATTGTCTTCAGGAGCTCTCCTCCATGTTACCTGCAGAATCTTTAATGAAGAGTAGAGTTAACTGAAAGCTTTAGCATCCCCCAGTTGCTGCTATGGCTTTTTGATGCTTTCAGTGTTGAATGCTTAGCAAACAAGTAAGAGCATCCAGTGTTTCCTACCCAGTGACGCTCGTGGGGTCTTGACTGTTGGCAGCCATGGAGAGTGTGGGAGCCCTTGCAAAAAGAACCATTTTGCAGGTGAAAAATTCAATGTCATTGTAAGACCAAGGCAGTAGTGCTGATATGGGAAAGAAATGCTGGCACAAACAGCTAGAAGTGAGAGCAAGAAGAGAGTGACTTCGGCTGACAGCATAAGCTGCCTGCTCAGCTCTTTGAGGGTGGTGGTGTGAATGCTCTCCAAAAGCACTGGCTTGAGAAAAACAGGGAGAAGTTTATTTAATTTCTCTTCTGAGTTAAGTTATTTAAAGCTTACTTTCTATTTTCTTAACCTCTGGGACAGACTTCTAGCCTTGGCAGCACTTGGATCACAGGTTCACAGGATATTAGGGGTTGGAAGGGACCTGCTGCAGATCCCCGAGTCCAATCTATCAGCCACAGCAGGACCATAGGATCTTGTTCAGGTCACACAGCAACTCATCCAGACAGGGCTGGGAAGGCTCCAGAGGAGACTCCACAACCTCTCTGGGCAGCCTGTGCCAGGGCTCTGGGACTCTTCCTGTAAAGAATCATAGAATGGTAAGGTTGGAAGGGACCTCAAAGATCATCCAGTTCCAATCTCCTGCCATAGGCAGGGACACCTCCCACTAGTACAAGGTCTCGTCCAACCTGGCCTTGAAAACCTCCAGGGAGGTTGTGGAGCACAGAAGCACAGAATGGGATCTTTGATCCCATTCTGTGCTTCTGTGCTCCACAACCTCCCTGGGCAACCTGTGCCAGTGTCTCACCACCCTCACTGCAAACAACTTCCTCCTAACATCCACTTTCAATCTCCCCTCTGACACTTCAAACCCATTCCCCTTGTCCTGGCATTCCAAGCCCTTGTCAATAGTCCCTCCCCAGCCTTCCTGGAGCCCCCTTCAGATCCTGGAAGGCCACTCCAAGCTCTCCTGGAAGCCTTCTCTTCTCCAGGCTGCAGAGCCCCAACTCTCTCAGCCTGTCCTCACAGCAGAGCTGCTGCAGCCCTCTCAGCATCTTGGTGGCCTCCTCTGCACTGGCTCCAACACTTCCATGTCCTTCCTGTGCTGGGGGCTCCAGAACTGCACACAGGACTCCTGGTGGGCTCTTCAGCATGGTGCTTACAAGGGAGGGTACCTGTGTGAGGAGAGTGTGATTGAGTCTCTTCCATCTACCACCATCCTGAGCTGGCTTGGTTCTCCTCTAGCTCTGGTTTTCAGGCTTTGGGCCAAGATTACATCTCTTTTTTTTTATTTCCTCCTTCCCTTTGTGTTGCATCTTGCATTGCAACCACAGGTGTCAGCAGACTCGAGCTCCTCCATGAACTCCAACACCCCCCTGGTGAGGATCACTACTCGCCTCTCCTCCACCGCCGACGCCCCGATGCTGGCAGGGGTCTCCGAATATGAGTTACCAGAGGACCCCAAATGGGAGTTTCCAAGAGATAAGTATGTGGACTCCTTCTTTTAACACTACCTGTGCAAGGCTGGCCAACATGACACACCATGAGAGGAAAGGGCAGGGTGTGCGAGGAAGCATCTTTCCTGGTGTCAAGGTTTCTTTAGCTAAAAGGAAACCTCCATTACCTGATGAAGATCAAGATCCATCTCAAGGATCTGAAATCAGTTTGTTTAAATAGGGACTGAATCTTCTTTGCCTGTCATGTCCAATTCTCAGGTTTCTTGTGGGTTTTCAGTTACACTCCACTGAGAATTTGGGGAAAGAGTGAATCTGTTTCCCAAACAGAGTGAATCTGTTGTTTCCAGAGTGAATCTGTTGTTTTCCAACTGACTGAATCTTTTGTTTCCAGAGTGAATCTGTTGTTTCCCAACAGAGTGAATCTGTTGTTTCCAGAGTGAATCTGTTGTTT
>VWZE01008569.1:4025-51397 GCA_013396675.1 Eubucco bourcierii
AAGGCCAGGTTGGATGAGGCCTTGAGTGAGCTGTACTAGTGGGAGGTGTCCCTGCCTATGGCAGGGGGTTGGAACTGGATGATCCATGAGGTCCCTTCCAACCTTACCATTCTATGATTCTATGACCAGAAGTCATAGAGGAGCTCAACCAGAGGTCCCCAGCAGGGTGGTGGAAATGCTGCTCTAGTTTGCTGGAGTTTCACCTGGCAAGGTTGTATTTCCATGATGCAGCAAAGAGTTCACCCAGAGGCTGGAGACCAGGTAATCAGATTCTATACAGGTTTACCTCTTGATCAGTTATTCAGCAAGGATCAGATAAAAACCCCACTGGAGGCAGAGAGAGAATCTTGTTGACTTTGCAGCAGTCTGAATCAAACCTGAATCGTTCAGAGTTTTAATTTGCACAACTGGAATTTGGTAGCAATACTTCCAAAAGGTCTCTATCAAATTATGAGCTCCCTGTGGAGTGATGTATTCATCACACATCTATATTTGCCTGAGGCTAATCTTTTACAACCTGTTCCAAATACCTGTGCTGCCTGGATTGGCATTTCCTCTGAAGAGCTATGAAGCAGGATCAGTTGCTAACCTCCTCACATGCAAAAATCCTTCTTTGTCCCAAGCAAAGAACAGCATGGCTAGCAAGGGTGGCAGAAAAATGGAGCTGCAACTCAAGAGAGAGTTGGGATGAGACAGAAGTGGTCTGCAAACAGCTCTTTGAAATTTTAGCTAACATTGCCTGGTCCTTCTTTTCTGCTTCCCCTTCAAGACATGTGTGAAGCACTCCTTCCTCCCTTCCTCCTGCACCCACACTCCCCCCTGGCAATACCTCAACACAGAACTCCTGCTGCAGCAGCTGGGGTCCCTGCAGTTCACAGCAGAGCAGAGGAACAACTCATATTGGAGAACTCTATAATCTTTCTGGATCCAGCTCCACAGAAGCCAACTAAAGATGTGAACTCCATAGCTGACAACCTCTGCTACATGTGGAAGCACCAAAGAGAAGCACAGAATGTCAGGGGTTGGCAGGGGCTTCAAAAGCTCATCCAGTCCAACCCCCCTGCCAGAGCAGGATCACTTATACCAGATCACACAGGAACACATCCAGGCAGGTTTTGAATATCTCCAGAGAGGGAGACTCCACAACCCCCTGGGCAGCCTGTTCCAGTGCTCACCCTCACATTGAAGAAATTCCTCCTCACGTTTCCCTGAAATTTCCTGTGCCTCACTGAACAATCTGTCAGTGTTTGGACACGTCAGATGTGGAGTCAGGACTGGTTGTCTTGTCTGTTGGCCACTTTACAATGAAGATTTTTTTTGCCCAGTGCACAGAAGATTGGAAACCTAGGTAATAGTTCTTTGGTGTAACAGCTTTCTTGCAATGAGAAGAACTACAGTCTCTGATTTGTACTCCTCTGACTTGAAATCATTCATTTTAAATGACTGTTTGTTCTGCTAATTTAGAACCTGGGCAGGCATGGAAACAATTTGTTCTGGTCTGTGAAAGAAGCTGAGCCTGAGTTTCCTAAGTGCATGTATGCTTTGTTGCTTTGGGAAGCAATGCAACTCCCTGCTAGGATATGATTTCTTAAGTGGCAGGAGCTCCATGGTGAGCTCTGTGATGATGTTCTCAGTGAGAGATGTGTCTGACACCTTCCCTGGGCTTTGGACCTTCAGACTCACTGATGGCTGGGTTGGTATGGCTTGCCTTTGGGGAACAGCTTCACACAGCCTTTGTGGAAGGTGAAAGGGTAGGATTTGGCTCTAAAGTTCACCCATAGCATATCAGGACACCTGACAGAGTGACTGAAAGCATGCAGCCATGGTTCCCTGGCTGAAACAGGGCATGGAGCAGCATGGTATTCCATGCCCTAAATACACTGGGCAGATGCCATGGCCCAGGAGTGGAGACTGCTTCGTCCTCTCTTTCTCTGTCAATCACACAGTATGTGGGTGCCACCAACACCAGCTGCTGAGACAACACATTTTACACTCACTGCCAAACTGAAGCATCAATTGGTGTCCAGTCAGAAGCTTCCTGCTCCAGGCTGCTATAAGGTGAAGGCTTGCAATAAACCCAGAGGCTCTTAGAATACTTTCTCCCACATCCCACCTTCCTCTTTAACCCTCCGGAGGAAGATAGATTGAACATTAGATCTGATGCACCTCACCCAGTCTCCTCTACAGGAGTTATTTTCTAGAAGTCACTTAATGAACTCAACCCTCACATGATGCAACCCAGAGTGATGCAACCCAGAGAGCAGATTGATGCTCACAGTCCTCAAATGAGGAGCACTCATTTCAAAACCCCAATCTGAGCTCCTTTCCCCACTGCAGTGGAGACATCACAGAATCACAGCATGTCAGGGGCTGGAAGGGACCTCCAAAGTTCACCCAGTCCAACCCCCCTGCAAGAGCAGGATCACCTAGACCAGATCACACAGGAACACATCCAGATGGGTTTTGCATATCTCCAGAGAGGGAGACTCCACAACTTCCCTGGGCAGCCTGTTTCAGTCTTCTGTCACCCTCACAGGGAAGAAATTCCTCCTCATGTTTAAATGAAACTTTCTACTCCTCAGCTTCTACCATTGCCCCTTGTGCTGGCATTGGGCATCACCCAGCAGAGTTGGCTCCAGCCTCCTGGCACTCACCTTTACATATTTATAAACATTAATGAGCTCACCCCTCAGGCCCCTACTCTCCAAGCAGCACAGCCCCAACTCCCTCAGGCTCTCCTCATAAGAGCCATGTTTCACTCCCTTCATCATCTTTGTGGCTCTGTGCTGGAATCTCTCAAGCAGTTCTATGTCCCTCTTGAACTGAGGGGCCCAGGACTCCAGATGTAGCCTCACCAGGGCAGAGTAGAGAGGCAGGAGAACCTTTCTCAACCTACTAGTCACAGCCCTTTTATTACACCCCAGAATGGCATTGTCCCTCCTGGCCACAGGAGCACACTGCTGGCTCATGGTGAACCTCCCATCCACTAGGACCCCCAGATCCTTTCCCTTTTGCTGCCTTCCAACAGGTCAGTCCCCAACCTATGCTGGTACTTGGGGCTGGGTGCCAGTCTCTACAGTCACCCTTGCTCAATTTCATTAAATTTCTTCCTGTCCTTGTGCTTCTTACAGCCTCATTAGAAAGGTAGCTGCTGTAAACATGGAAACTTGTTCAAAGCCTCCTGACGCAGATGCAGACAAAATGGGATTCTGACAATCCTAACAATGCTGCCATCCAAGTAAATAAATTCTCAGCATTTGCTTATAATTCCTTCTGCTACACTCGTGCCAGCCTCGCAGCAGATTTCCCTGGACAGAATTCTCATGTCTCTTAGTTTTATTTTCCTTAATGTCTAAGCAAAACACTTTCTTTTGTGTTTTAAAAAGAAGAAAAAAAAACCCCAAAACCTAAATCTCCTTATTATTTGGAGCAGAAAAATAATTGGTACTGAACAAAAGCTGTATAATATGCTGAGCAGCGCCTCGGACTACAGCGGCGTTAGGTGAAGCAAGGATTTGTTTAAACAGCTTTGATTCTGCTTTGCCACTAAAGCTCACTAATGGGACACTAAATACAAGGATTTCAGCACCTAGCGTCGGCACTTTGTGCTGCAGCTCGGCAGGTTTCCCCCTGCCCCTCTGAGGATCCCTGCCAGTGGGCAGCTTGGCACAGGGGCTGAATTGCGACAGAGTGGTGGTTTGCCCGCCTGCGCGGTTTGCTGCAGCACGCTCGCATCAGGCAGGGGCATTCGGCTCTGGGGCAACAGGCACTGCACTTCCAGGGCTGCAGAGCCACAGGGATGCTGCAGGCAGTGGAACATCTGCCTGCTGAGGACAGGCTGAGGGAGCTGGAGCTTGGAGCTTGGGGTAGAGGAGCCTGAGTGGTGACCTCATTCATGTTGATAAAGAGGTGCAGGGCAGCGTCAGGAGGACAGAGCCAGGTTCTGCTCAGTGATGCCAAATGATAGGCCAAGGGGCAATGGGGGCAAGCTGGAGCAGAGTGGGTTCCATGTGAATATAGAATCATAGAATGGTAAGGTTGGAAGGGACCTCAAGGATCATCCAGTTCCAACCCCCTGCCATAGGCAGGGACACCTCCCACTAGTACAGCTCACTCAAGGCCTCATCCAACCTGGCCTTCAACACCTCCAGGGAGGGAGCAGCCACAACCTCCCTGGGCAACCTGTGCCAGTGTCTCACCACCCTCACTGTAAAAATCTTCTTCCTAACACCCAGTCTAAATCTCCCCTCTGCCAGTTCAAACCCATTGCCCCTTGTCCTGGCATTGCAAGACCTTGTCAATAGTCCCTCCCCAGCCTTCCTGTAGCCCCCTTTAGATACTGAAAGGCTACTATAAGGGAAAACATTTCCACTGTGAGGATGCCAGAGCCCTGGAACAGGCTGCCCAGAGAGGTTGTGGAGACATTCTCTGGAGACATCCAAAACTTGCCTGAATGTGTTCCTGTGTGATCTGCTCTAGGTGATCCTGCCCTGGGAGAGGGGTTGGCCTGGATGAGCTTTTGAGGTCCCTTCCATGTTCATAAAGCTGTTCAGGGCAGTGTTGAGAGGAGGGATCCAGGCTCTGCTCAGTGATGTCCAATGATAGGCCAAGGGGCAATGGGTGCAAGCTGGAGCAGAGGAGCCTCCATGTGAACGTAAGGAAAAACTTTTTCACTCTGAGAGAGACAAAACACTGGAGTAGGCTGCTCAAAGAGGTTGTGGAGCCTCCTTCTCTGGAGACACTCAAAACCCACCTGGGTGTGTTCCTCTGTGACCCACTCTAGTTGATCCTGCTCTGGCAGGGCAGTTGGCCTGAGTGATGTTTTGAGGTCCTTTCCTACCCCTAGCATTCTGTGGTTCTGTGAAACTGGCCCTCTGTAGTCAGACTGACAATGAATTCTTTGCAATTAAAGTGATAAATGGCAGAATATTCTAAGAAGTTGGATGAAGTGAAACCACAGCCCCCTAATAGCAGAAACATTTGTGAGAAAGACTACTGTCAGGAAAAGTCAAAAGCAAAACTTGCTTGATTTATTGCAGATAGCTCAACCCCTTTGAAACGTGCACCTGGGTAGGCACAATCCCAAGCACAAATCCAGGCTGGGTGGGGAATGGCTGAGAGCAACCCTGAGGAAAAGGACCTTGGAGTCTGGGTTGATGAAAAGCTCAACATGAGCCTGCAGTGTGAGTGCAGCCCAGACAGTAACTGTGTGCTGGGCTGCAGCAAGAGCAGTGTGGGCAGCAGGGCAAGGGAGGGGATTCTGCCCCTTTACTCTGCTCTCCTCAGACCCCACCTGGAGTCCTGTGTGCAGTTCTGGAGCCCTCAGCACAGGAAGGACATGGAAGTGTTGGAGCGGGTCCAGAGGAGGCCACGAAGATGATCAGAGGGCTGGAGCAACTCTGCTATGAGGACAGGCTGAGAGAGTTGGGGCTCTGCAGCCTGGAGAAGAGAAGGCTTCCGGAAGACCTTGTAGTAGCCTTCCAGTATCTGAAGGGGACCTACAGGAAGACTGGGGAGGGACTATTGACAAGGTCTTGCAATGCCAGGACAAGGGGCAATGGGTTTGAACTGGCAGAGGGGAAATTTAGACTGGATGTTAGGAGGAAGTTGTTTGCAGTGAGGGTGGTGAGGCACTGGCACAGGTTGCCCAGGGAGGTTGTGGCTGCTCCCTCCCTGGAGGTGTTGAAGGCCAGGTTGGAGGAGGCCTTGAGTGAGCTGTACTAGTGGGAGGTGTCCCTGCCTATGGCAGGGGGTTGGAACTAGATGATCCTTGAGGTCCCTTCCAACCTTACCATTCTATGATTCTATGAAACCAAAGAGCTACTTCATGCTATGCCTTTGCACCCACCACCCGTGGGTTTGAAGTTGTATTTGATCCAAACCCAGAAAAGAGTTTGTCTCTGTGTCTTATATTAAAGCTAAGCTGGTGTGGCAATCAGCTGCTGCCAAATCAGGGCCCGAGCTGTCCCTTATGCTATTGCCACCTCTCACCTGACCCCAGCTCAGGCTGAATCAAAGTACTGAACCAAAAGAAATTATTTGCTGGTTCAACCCCTGTTCAGACTGAGGTAGCCAAGAGCCAGGGCTGGCACAAGGGAGAGTGTGAGGGCACATGGTAGACAGTGAGGAATCAGCTGGCAGCAGATAGTTCTTCCATCATCTTGTCCATACTGTCAAGCCATGTCCTTAGCATCCACTGTCCTCATCACAGACAGAACAGTGAGAGCAGGAGACTATGGAAGATTTCTAGACATCAGCAGACTGACAACAGAATCACAGTCCTAAGTTGCTCTGAACCAGAGATTTTCCTTTCTCTTGTTGCCTGCTGACAGAAATAAAAATAAGAAACATCCCACAAACACAAGAATATGAAAGCTCTGCAGGTGTTATCCCACAAAGACCTGCTCTGAATATTTCTAGCTCTATTGATAAGCAACCCTGCCAGAGACAGCAGGGACCATGGCAGGCCCCAGGATCACCCAGCCATGCGTCCACAGGTAGTCTGCAGAGAGAATCGCATGGCAGCTGCCTGCTGACAGCCTGCCTGGTCTTGCTGGCACCAAATAAACTGCCTAAACTTTGTAGCAGTGCTGTGCCAAGCTGCCAGCTGTGCTCAGCTCTTTTTGGGGTGCAGCAGGGGCCCTGATCCAACCATGCCTGCCCTGCCAGATTGGTGTCAGATCAGGGAGAAAGTTGGATTTGGAGACTGGCTCTGAGTACCCAGCACAGGCAGTACAGATTCAGCTGCCTTCCCAGGGAGGAAAATTTGCTTCTAAAGCCCCTTGTAAAAATCTATCAATCAAACAATCATCTCTTTATTTGAAAGGAAGAGAGGTTGTGACCAGAATGCCACTTTTTCTGCAGCTCTAGTCTTTGTTCTGGACTGGAACTCCAGCACAGCTGGTACAAGTCCCATGAGTTTCAGGGCAGCTCTGATTTCATTCTCTAGCTTACACTACTGACGTACTAACTGGCCTAGGAAGGGCAAATAGCTTCTAAGAACTGGGCTAGAACCAGACCTGGCCTTGCTTATCAGTGTTTCCCAGGGGATTTAGTGCTAGTGGCAGGCAACTAAATAGTGGTGAAAAGCACCCACAGTTAACAGCAGAGTCCCAGGGACTCTTTGAGGCAAAAGCTCCAACTCATCTCCTAGGATGGCCCTGTCTGGGATACACAACAACATGCCTTATAGGGAAAGAGCTGAACTACATCTCTCCTACCAAGCTCTTCACCTTTGTGATAATCCAAGAGAGTGAGTGCCAAAGGACTGGTTGCCCTCCAAGCAAGACAGCACTGATGTTTCTCCCCACAGTGAGCAACAGCACACTAATAACATGAAAGGAATCAGAAGTTCTTCTACTGTTTCAAGCACCTGAGCTGTACAAGAAAAAAAAACAGCTGCTAACAATTCTGTCAGAGTTTGAACACTGGAATAAGGACTGCCTGGCTCTGGGAGTCTGTCTCCACCAGGCTTGCTTGCCCCAACCCCACACCACTGGCTCCAAACCAAGAAAGCTGCACTCTATTCCTGGCCCTCTCTCTGCTTTCCAGCGCTGTGCAGTTCAAGCCTCTTTTCTGACCCTCAGTCTCCCTATCTGTAACAAAGATGTGAGCCACTGGTTTCCTTTTGAAAGCTCCATGTAAGCAATGAACAGCAGAGAGAGGGAAGGATTGGGACTGTCCAAGCTGTTGCCTTATATGCAATGGCCTGATCTCAAAAGACAATGAGAACTGGGATCCAGCTACCTCCAGCTCTGGTCTTGGATGCACATACTCTCATTGTTGTTGAAGAAGGATAAATCTAATTTTCCTTTCTCCTGCACTCCTGCCTGGTTTTTATTATGATGCCTAAGAAAATAACAATTTTATCATTCGTAAACAAAAGTGTTTAGCTGGCAAGGAAGACTCCATAAAGAAGGCAGTGGAAGTTGTCACATCTGTACTGTCAGAACACCATCTGTCTCCCAAAGTTTACTCCCAAGGAAAGCAAATCCCATCCAGTTCTCTTGCTATACATCAGTGAAATGCTTAGCAGTGGCACTTGGAGAAGGAATGAACACATTTCAATTAGACAATGGCATCATAAACCACCAGCTCAGTAAATAAAAACCTGGAGGTTAACATTTGTAGAGATTAAGCAGTCTGTTAAGTAAAGTTTACAATGGCATGTTAGGGTTTTTGTAACACATGCTTATATACACGTAGCATCCAGAAGAGGCTCCTTGGCTCTCTTTCCAGACTGTTAGTTTTGCTTTAAGCACATGTAGCTGCCTCTTAAGAGTTACCTGAGGATCCAGGGACTGGTTTGGAGCTGCAGACACCTGAATCACAGAATCTTTGGAAAAGACCTCCAAGATCACCAAGTCCACCCTGAAGAAACATGAGGGTGTATGGGTTTTGGCAGAGAAAGGAAAGAAAGCACAGTGGTGGAGAGGGAAAGCAGAAGCACAGAATGGTTTGGGTTGGAAGGGACCTTTAAAAGCCAAACAGGTAAACTTCATCTTTTGCTTAAGGGGTTGGTGGCAAATGTTGGAAAGAGAAGGGAGCTGCTGCAAGTGGTCCAGTTACCAGTTGGAAAAATGCAATAGCTGGGTTAGCTGGAACTGAATGCTGGGATGACACCCTGCTGAGAGCCCTGAACTGTGTACATCACTGATTTCCAAGACTCTGCAACCACTATGGTTATGAGATTATAACTTACTTCTTTCCCCTCTGTAAATCTCAGGAGAATCAGGGACATTTGGTCCTGGAAGGATGGAGAGACAACTGCACCCACTGCAAACACAAGCTAAGAGGTTCCACTGCTTGTTGTTTGGTTTTGCAGACAGCATCCAAAGCAGACTAAACTCCCCAGGCTTCAGCTTCTTCAAAACTCACTGGTTTTCATTTAGATAAACAGTACAAATACCTAAAGTCTGCTCCTGTAGAGTGTTTCTGGGGTAGCAAGTCCCTGTGTGCACAGCACTTCTCAGAGCAGTTGCTGCTCAGACCTGCCATCACTGTGACCCTCTGTTGACTGTGCGAAGAAGTCTTGTGACAGATTTTGTTCAAAGCATCTCAGGAAGCACAGAACCACAGACACAGAACCTTAGAGGTTGGAAGGGACCTCCAGAGATCATCCAGTACAACCTCCCTGCCAAAAGCAGGATCCCTTAGGGTAGTCCACACAGGAATACATCCAGATAGGCTTTGAAAGACCTTCTCCAGAGAAGGAGACTCCACAACCTCTCTGGGCAGCTTGCCCCAGGGCTCTGTCACCCTCACTGTAACAAAGTTTCTCCTCATGTTGAGCTGAAACCTTCTCTGTTCCAGTCTGTAGCCATTGCTCCTTGTCTTGCTGCAGACCACCACTTGACACTCACCCCTCATATTTGTACACATTGGTCAGATCTCCTCTCAGTCTTCTCTTTTCAAGACTAAACAGCCCCAAAGCTCTCAGTCTCTCTTCATAGTGCAGATGCTCAAGTCCCCAAATCATCCTTGTGGCTCTTTGTTGGACTCTCTCCAGCAGGTCCCTGTCTCTCTTGAACTGGGAAGTCCAAAACTGGACACAGTATTCCAGTTGTGGTCTCACCAGTGCAGAGCAGAGCGGGAGGAGAACCTCCCTAGACCTGCTGGACACACTTTTCTCTTGCACTCCAGGATGCTATTGGCTTTCTTGGCCACAAGGGTACATTGCTGTCCCATAGAGAACTTGTTCTCCACCAGCACTCCAAGGGCTTTCTACATGGACCTGCTTTCCAGCAGGGCAACCCCTAACCTGTGCTAATGCCTGCTGCTTTTCCTTCCCAGGCGCAGGACCCTGCACTTGTCCTATCTCCAGTGTGAAAGTCACCAGCACATTCATGCTGCAGGGAACCGGGCCTTATGAACAGCCTAAGGCATGGGTCACATCTTATACATGGGGAAACAGATCTCAGGCAACACAGCTTCCACCACACTCTGCTATCAACCAGGCCAGATCCACCTGCTGAGCATGCTCCAAAGGGCTGCCGAAACACTCCTGCACTACAGCCCTCCTGCGCTGCCAGCTCTCCTTCCTTGTTGCTTCTCCTCCTGCTTCAGCACCATTTCCCCTTCCCCTCCCTCCACATGGGCTGAAAGATTATCTCAATTATTCCAGCTGTTGTGCCACAGCACACTGAACATAATCAAAGCTAACAAAGCACGCTTTGCTGGCTCCACTCTCATCTGGCACTGAAAGTTGAAGATCCTAAATGAGCAGTGCTTACCATGGTGGCCTACTGGAGGGAGTTTGGCAGGGGAGAGGGAGTAGAGAAAAGAAATAAAGCTGTGAATTTGCACAGCTGGAGGTTTTATTACCATTAGAATGCTTCAGAAAAGTATTGTTAGGATGGGACAAAGCTGTGATTCCAGGGTGTACCAGGCTCGATCTGTTGTTTTAAATGCAGCCTTCTCAGACAAATATCCCCAGGAATACCTTGGATTATGAATGCAGATTTACCTGGGACTGTGCTCACACAAGCTCCTGGATAGCCCTGCCAAATTATGCTGATACAGGCAAGATGCAGTCTTCCACTTTAAACACCATGATTAATGCAGCAGCATCTTCAAGGCATCCACCTGAAACAAAATGAAAAGGAAAAGAAAGAAAAGCCTGTAAAGCCAAACCTCCATTAGACATTCTTACAGCTCATTTCCCTAAGCAAAGAACTTCAGACTCACCAGCACCAGGGTGGATGATAAATAAGGGCTATAGCTTTAGGCAAAAAGAAGTCCATCTGCTCACCCTGCTTTGCCCAGTTTTCCAGCAGTCAATGCCCAGAAGTGCTCCAAGAGGAAAAGAAGAATGGAAATAATTTGCCCAGTGTACAGAAGGAACTGACTCTGGATGCTAATCCAGTGCCCAAATGGTGAGAACAAACACTGGTTGTGGGGAAGTAGCAGGTGAAGATTGCTGGAGCAGTGTCCAGGTCTGGAGGACTCAATACAGGAAGGACATGGACATGATGGAGTGGGTCCAGGGGCAGGTCACAAAAATGATCAGGGGGTGGAAGCAGTTCTGCTACAAGGACAGGTTGAGGGAGATGGGAGTGTTCAGCCTGGAGAAGAGCAGGCTCCATGAAGACCTAAAAGCAACCTTTCAGTGTCTGAGGAGAGTCTACAAGAAGGATGGAGAGAGACTCTTTGCAAAGGTCTGCAGTGACAGGATGAGGGACAAGGGTTTCAAACTAGAGCAGAGAAGAGCAGATTTAGATTGGATGTTAGGAACAAGTTCTTTACAATGAGGGTGGTGGAGCACTGGAAGAGGTTGCTCAGGGAGGTGGTTGTGTCCCCATCCCTGGAGATATTTAAGGTGAGGTTTGACAGGGCTCTGGGCAACCTGATCTAGTTGAGGATGTCCCTGCTGACTGCAGGGGAAGGGACCTTTGGAGGTCCCTTCCAAACCAAACCATTCTATGATTCTCTAGGATGTTCTGTGAACTGGGACTTGTCCCAACCCTGCTTACATGACTGAGCACTTCCCTGAAAGCCTCTGGTCCCAGTTCACTTCTACATTTTTGGCTGCCAAGTCTTACTGCAAATGACCTAAGAATACATCTCATGCCCCTTCCATAGTTGTTTTTTCAGGTGCTAATGGGTCCACTTCACACCAGCTGAAAGTAGGTCTCTAAGTGAGACACTCTAAAAGGCTGACACCTTGGGGACCTTAAGGCTATCTCAAAAGGAGCAAGAGAGCAACAGTTTCCAAACCACAAATGATCAAAACTCTTCACAACACATCATGGCCCTGCTCTAAGATGTTTAGTCCTTTTTAAAAATCAATAGTGACATTGCCAGATCCATTCCCAGATGCTGAAAAGGCCAGAACTTTTTGCAGGTGTTCGTAGGATGCTATTTCAGCAGGCTGAGAAGTATTTCTTGGCTTCTCAGTTTATGTGAACCACAGCAAACTACTCTCTTTTATCATCCACTAGTATAGCACCCAGGGATGTACTGTCCAGGGTCATTCAGAGCTTCATGGCAAGCATGGAATAATATCCCAAAATGGAGGTTCATAGAATCAACCAGGTTGGAAGAGATCTCCAAGTTCATCCAGTCCAACCTGCTGCCTGCCTTATTGTGAGAAGCAAAATGCTTGCTCTAGGACAACAGATATTCTGCTGTTGTTCTGGGTCAGGTTAAACAAGAGTTGAAGAAACACAAGACAACCAAACACAGAATCATAGAATCAACCAAGTTGGAAGAGACCTCCAAGCTCATCCAGTCCAACCTAGCAGCCAGCCCTATCCAATCAATTAGACCATGGCACTAAGTGCCCCATCCAGGCTTTTCTTCAACATCTGCAGGGACAGCAAATCCACCACCTCCCTGGGCAGCCCATTCCAATGCCAATCACTCTGTCAAGAACTTCCTCCTAACATCCAGCCTAAACCTGCTCTGGCTCTTGTTCTGTCCCTGGGTGCCTGGTGGAAGACATCAACCCCACCTGGCTACAACCTCCTTTCAGGTAGTTGTAGAGAGCAATGAGGTCTGCCCTGAGCCTTCTCCTCTCCATGCTGGGCTCAGCTCCCTCAGCCTCTCCTCAGAGGGCTGTGCTCCAGGCCCCTCACCAGCTTTGTCACCCTTCTCTGGACACCTTCCAGTCCCTCAACCTCTTTCTTGAATTGAAGGGCCCAGAACTGGACACAGTACACATGTTGCTGAGAAAAAAAGAAGGGATGTCTCACATGTTGTAAAGCTCCGGCACAGTGCTGGAGAGACTGATTTCCATCTCTACAGTGCAGCCTTAGCCATAAACAGAGCAAGTGTTGGTGAAAATGCAGACAGCCCTTGGCAAGAGTTCCTGCAGAGGTGGTACTCACATGCAGAGCCCTCTCACCCCCGGTGCCTCAAGTGTTAACAGCACGGCAAAACCCGGGAAATCTCTGAAGTGAGTGCTCCAAGAAAGGATCGATCCAGGGTTGCCCTTCAATTCCCAGTTGCTGACAGACAGCAAATGGATCACAGCGTGGTTTGAATTCCTCTCCTGACAGTCCAGGCAGGCGAAGGCCAGCAGCTCTGTAAATGCATCAGCTGTGCCTGCCAACCAACCAACAATGCAACCTCTGGAGCAAGCTGTTTCTCCTCCAGTCGGCTAACATTTATATCCAGCTGAACTGCTGGGGAGGTAAGTACAGCAGCCCTCCTCCTCTGAGGCAGGTAAGCAAAACATACTGTAAAGAAAAGTACAGGGTGCTCCTGAAGGGGCTGTCAGCAGCTGAGTGCTGCAGTCCTCCCGAGTGTGGTGAAGGAGAGAGGTCTCTTTTCTGCTGATCCTCTGTCCCTCTCTGCCTTTCCTGGCTAATAAGGGATCCATTTTCCTATGTCGCCTTCCCCCTGCCTTGCTGTGCATAGAGCCATGCCCCGATGCAGGCCACAGCAGCAGTGTTGCTAATTCTCCAAGTGCCACCTACAGTCTGAGCGAGCGCATGAGTGAGTGCAGAGCGATGGGGACGTGCTGTAAACCTGTGCATATGCATCTATACAAAGTACTGTGACCAAACCAGCCCATAGTTCACACAAAGGGGGACAGAAATGAGCCTGGAAATGCTTCTGGTTTTCTGGAGAGCAAGTGCTCTGCCTACAGGGGAAATCAGCTATCGAGCACCCAAATTCTGCAGCTTCACCAGCCTTGCAGGGAATGAAAAAGGGTTGTTCTGACTGCACCTCATACACCTCATACCCTGTGAGGGGTTCTCAGTCCTTAGCTCAGAAGAAGTGCCACAAGAACAGACAAGAGATATCTATAATCCTCCTTGGTAAAGTTGCTGGCAGAACCAGCTCCCCAGAGGTGCCACGAAAATGATGGTAGGAGGGAGCAGGTGCTAGAGTGGAGCAATGCAGCAGCTTCAGTAGGCACAGAGATTTAGCAATCACCACCTCCATCCCACTCCCCCAGCAAAAGGGCCCTGCACAGTGAAGCAGATTTCTCAGACAGCAGGGAAGGCAAATAGGGCAAAGGAAATGAATGCAAGAGCTGAGAGGCTTGGATTTAATCAGAGCTGGCTTTCTACTGCCTACTTGCTGTCTTCACTTATTTGCAAGGGAGTGCATAGTCCATGTCTACAGCAAATAGAGGAGGTTTAAAAAAAAATATCCTGAACCCCCTATTCCATGCTCTTTTTTTTTTTTTTTCTTCTTTTCAGAGATATTTTTTAAGAAGTAAAAGAGGACTTCTCTGGTCATATACTGTCCTATGGCAATCAGATTGGCTGTGGAGCCTACAAAAAGCCATCCCTAGACCCAAAGGAAAGAGAATGGCCAAATGCACTTACAGAGAGGCTTTCCTTGAGGATTTGCTTTCCTTGAGGAGTTTCTATACTGCTCTGTGAAAATAGCTTTGTGTTTTCCTTTGGGTTTCATCTAACCCATAGAAGGCTGTGGTAAACTCACACCATTAGTGCACTGCACTGACCAAATTTCCATCACTATAGGTGCAGAGTTTAAATTTGCACTCCATGTTAGCTGAAGAGCCTGCTCCTGGTGAGAAAAACCACCCTCAGATTTGAGCAGAGGCTTCAGTGCTCTGCTCTGGAGCTACTCACCCTTTCTGCTCCCTGCTACAACCAACCCTAGAAAACCTAACACACTCTATTTGGATAAGGGCACACTTGCAAACCGCTGTTTACAATGATTTCACTTGGATTGACAAGAAAACAGGAGCACAGAATGGTTTTTAAATGCCCCCTGTGGTTAAAAGCCTGCAAGCAGCTGGCCTCTGGCCAGGCTATGAGAATGAACAATGATATTTTGGGGCAGAGGCCGCAGTGAGCCCAGCTTCTTCTTGCTATCATTTGGCTTTTTAAAATGTACTTAAATGGAGAGGTTGTTAACTCACTGGATGCCTTTCAGTCTGTCTCTCAGCTTTGGCTCATGATACACTAAGTGCACAAACAGCACAGTCCCAATACCCCCTTCAGCCATCAGTCATTCCTCTCACCCGTCTGTTTCTTCTTCTTTCCTTTCAATGTCTCTTTGCTCTAAGTTGAAAAAGGAGGTGGTGGGTGAGAGGAGGTGGTGGGTGAGAGGAGGTGGTGAATCATAGAATGTCAGGAGCTAGAATGGACCAAAAAAGATCATCTGGTCCAACCCCCCTGCCAGAGCAGGATCACCTATACCAGATCACACTGGAATGCATCCAGACAGTTCTTGAATATCTCCAGAGACTCCACAACCTCCCTGGGTGGCTGGTGACAGTGCTCTGCCACCCTTACAGTGAAAATGATGATGAGATGATGGGAAAGAAGAGATGGAAGAAACTTTTATTCCCTTCTGCTCATGAAAAAACACTTTTATTCTGCATGTTTAACTGATTTCTTGTCTTCTGAAGAAGTAAACTAAATGTTAGAAAGTCGAAATCAAAGCTGAAGTACTGAGGTTGTCCTCACTGCTTGCTTTTACAGATCTGCCATCAACCAGTGGAGATTTGAATTTCCATTCCAAAACACCAAGCAAGAAAATCATTTACAAATCCTTCAAAATTCTCACAGAAATGGGAAAAACCTTCTCACTTCACCATCTGGATAGCTTGTGACTGTTAGGTTCAGACCCCAGCCTCCTCACCGGTGAGGGCAGGAGACAGCTCCAGCCCACAGGTGACATGACTAAGGTGACTCAGCCAGCAGGAGGTCCAAGTCACACAGGGCTGGTGGCTGCAGTGTCATGTGACTTGTCCTGCACCATCCCATGCCACAAAGTCACTGGAGGCTGACCCAACACCACCAGGAATGGCATGAGAAGCTCCTTCAGGGTGAGCCTAGCAGGATTAGGAGTCGGGCAAGCATTAGAATAGCTGCTTCTGGGGACAGGCTCTCAGCATGTTTGAACAATGCAAGAACAACTGAATTGTTTCAATCTGCAGGAGGTCACATCTCTGGGAGATCTTTGCTGGGAATACTGCTCTCCTGGTCTTTTTGTGCTAGAGAAAGATACTTGATGGGGGTGGAGAGAAGGAAACTGAAAATGCAGAAGGAAAATTTGACCAGAATACTCCCACTCTTTAAAACCTAAAATATGTGTGTGCATGTTGAGCTGGCTAGATGGGAACATAAATCCCAGAGTCACCCAGCAGTATCCTTACTTAGAATCATAGAATGGTAAGGTTGGAAGGGACCTCAAGGATCAGCTAGTTCCAACCCCCTGCCATAGGCAGGGACACCTCCCAATAGTACAGCTCACTCAAGGCCTCCTCCAACCTGGCCTTCAACACCTCCAGGGAGAGAGCAACCACAACCTCCCTGTACAACCTGTGCCAGTGTCTCACCACCCTCACTGGAAAGAACTTCCTCCTAACATCCAGTCTAAATCTCGCCTCTGCCAGTTCAAACCCATTGCCCCTTGTCCTGTCATTGCAAGACCTTGTCAATAGTCCCTCCCCAGCCTTCCTGTAGGCCCCCTTCAGATCCTGGAAGGCTACTATCAGGTTCCCTCAAAGCCTTCTCTTCTCCAGGCTGCAGAGCCTCAACTCTCTCAGCCTGTCCTCATAGGACTTGTACCCTTCCTTCTAATTCTGTTAATTTGGAGCCTCAGAGAACATTGATAAGAGCCTCAGAGAAGAGAAGGAACCCTTGGACAAGGGAATTGGCTGGGGATGGTCCCTCAGCCACACTCTTGTCTGAAAGAATCTGCCATCATCATGTTTCAGAAGGTAAACCAACTTACCCTGGGAGTTTCTGCAGATGAAGACAAGTGGGTGTAGCTGAAGGTCTGCTGAGGATTTAATTGCAAATAGATGGGAAGAATTTGCTCAGCCCTCTTGTGGCTGGAGGGCTGAGGGGCAGAAAGACAACGTGGTGAGTCTAGCTGCTCTCTTCCTGAGGAGAACATGGCTTCTGCCACCCCATGCCAATCCTGCTCCATTCTACTGGAACCAGTGCCTCACTTCAGCTGAGTCTGTTGGAGTGGTGGAGGGAAAGGGAGTAGGGATGTTCCTGATAGGTTTCTGAAGATGAGTCTGGATACAAGAGTCCACAAAAGCCCTTCAAATGGAACAGACTGCAGAGGTGTCAGAAATGGGATACTTGGGAGAGACTGACAAGAGAGTAGAGTCAGCCAGCCACGGCAAACAGACTCACAGGAAAACAAACTCCCTTCCTTTCACCTCTCACTCAGGGACTCCTAATGTGTTGTACTTTACACAAGGGCTGAGACTCCAGAAAAAGAGCAGGTTCACTGGGCCAGAAGGTAGCTGAAGCATAAGAATAAGGCATGGGACAGCTTGATCTAAAGGAAAGCAGAGGTCCAATGAGTCCACTGACCTCAGATGGCCATGGAGCTGGTGTGTGCTCTTGCACAAACCCTTCTCCAGCCTGACAGTTTAGATCACTAGCTCTTAACTGACAGGAATGCACTTTGCTACCTGCTCTTACAGTGCCTTGCACAACAGGCTCCTTTTAGGAGGAGCTGCTGCAATGGAAATGAAACAAGAGAGGAGAGATGGGGGCAAGGTGATGGTTAAAGTGGCCCATTTTGTATCAGAAGGAGTGGTCTCCATTCAATGCCTGCTCAGCATTGCTGGCTACCCAAGCTGGGTTTCTTTAGCAGAGATGAGTCTCTGGATCTCTCCTGCTCATGGAAATGGCTCTCTCTGTGCACATGTCCAAGCGGCTGGCAGGATCAGGACCTTCTCCCCTGCTTCATCAGACAGCCACCAAGCATGACCTGAGGAGCTGTGTAGATAAACAATACATGAAAATGCATGCAAGGAGGAGTGTGCAAAGCTAAATACACAGGATGGGAAGAAAGCAGAACATGAGAAATCAGACATCTGACAAAGAAGGAGAAAAAATGATGAGGCAAAGCAGTGAGATGAGAGAGGGAGTTGTTATAAGAGGCAAGAAGTGAAAAGAGGCAAATTAAACACTGGTTCAAAACAGAGTAAAAATAGCACAGAAGAAAAAGAAAAAAGAAAACACCTGCAAAGGAACACAACTGATGTCTTTCAGGAGGTGCTATCACACTCAAACATCTGCTCTGCCAGCTTTGCAGGAGAGAGCACCCTGAAATTAACTGCAGGGCAGGGAGATGTTTCAGGGAACAGCCCTGGCTGGAGCCCTCCTGCCAAGTCCCTGTGCTCTCCTGGTGGTCTAAGAGGTAGTAACAAGAGAGATGGACTAGGAGAGGTAACAAGCTTGGGAACTGATGCTGGGTCAGAATTCTTCATACAGCAGTGCCAGTGATAGGAGTATCTCTATTAAGACATCTCAGAAAACTAAGACAGACTCAAAGTCCACGTATTTATGTTTGACTTCCACCCTGGTCACACAATTAAAGCTAAGAATGAGACCAAGATCAAGACTTAATCCTGAGAGATAAGGATCCAGCCCTGCTCCATGCCTAGCTGGATTCACAACAACAAGCTGCAATAAGCCCTGGGGACAGCAAAGAAAGCTAAAAGTGAAGCAAAGCAGGAATTTATGTGTAAGAATGAGCCACATGACACAGGGTACAAAGCACTGATAATGCATCACTGTAAGAATCACAGCTGAGCAGATGCATCTGGGGATTGTCTCCTTAGTGCCTTGCCAAAGAGGCAGGCTGAAATCAGCCAGGCTGCTAATGAGAGACAGGGATGGTGGCTGTTCACAGAATCACAGAACTAACCAGGTTGGAAAAGACCTCTAGGATCATCGAGTCAACCTATCACCCAACACCTTCTAATTAACTAACCCATGGCACTAAGTGCCTCATCCAGCCTCCTTCTAAACACCTCCAGGGATGGGGACTCCACCACCTCCCTGGGCAGCCCATTCCAATGCCAATCACTCTCTCTGTCAAGAACTTCTTCCTAACATCCACTCTAAACCTGCCCTGGCACAGTTTGAGGCTGTGTCCTCTTGTTCTGTCCCTGGATGCCTGGCAGAAGAGACAGCCCCAGGTGGGGCCAGCCCCACCTGGCCACAACTTCCTTTCAGGTAGTTCTAGACAGCAATGAGGTCTGCCCTGAGCCTCCTCTTTTCCAGGCTGCACACCCCCAGCTCCCTCAGCCTCTCCTCACAGGGTTGTGCTCCAGGCTCCTCACCAGCTTTGGTGCCCTTCTCTGGACACATTCAAGCACCTCAACATCTTTCTTAGACTGAGGGGCCCATAACTGGACACAGTACTCAAGGTGTGGCCTAACCACTGCTGAATACAGGGGCTGCCCAAAATGCCTTGGCACAGTGTGCTCTGAGAATCCACATCTGCAGCAGCTGCAACTGTGGGTCACAAGGGGTCAGAGGAAAGCAGCTTCAGGGCAGGCAACAGGAGGCTGTAACCCTTGAAGAGTGATGTGGGTTGGGAGGAGGACTCAAGGTAACTCCTTTTTTTGACTCCAGAGAGAGATGAAGAATAGAAGAGGGTCTCACTTCTGCTTCCCAGCACATAACAGCATAAATACAAAGAACCTTCATTGTCAAAAAGGCAAAGCAGTTACGCTTGCAGGCTGTCTGTGCTGCTGTCATAGCTGGAAACCTCTCTCCTCCCACCACAGAGTAAGCCTAGATGCCTCTTTCCAAAACCTTGTGCTTTCCTTCACAAATGTCCTCTTGACCTAGCCTCCCTCCTGCACTCCCTGCTGTCTTTTCTCTCCACAATCCCTTCCCTCAGAAGCAGCTTGGAAATGAAACCTGAGGGGCTGCTTTGGTTTTGTCCTTATCCTGGGTGCCCAAACTCATAAGCAAGTGTCACCTGCACTCAGAAATGCAGGTGGTACCACTCTTACACCTGGCTGGCACAGAGACATTCGTTAGCGTAAGGCACTGAAGGTACAAAGGTGAGTCACAGCACTATGCCTGTGTGCCTGCTCTGCTCAATCTTCATTCCCCACAGGATTAGTCTGATGGACAGGAGTGGCTGTAAGGGTTTAAGCAAGCTGTTGTACTCTCATTTTTGCCTCTGACTTTTCTGCCTGACCTTTGCCAGGTGGCTGCAGTTCATCTTCCTCTCTGTAAAGTCAGGATTCCAGAACCACTCTGCTCCTAGGGAGCATTGCAGGAATAAATGCAGTAACAGTTGTACGAGAGATTGAACGAATACAGAAGATTTCTGCACATCTCATTTTTAACTTTATTTCCTGTATCAGACTGAGTAACTTGACTTTGATAAAATACAACTCACCTTAATAGCCTCTGGAGAGTCAAAGAGCTTCAGCACAGGGGGAGACAGGTCAGCCTTCACTGAAGACTCTTCTCAGAAGCCAAGTAGAAAACCCACCCCTGGCCAGTCTTAGGTTCTCTGTCACCTAACTTACAGCACTTCCCAGTGTTTCCAGATGTGAAACCACAGAAAACATCTGATTGGAAGAGACCTCAAAGCTCATCCAGTTCAAAGCTTGACCCACCACTGAAGGGTCAACATTAAACCACATCTCCAGGTGCCAGGTCCATAGGCTGCTTAAACATCTCCAGGGATGGTGACTTCACCACTGTCCTGGGCAGACCATTTCAGTGGTTGAGAACACTCTCAGTGAAGAAATATTTCCTAGCATCCAGCCTGAACCTTCTCTGCTGCAGCTTCAAACCATTTCCTCTGTTGGCTACCCTGTTGCCTGACACCAAGGAACAGAGGCTGCACCCTCCTTGCTCCGATCTCCCAAGCTGTAGAGAGCAATCAGGTCTGCTCTCAGCCTTCTCTTCTCCAGACTGAACACCCCCAGCTCCCTCAGCCCCTCATAGCCCAGGTGCTCCAGGCCCTTCTCCAGCCTTGCTGCCCTTCTAAAGGGCACAGACACCATGAGCCAGAGAACTGAGCAGAATGAAATACCAAGAGAAAATAAAGTCCTAAACCACATATTTATAAACCTAAACCTATTTGTAAACATAAAAATGCAGCTCTTGTTTTGATGGCAACATTACACTGCCAGTTTGCAGGCATAGATACAAGCCACTCCTGCTAAACTGAAGAGAATCCAAACTGCAGAGCTCCAGCTCTCTGCTTTGGCATGACCAGAGGTCTTTGGGAAGAAGAGAAGCAGTGTTTGCATGCACGTGTGACAGGTGACTTGACATATTTACATGGGGGATGCAAACACCTGCTAGACATTTTTGTGCCAGGGTTTGATAGAATCATAGAATGGTAAGGCTGGAAGGGACCTCAAGGATCATCTAGTTCCAACCCCCTGCCATAGGCAGGGACACCTCCCACTAGTACAGCTCACTCAAGGCCTCCTCCAACCTGGCCTTGAACACCTCCAGGGAGGGAGCAGCAACAACCTCCATGGGCAACCTGTGCCAGTGCCTCACCACCCTCACTGGAAAGAACTTCCTCCTAACATCCAGTCTAAATCTCCCCTCTGCCAGTTTAAACCCATTGCCCCTTGTCCTGTCATTGCAGGACCTTGTCAATAGTCCCTCCCCAGCCTTCTTGTAGGCCCCCTTCAGATACTGGAAGGCTACTATCAGGTCTCCTGGAAGCCTTCTCTTCTCCAGGCTGCAGAGCCCCAACTCTCTCAGCCTGTCCTCATAGCAGAGCTGCTGCAGCCCTCTGAGCATCTTTGTGGCCTCCTCTGGACCCGCTCCAACACTTCCATGTCCTTCCTGTGCTGAGGGCTCCAGAACTGCACACAGTACTCCAGGTGGGGTCTGACAAGAGCAGAGTAAAGGGGCAGAATCACCTCCCTTGCCCTGCTGGCCACGCTTCTCTTGATGCAGCCTAGGACTCGGTTGGCTGTCTGGGCTGCATGTGCACACTGCAGGCTCATGTTGAGCTTTTCATCAACCCAGACTCCAAGGTCCTTTTCCTCAGGGCTGCTCTCCAGCCATTCACCACCCAGCCTGGATTTGTGCTTGGGATTGTGCCTACCCAGGTGCAGGACCTTACACTTGGCCTTATTGAATTTCATGAGGTTGGCCTGGGCCCACCTCTCCAGCCTGTCCAGGTCCCTCTGGATGGATCCCTGCCCTCTAGCAAGTCGACTGTGCCACACAGCTTGGTGTCATCTGCACACTTGCTGAGGGTGCACTGATTCCTCTGTCCATGGCACTGACAAAGATGTTAACCAGCACTGGTGCCAGCACTGACCCCTGAGGGACACCACTTGTCACTGGTCTCCAGCTGGACATTGTGCCCTTGATCACCACTCTCTGTGTGCCACCATCCAGCCAATTCCTTACCCAGCAGTGCTCCACCATCCAGTCCATGTTTTTCCAGTTTGGTGACCAGGATGCCATGTGGGTCAGAGTCAAATGCCTTACTCAGGTCCAGGTAGATGTCATCAGTTGCCCTTCCCTTGTCCACTGTCGCTGTGACTTCATCGTAAAAAGCCACCAAATGACCACCATAAAAAGCCACCAAATTTGTCAGGCAAGAGGTTGTGGCAGTTTTACTCCACACCCATCTTCCTCCCCTCCCTGCGTCACAGGCTGCACTGCCTCGGTGCCTCACCAGCTCTGTATCATGGTGTTGACTGATCCAGCTAACAGCCAAGGAAGGTCGAGCTGCCCTTGCTGTGTGCACACTGGCTGAGTAGGGAGCCTTCTGGGGGCCCTATGCATCTGGTTAACAGTCTCCCCATGTGGTGAGCCTGCTACTTGCCCGAGTTAATATTCACACCCACTCTCTGCAGGGGTTGCAAATACCCAAGGAACAATTAATCTGCCATGAATGCTCATTTCATCATTTTTAACCCAAGGTGTTGACAGGAAAAAAAATTATGTGGCTTGGTTTTTGGTTTTTTTCCTGTTTGGGTTAGAATAAGCAGCAGTGAAGTCTACAAGTTTGCTGATGAAATACTTCCTAAAAGAAATTTCCTAACAATAGGCAAAGAGCCTCTCATCACCCTTTGGTTTTCATGCAGTGAGAGATTTGAATTTCCCATGGCTTATACCTGCTTTTATGAGGGAAATGCTCTTCCAAATATGCCAGCCTCTACTGACTGATGCAGCTGCCTTGTGCTTAAAAACAGTTTAAAGAATTTCATTAAACCTCATGACAGAGCCAGATCTGCTGTCTCAGTCCCTTTGAGTCAATCAGCACGGTGTTGCTGCTGTAAATCAAAAGTAATCCTGCAGTACATCATTTTCTTAAGCAGGTACTGGGCTGCAGAGGTAAATGCACATGCATATTAACTCTAGGAATTTATTCCAAGTCCATGACCTCACAATATTTTGTTTACAGCCTAAATACTCAAGTATATTGTTTTAACTGACATATCCTGTATCAGTGAAGTGCCAAGCAGGCATATGTGTAGGCATATACTATAGGTATGTAGATTCAGCACACAGACTTTTTATTTCACCACACAGGAGGATGGAATCACCATGTAAGGCTGGATGCTGCTTTCTGCAAATCATTGTGACAACCTCTGTTGGAAAACCACAGGATATTAGCCTTGGATACTCTGGATACAAGAAGGCAAATGGGTGCAATAAGAAGAGTCTGTCCAGCAGATTGAGGGAGGCTCTCCTCCACCTCTGCTCTGCCCTGGTGAGGTCCCATCTGGAATACAGTATCCAGTTCTGGGTTCCCCAGTTCAAGAACAACAGGGATCTATTGAAGAGAGTCTGAGGGAGGGTTACAAGGATGTTGAAGGGACTGCAGCACTCCCTGATGAAGAAAGGCTGAGAGCCCTGTGGCTGTTTGGCCTGGGCAGAAGAAGGCTGAGAGGGGATTTGAGCAATGTCTCTAAGTATCTGTGGGCTGGGGGTCAGGGAGGAAGGGACAGGGACAGCTTCTGCTCACTTGTGTCCTGGGATAGGACAAGGGGCAATGGGTGTAAATTGCAGCATAGGAAGTTCCACCTCAACATAAGCAGCAACTTCTTTACTGTAAGAGTCCCAGAGCACTGGAACAGAGGTTGTGAAGTCTCAGTCTTCCTGTGTTCCTGTGCCACTTGCACTAGATTCTATGGTCCTGCTCTGGCAGAGGAGTTGGACTCAAAGATCTCCAGAGGTCCTCTTCAAACCCTAACATCCTGTAATCCTGCGAATACACTTTCAGCTTTTTTTTCAAGAGCTGCAAGAAAGTAACCTATGTTCTAATTTAAACTGTTCTGCAAGAAAAAAAAGCACCTTCTGAATAAAGTGATTTTTCCAGGCCCACGTAACTAAAGAATGTGCAGCAGAGGAAAGGAATGTTCAAAGGAAAAGACTGGAGAATGCCTTAAGAATAATTATACTATTAATAAACAAGAGGAACTAAATATCAGTGTATTTTATTATCACTGTCCTATCAGATACTAAACAAGGTTTATGATTACAGAAGATTCCTTCTACAAACCAGTAGGTTACTATGAATATGCCCACTGTGGTTCTTGCTCTTTAACCAGTAACAGGGATGCTCAGCAGGAGAGATATGGCTTTACTGAAAGGGCCAGAGCTGGGTTGAGACACCTTTTCTGGTGTAAGATCCCAAGTGTTTTCCAAAACTAGGTCCATCACAGATGTATCTCTCACTTTTCCTGCAGTATGGGCATGAGAATGCATTATTTGCAGTTGCAGTATGTGCAGAGTATCAGGAGCCACAGAAATGCCTTGCAAAACCCAGCAGCAAGCATGAGAAGCCCTGCTCACAGTGAAAGCAGGGCCAGCTGCTTTTTTTCTTGGTGCAACAGCACAACCCACACTTTGTGTGAACTGGCAGCTTCATCATCTGCCAGATCCTTTATGTATTGAGGAACCAAAATAAGCACATCAATAGAAATATGCTGTGATCAAGAGATGCCTCTTGGAGCCCCTCTCACTCAACAAAGCAATGAATCACAGAAACATTCAGGTTGGAAAAGACCCTCAGGGTCAGTAAGCCCAACTGATAACTCTGCTCTGCAAGGTTGACCCTAAAGCATATCCCCAAGCACCACACCCACACAACCTTTAAACATATCCATGTTCCTGGGTAGCTTATTCCAGTGCCTGACTACTCTTTCCATGCATTTTTTTTTTATCCCTGATGTCCAGTCTAAACCTACCCAGTGAAGTTCAGCTCCATCCAACTTCACTCTCACTCAGTGCTCAGGTGCTGCATTGATTCCTTATACCTATTGTGGGAGGCCCCTTGCATGCTGAAAACCATGGGAGCTGAACTATCAATAAATCTTTGTTACAAAAGCTGTCTAAAGCAATTGGCAAGTTGGCGAGTTCTGACACTTATTTGTATGTGGCTGTGCTGGTTTGAGGCTAGTTGGAATATTTTAATAGAGAAAATTATAGGCTTTGAAAAGGAAACAATGGTGACGTCTACTTCACTCATAGGCTTGCTGAGATATTTAAGAATAAGTACTCAAAACACAGATAGTCTCTGGGGGCACAGTGTCTTGGGCAGTCTAGCCTTGCACGTAAGGCAAAACTTGGGGTAAGGTACAGGGGTGGGGAGAAGGTGGAAGGGTGGTTTGGAGCCCCTCCTGGGGTCTCTGATTTCTGGGAGGGGAGTTGTGTTTCTGTATTCCCTTTAACTTGTCTATGTCTGTAACTATTCCTGTCTATAGTGTCTATCTCTGCTTGTACATTGTGCTGAGCTGTAAACAGAGCTCCAGTCCTTAACTTCCAGACGGCTGAGTTCTAGTCTGGGTCATTTTACAACGTGTGGGGTGGCAGGGAACTTCCAAACCATCACAGTGGCCTGTGCATCTGCACTGTGGTTTCACATAACCAGACAATTCCAGGCCAGGAGCTGATAAAGACATATATATGCTATATAAACTCACAGACCCAAAAGATGTATTTTTCAATATAACTCATAGCCATCCCATACGACCTAGATAATTCAAGGGCAGGAAAACTACATCACATAGTATCTTTGCTGATAACAAAGCAGTAATCCCCTTCCTGTGAGGAAATGACAGGTTTGAAATTGCCTTGTGTTCCCAGGCTTTAAAGTTGGCTGCAGGAAGGTTCTTGTAAATGCTTCACTCCAAAGGAGTCTGCCTATCCATTATTAGCAGCTAATTGAGTGTCAAGCATGTAGGGAACGTGTGGACACAAGAGATGCAGCACCAGCTGTTGTGTCTGCTGCAACTTCCCATGTGCTAAAGATTGGGAGCTTTTCTGACTGTACTGGTTTGAGGCTAATTAGAATATTTTACAGAGACAAATTAGATCACTGGTTGTGAAAAGAAAATAATGCTCAAGTCTCTGAGAGGGATAGAAAAGCCAAAATGTCAACAATTTGTCCCGCTCTGGTCTGGGAAGCTGCTTCTATTTGCTTCCTCTTCACTCCCCTCTAACACCTTTTCTACTAATCTTGGTGTCGTGGTAGGCCTAAGCAGGCCAAAATAGGCTTGTATGTATCCTGGTTTGCCCAGGCATGCTTTTCTGCTCTCCCTCCCTCTGTTTTGGGGAGAAGAAACCGTGGGAAGTAAAACAAAAGAATCTGGAGCCACTGAGTCTGAGGACTGTGGCCTGCCCAGCCTTGTTTTGAACCCTGTGGTAAACAAGGTACACAGGGTTGCCTTGTTGCTCTTCCCTAAAAAGGGTAAAGCAAGCCTATGGCCTCATCTATATATGGTCAGGCTTGGCTAACTGCCATTCTGATTGGTTATTCTGTGTCCAAAGGCTGTATCGATATAAGGGGAGATGAGTAGGGAGCACATCATGGGTTCTGCCATTACAAGGTGTGTCTGCTATTATCTGTGTGCGCCACTATTGTATCTGCTTTCTACAATTGTGTCCCTGCTCCTACTACTTTATTGCATCCTGAGCTGTGTGGGACTCCAGCAACCAGGATCAGGCTCTAAATGCCTCCACACAATTGGCCTGCACAGCCAGCGTGACACCGTGCTGAGACTGCTCATCACAGATATCCTGCCTCTGCCTGAAAGCCTCCTGCCAAGAAGGGAAGCCCTGGAGATAACACAGATCATCCAGAGAGTCAGGACCAGGTCAGAGATTGTCTGCCTCCTTTCTCCAGCACTCAGAAGCTAACAGAAAACAACCTGAGCTTTGCTGGTTGTTTTGTTTGTCTGTCTGGGAAAGCAGGAGAGAGAGAGAGAGAGGGCAGCTTTGAGCCCTTCTGGGCAGCTTGCTTTGTCTGGGAGGGAGTTTGGATTTCTGTATAATTTTAGTTTGCATATAGTTGTAAATACTTGTGAATATTTTTTGTATATATGCTAGTGTATTCTGCTTTGCTGCAAATAGAGCTTCATCTTACTTCCAAGCTGTCAGAGCTAATCTGGTACATTTCAATAGTGTGTGTGGGAAAGTTCCTAATCCGCCACTCTGACATAGGAATTTATTTCTTGTATCACAGAGTCCACTTTTGGTGGGAACAGCAATGTGGTTAGTAGGTTGAGAGAGATTCTCCTGCCCCTCTACTCTGCTCTGGTGAGGCTGCATCTGGAATACTGTGTCCAGATCTGGGCCTCTCATTTCAAGAAGACCCTCAGGGAACTGCTAGAGAGAGTCCAGTGCAGAGCCACAAAGATGATTAATGGAATGGAACATCTCTCTTGCAAGGAGAGACTGAGGGAGCTGAGGCTCTTTATCTTGGAGAACAGGAGACTGAGGGGTGATCTCCTTAATGTAATGGGTGAGTACCAAGAAGATGGAGTCAAGCTCTTCTTGGTGATACCCAATGACAGTACAAGAGGCAATGGCTGGAAGTTGAGGCATGGGAAGTTCCATGGAAACATGAGGAAAATGTTTTTCGCTGTGACAGTGATGGAACACTGGAACAGGCTGCTCAGAGAGGTTGTGGAGTCTCCTTCTCTGGGGATATTCAAAACCTGCCTGGAAGCATTCCTGTGTGACCTGCCCTGGGTGATCCTGCTATGGCAGTGGGGCTGGACCAAATAATCTTTCAAGATCCCTTCCAAGCCCTATCACACTGTGATTCAAAGCCTGGGCTGTGCAAAGAATTTCTTTTTGCTGTGTAAAGCCATGGCTCACTGTCCCCTGCCCTATGGATAGAGGGGAGAGGAGACTATTTTGCAGCAAAGGAAAACATGAGAAGGGGAGCAATGTGAGTGCTCAAAATCTATATCAGCCAGAAAATCACTGCTGCTCTGGTTAAAAGTACATGTGATTGCTACTTGGACAATCTTTTCTGGTAGGCAGTTTGAAGGTGGCATTGAGGTTGGTGTCAATTTCTGCTAAACATGTAGTTCAAGTCTTCCATAATGCAGTCTTTTTTTTAACCAAGTAATTATCAGTAATGAACAATTAAAAATAGCTTTAGAAATATCACCGTGCTCTTAAACAGGAAATGACTACATCCATTGTACAGCTTATCTGCCACAAAAACACTCAGTCAGCTCTTTTATTTATAACAGCATCTCCCTTCACTCATGAGCAGCATTAGCATGTGCAGGCTGCCCACCAAGAGGATCCGAAGACCTTCACCTCCAGGTCTGGCCCTGAATGTTTTGCATTGCATTCCCATTAGCTCATGAGGGCTTTCTGCTACCTGTGTCCTCAATATGCTGTGATGTGCTCATCTCTTGATGATGTACTTTTGTCACTGCCAAGGTATTACCGTAGTACAATGCCCTTGTCCTGTCACTGCAGGCCTTTGTAAGCAGTCCCTCTGCATCCTTCTTGTTTTACAATACAGTCCCATCTCCATACACATGTGGCACAGTGGCACATAGCACTAAAAATATGGCCAAACTCCCCACCAGCCCCAAAGCCTCAGTCTTATTTCTTTTATTATCTCTGATTCCTTTGTGAAGTCATAAGAAGTCAGGAACTGCCCAGTGGGCATAATATTATATCTTTGTCTATGCCTAAGTGACATAGAAGAGTAGGGAAGAGAAGAAGAGTAGGGAAGAGTAGAGTAGGGAAGAGTAGGGAAGAGTAGAGGGGGAGAGCCAGATTATTCTGAATATTTGCCAAGAGCAGGAGGGATGCTCTGAAAGAGGTTTTGATGCCAGGTTATGTGAAGGGGGAAAGTGGATAAAAGTGAAAAAAAAAAAAAAAAGAGTAAAAGGGGGGAAAGGTGAAAAAGAGGGAGGGAAGGAAAGGGAAAAAGAGAAAAATGGAAAAAAAGGGGGAAAAGGGGAAGAAAGGGAAAGAGAGAGAGAGAGAAAGGGAGAAAAAGGGAAATAAGGAAAAAGGAAGGGAAAGTGGCGCAAAAAAGGGAAAGGGCAAAAAAAAGAAAGAGGAGAAGGGGAAAAGGGGAGAGGGGGAAATAGAAAGGGGCAAGGGGGAAAAGGGAAAGTGGAGGGGGGAAAAAAGGGGAGAAAAGGGAATGGTGGAGATCAAGTCCTAAAACATTTCCCCTTGGCTGGGCTGTCTGCCTTTCAAGAAGAAAAATAGACTGAACTAACTAACAGTGGGATCCTGGATCAGACTAAGGTGTGGAGCAATGAAGAGTGGCTTGGGGCAAACACAGAAGCCACAGGGAGTTGGTAGTGGTGCACAAAAAGGAGGGTGTATACCTGACTGACACTTAGGGAACTGCAAAGCTGTGTTTGGAATAGAAGTCAGGAAGTTCTTCAAAAACAAGTTGGGAAACCCTGCAAAGACACAGCTGTGCTGCTGTCTGCTTGTAAAGAGAGGACCTCTGAGAGGAGGGCTGCAGTGCCATGAAGTAGAATTGTAGAATGGTTTAGGTTGGAAGGGACCTCAGAGATCATCTAGTTCCAACCCCCTGCATAGGCAGGGACACCTCCCACTAGTACAGCTCACTCAAGGCCTCCTCCAACCTGTCCTTGAACACCTCCAGGGAGGGAGCAGCCACAACCTCCCTGGGCAACCTGTGCCAGTGCCTCACCACCCTCACTGGAAAGAACTTCCTCCTAACATCCAGTTTCAGTCTTCCCTCTGCCAGTTCAAACCCATTGCCCCTTGTCCTGTCATTGCAAGACCTTGTCAATAGCCCCTCCCCAGCCTTCCTGTAGGCCCCCTTCAGATACTGGAAGGCTACTCTAAGGTCTCCTGGAAGCCTTCTCTTCTCCAGGCTGCAGACTCCCAACTCTTGTAGCCTGTCCTCACAGCACAGCTGCTGCAGCCCTCTGAGCATCTTTGTGGCCTCCTCTGGACTCACTCCAACGGTATGCAGAAAGCAGTGCACTGTGCTTCAGCTATGTACATGTGATTGCCCTGGCTGCAGGAAGTGTTCAGGCTGTCCTTCCTAGAAGGCCATTTTGTATTTATGAGGCTTTATGAACTTCCCAGATCTTTTAGAAATTCTGCTCTGTATATAATCTCCCCTGCTTTTCTGCAAGTGCTTTTCCCCTCCATAAAAATGTTGTCTTCACTTACTGAATCTTGCTGCATGACTGTCAAATTCAGGGGAGGATTCAGAGCACTGAGTCTAAATGTGGGAAACTGGTCCATTGGAACATGAAGAATAAAATGTTCTGGGAGAGCACAGAGGGTAAGAGGTTTACAGTTGTTCTGCACATGAAGAAAAGAAAGTTGGAAGTGTTTGTTAAAAAAAGTGCACAGCCTGGTGTTCTTTATTCACAGGAGGAAGGTCCAGCAGTGCCAAAGGTTAAGAAAGGGAGCAGAAAACAAATGCTGGCCTCCTCTGAATCACTCTTCACACTGGTTGTTGCATCAGGAACAGTGTGGCCAACAGGACCGAGAAAGTCCTTCTGCCCCTCAGCACTGGTTAGGCCACACCTTGAGTACTGTGTTCAGTTCTTTGCCCCTCAATTTAAGAAAGATGTTGAGGTGCTGGAATGTGTCCATAGAAGGGCACCAAGGCTGGTGAGGGGCCTGGAGCACAGCCTTGAGAGGAGAGGCTGAGGGAGCTGGGGGTGTGCAGCCTGCAGAAGAGGAGGCTCAGGGTAGACCTCATTGCTCTCTACAGCTACCTGAAGGGAGGTTGTAGCCAGGTGGGGTTGGGCTCTGCTCCCAGACAATCAGTGAGAGAACAAGAGGACACAGCCTCAAGCTGTGCCAGGGCAGGTCCAGGCTGGATGTTAGGAAGAAGTTCTTCCCAGCAAGAGTGATTCGCATTGGAATGGGCTGCCTGGGGAGGTGGTAGAGTTCCCATCCCTGGAGGTGTTTAAAGGAGGCTGGATGAAGCATTTAGTGCCTTGAGTTAGTTAATTAGAAGGTGTTGGGTGATAGGTTGGACTCAATCTCAAACGTCTTTTCCAATCTGGTTAATGCTGTGATTCTGTGAAAACCCACTCACACATGTTCTCAGGACATGCTGTTCCCTGGACAGCCAAACCAATCATGCAAGCATCCAGACTGTCCTCAGTATGTTGCTCCTGGTGAGCACATTTGTCTCACGCCACAAAATGTAACCCTTAAGCCCATTCCTGAGCCATTCCAGGTTTTGAAGGTTTGTGGATGCCAAAGGCATTTGTATTCCCAGAGGATACCAGTTGGCACATCTTAGATCAGTAAAATTACTCTGATTATGGCCAGTTGGTCATGAGGGAAGTCAGCTGGTGGTAGGCAGAAAATAATAAGCAATAGAGAATCTACTCTGCCTGTTTGTTGCCTGCATGTTCAGTACAAAGTCCCTGATTGCTGACATCTGAACTCTGCTTTTAGATTCATTTTTTCTTTTCTAGCTTTGAAAATTGTCTAAGTGCCTGGGTGAGATTCTGCAACCTTTGTGATAGGAAGGAGTTGAGACTAGCTGATGATAACAGCGTTTCTAGCTGGAACATCTCTGAAGATACTATGAATTTTGACAGGTTTTCAATGCATTTGTCCACCCACGGAGCTGCTGTCATCTCACTTGCTGAAGGAAACTGTAAAGGAAAGATTTCCTTTGGCTCAAGAGGGATGTCTGGGCGGTGGCAAAATCTGTCTTTCTGCAGGCATTTCAACCAGCAGTGCATTGCCTGAGAATCCACAGGCTGTTGGAATCAGTCAGTGGCCAGGAACAATTAGACAGCTCAGCTGGGTGTTTCTTCAGCCTGCCTCATTCAGCCCAGCTATTGCTGGCAGGGAGAGGCAGAACTGCATCCCTCAGACATACCTTATTAAAAAGCATCCTGTCCTCCCCTGGCTGAAGATTATCATGGGATGTGAGCAGGATGATATGACAGACCTGGTGATGTGAAGGGGATAGGAATCCAGATCAGTAGAATAAGCCAGTTGTCAGCCATGCCACTACTGCTCAGAACGTACAGCCCAGACACAGCTCTCTGCCTGACACTTTCTCCTCTCACTGCATCTTCTCCTGAGCAATAACTTGCCTGTGGAGGGGCACCTCTGACCACTGGCACCTCCAGTGCCACATGTTTCACAGGACCACTGGATGTCAGGGGTTGAAAGGGACCTCCATAGATCATTGAGTCCAACCCACCTGCCAGAGCAGGACTATACAATCTAGCACAGACTGCACAGGAACACATCCAGACAGGCCTTGAAAGTCTCCAGAGAAGGAAACTCCACAATCTCTCTGGGGAGCCTGTGCCAGTGCTCTGGAACCCTTCCAGGAAAGAAGCTCCCCCTTGTGTTGAGGTGGAAGTTCCTGTGCTGTAGTTGATATCCATTGCCTCTTGTCCTAACTCAGGGCACAAATGAGAAGAGTTTGTCCCTTCCTCCCCGAACCCCAGCCCTCATATATTTAAAAACACTGATGAGATCCCCTCTCAGTCTTCTCTTCTCCAGACCAGACAGCTCCAGATCCCTAAGGCTCTCCTCACAGGGCAGTGCTCCAGCCCCTTCATCATCTACATAGCCCTCCCTTGGACTCTCTCCAGCAGACCCCTGTCGCTCCTGAACAAGGGAGCCCAAAACTGAACACAATATTCCGGGTGAGGTCTCACCAGGGCAGAGTAGAGGGGGAAGAGAACCTCTCTCAATTTGCTGCCCACACTCCTCTTAATGCACCCCAGGCTCCCATTTGCCAGGGCACATTGCTGTGCTATGGATGTTCTCCACTAGCACTCCCAGGTCCATCTCCACAGGGCTGCTCTCCAGCAGATCACCTCCCAACCTGTGATGGTACAGTTTATTCTTCCCTCCCAGACTCTGCACTTATCCTTGTTGAACCTCATCAGGTTCCTCTCTGCCCAGCTCTCAGTCTGTCCAAGTGTCACTGAGTGGCTGCACAGCCTCCAGGCGTCTCAGCCAAGCCCCACAGCTTCTGCCTGCAGCACTCAGTTTCTTGCCTGTCACTTGTCACACTTGGGTGTTCTGCATACTCCTACGTCTCAGGAAAGACTCCTGCCTTCATCCTCACACTGAAGCCCACTCAGCTCCCCAGCTTTCCTACTTGCATCAAAATGGGTGCCACTGGGGCCATCTCCTTTCTGTGGTATCACTTTCAGAACAAGGCAGAAACCTAAGCACTGACCTGTACCTTGAGCATGCCACCAGACCTGGCCCCATGCCCCCAGGGACCCTGCTGAAAGGTGCATTCCCCATCCCTGTTTGAGAGGGAAGGGAAAAAAAGCAGAGGACTGATTTTGACTCTTCCTGTCTGCAGCTTAGAAGTATGAGAGCTGTGAAAGTAATCAGTGTTTTAAATCAGTTGGTGAATTTTTCCTCTGTAGGAGTCACAGCCAGTCAGATAAATGTGGAATAGACATTAGAAAAAGATGGATGTGGCAGGTCTGATTAATCCAGGTGCTTTTCTTGAATAAGGATAATTGGGATTTAGCATGGCTATACGTACAAAATCAAATTTAATCAGCAAATGGATTGCCTCCAAACTCACTGCCAACCCACCCTTGCATTTATCTAGGGCTACTGCTATAATTTCATTGAAATTGGAGTTTTCACCCTGAAAATTTCTTCTTTCACCTTTGATGCCATTTTAATACTCTCCTTAGCAGAGTGCAGATTTGGGCTTTCACTCTAAGAAACGCAGCTGCATGATCATGTGTCTGGTCCTTTGAAGGAGCAGGGAAGATCAGCCAACTTCACCTCATCTGTGGCTGCAAGACTCTGCTAATTCACAGTTTAAAAGGGGGGATCAGCAGGGCAGTGCAATGACTGTCAACTGGGGCTGCCAGAAAGAAATTTACCTGACTCTGCAAACTAGAGGAACAGGCTATGCCAGTTCAAGAAGCAGCCCTGGGAGCTGCCAGCTGTAGTTGGCCTTTGTCTTCAACAGATTTCTCACTTACAGGAGACACAATATGGTTCCTTAGGAATGCAGCACATAGGTGCAAGTGTAACTGCAGTAATGCCTTATCTCAACTATCCCAATCACAAACACCTGAGCACCAGTCCCCTGGACAGTCAGAGGACCTGAGGAGGACACTTAAACTTCATCCTGCTCTTGTAATCTCATGGAAGGTCATCAGAGGTTCTCCAAATGGTTGTGAGGCCACTTCAAGGCTTTCAAAATTACCTAGTGATCCGTTTAAACAATGTGAGCTCATGTGGGTTGCTAAGCATCCTGCTGCCCCAGCAGTTCAATGCAACCCAAACTGTGCTCCAAGCGAAGCAGAAATCCAGCCACAAGAGCTCTAACCTCCCTGGCCAACAGTTGGTGGCTGTGACTTGACTTCAGCTTCTGAATCTGCTAGAGCTAAAGAGCCCTGGCATCCCAATGTCCTGGCTTGGCTTTGCCCTCTGGCTTGCTTGTAGACCACAGACAGAGTTTCTGACCTGAAGGCAAGCTCTGGTTGATGGCCTGGGTTGCCTGTCTGTGATCAAGGGGTCTGAATCCAAGACTCACAGAAAACAGAGCCATGCAAACTGTTACTCTCAGCTGAGAAGCTTTAAACCCAGGAACTGGTTCCGCACATTGCTATGAGTGTGGAACTCGCTTTTGGTCTGCGCAAATGAAGTGAGGAAGCCTGAGAGGAGATAAAACAACCATATAGGAAGCCTGGGAAAATATCTCTACCCTTACATTCAAAAATCTGTAACTCTAAATAAAAGCTAGGGGGAAACATAGGTCAATACAGATGTATTCATTCCTCTCTGCATAATATTTCCTGCTCTTGCTGTCCACAGAGAAGTACCTGAAGGTTTGGGTGCTCTACATAATCACAGAATCATAGAATGGTAAGGTTGGAAGGGACCTCAAGGATCATCCAGTTCCACCCCCCTGCCATAGGCAGGGACACCTCCCACTAGGACAGCTCACTCAAGGCCTCATCCAATCTGGCTTGAAAACCACAGGGAGGGAGCAGCCACAAGTTCCCTGGGCAACCTGTGCCAGTGCCTCACCACCCTCACTGGAAAGAACTTCCTCCTAACGTCCAGTCTAAATCTCCCCTCTGCCACTTCAAACCCATTGCCCCTTGTCCTGTCCTTGCAGGACCTTGTCTATAGTCCCTCCCCAGCCTTCCTGTAGGCCCCCTTCAGATACTGGAAGGCTACTATCAGGTCTCCTGGAAGCCTTCTCTTCTCCAGGCTGCAGAGCCCCAACTCTCTCAGTCTGTCCTCATAGCAGAGCTGCTCCAGCCCTCTGAGCATCTTTGTGGCCTCCTCTGGACCCACTCCAACACTTCCATGTCCTTCCTGTGCTGAGGGTTCCAGAACTGCACACGGGACTCCAGGTGGGGTCTGACAAGAGCAGAGTTAAGCGGCAGAATCCCCTCCCTTGCCCTGCTGCCCACGCTGCTCTTGATGCAGCCTAGGACTCGGTTGCTGTCTGGGCTGCATGTGCACACTGCAGGCTCATGTTGAGCTTTTCATCTGTGCCACACAGCTTGGTGTCATCTGCACACTTGCTGAGGGTGCACTGATTCCTCTGTCCATGGCACTACAAAGATGTTAAACAGCACTGGTGCCAGTACTGACCCCTGAGGGACACCACTTGTTACTGGTCTCCAGGTGGACATTGTGCCCTTGATCACTACTCTCTGTGTGCCACCATCCAGCCCATTCCTTACCCAGCAGTGCTCTACACATCAAGTCCATGTTTTTCCAGTTTGGTGACCAATATTTCCTGCTCTTGCTGTCCACAGAGAAGTACCTGAAGGAAATGGATTTACTGAATCCATTTCACTGCAACATTTCTGCAGATTTTGATGTCTTCTGGAGGGTTTTGGAAGCTTGTGTGACAGTGGGCTGCTGTGCCATGACCATGAGTCTCGGGACCTGTTAGCCCTCTGGAAAGAATCCACTCCTACCATTTTCTGCCTAGGCATTTCCTCTGGGTATGCATCTCTGGGGTTTTGGGTGTTTTGTAATTAATTTGCAATTTATTGCTGTGTGAGGAGGTTTGCAAGTTGGGTGGGTTTTTTTGTTGTGTTTTTTTGGTTGGTTTTTTTTTTTTTTTTTGGTGAGTTCTGTTTGTTTGTTTTCTTTTTTCAAAAAGATAGGCAAAAGCCAACCCTGGGGCAACAGCTGAGGAAGCTCTTTGCATTTCTGTTGGGGAGGAATTTGCTGGTGGAGTTTCTTGGATGATTAAGCTCTTAATTTACAGGCAATTTACAGGCAATTCATAAATATTAAATGACCCTCCAAATAACAAACTTCCCAGTGATGACTTGATTCTAATTTAAACAGGCCACTGCCTCTTACACCAGTAAAACTCACCCAGTATCTTAAGAAAGCAAACAAAACTCCCTTACCTCTCAAAAAGTGTCCTCTAAGGATTTATCTGGGTCTCTTGCACTGTTTGCTGATTTTCTGTTCCTCTCTTCTGTGTGAGCTGTTGAGCTTGGATCCACTCAGTCCTCTGAGTTAGCAGTTTCCTGGTTCAAAACAGAGATAAACTCCTTTAGCACCAAGCCAGCATTTCTTAATTGAAAGTACTTCTTCAAAGAACTCACACACCCACCCTAAAAGGATATAAACAACCAGATGGGGGATGTGTGTCCTCAAGATCACAGGATGTTAGGGGTTGGAAGGGACCTCTATAGATCATTGAGTCCAACCCCCTTGCCAGAGCAGGACCATACAATCTAGCACAGGTTGCACAAGAACACAGCCAGACAGGGCTGGAAAGTCTCCAGAAAAGGAGACTTCACAACCTCTCTGGTCAGCCTGTGCCAGGGCTCTGGGACCCTTACAGGTCAAGAAATTCTTCATGTTGAGGTGGAAGTTCCTGTGCTGTAGTTGATATCCATTGCCCCTTGTCCTATACCAGGGCACAACTGAGCAGAGTCTGTCCCCTCCTTCTTGACCCCCAGCCCTCAGATATTTATAAACATTGATTAGATCCCTTCTAAGTCTTCTTTTCATTAAATCAAACAGCCTCAGGTCCCTCAGCCTCTCCTCACAGGGCAGTACTCCAGCCCCTTCATCATCTTCACAGCCCTCCCTTGGACTCTTTGCAGTAGATCCCTGTCTGTCCTGAGCTGGGGAGCCCAAAACTGAACACAATATCTTAGTTGAGGTCTCACCAGGGCAGAGTAGAGGGGGAGGAGAACCTCCCTCCATCTGCTGGCCACACTCCTCTTAATGCACCCCAGGCTTCCAATGGCTTTCTTGGCCACAAGGGCACATTGCTGTCCCAGTCAGACTGGAGGTTGTCTGATTCAAGTACAGGCTGAACACTTTTCCCAGGGTACACAACATCCACAGAACCACCTCCTTTTTATTCTAAATTGCTCTGTATAGCAATGCTGAGGATCAAACCATGAAACCTGCATCTCCCCTTAAGGGGACTGCATTGCAGTTCAGGGGTTGGAAAGCAGAGGAGAGCTGGCAGCACTAGATGGCTGTATCATATCCTAGTGCTTCTGCTGGAGACTGCAAAGTGTTTAGTGTTGGTTGTGTTAAAAGGAGATTCACTTGTGCTGGCAGCATCCTACCTGGGCTGAGACACTGGGGGTCTGTGCTCTTCAGAGGGCTTTAATGCTAGAGATATACTTTATCATCTGCACTCAGGGGGCACCGCTCTGTCAGCATGAGGGTGAACCATGTGAGAGCAGAGGTGGTGGCACTGCTGGAGTCCAGAATCCCCCACCAGGGGAAGGATGCCCTTCAGTGCAATGCTCTAGTAAAATGTTGCTCTGAGCTGGTTACGTGCTCCTCACTGCAAAGAGCATCCTGAGCTAACCCCTGCCCATCTCCTGCCCTCTCTGCAGGAACACTGCTCCTCTTCTCTCCACAATCAGGCAAAGGACATCTGGTCACAGGCAGCCTGGGGACCTGTGCTCCCAGCTGAGCCCCAGGATATCAGCTCTGCATTATGCTGTCCACCTGGTGTGGTTAAAAATTAAACTGCCCCTGCTAACGGTTCTTCTGCAGCTTCTCAAGAGGCAAGGCTAAGGCTCTGAGAGCCCATTTCAGCCATTCACAGTGCACCTCTTTGAAGGTGCTGTAGCCACAAGAGGATTGCTCTGGATGCAGTCAGTGGCAGAGACCTAATCTCACCTCCCTGCACTGGGCATGTGCCCTTGCTCCAACACCAAAAAGCAGTGCCTGACTCAGTCCTTTGCAGCTGGAGTTTAGGATTAACCTCTTAATACTCAGTTAATGAATTTAAATATAATACAAACAAAACCATCTGGTGATGGCACCAGCAGATCCTGCCAAAAAAATAATAAGAACCAGGCTAAACCAACTTTGCTTTGGTTCTTAGAACAAACTGATCCCATTTGTGAGGCAGCTCAGCCACAGCAGATGTTAGGAGAAGTTCTTCCCAGTGAGGTTGGTGAGGCACTGGCACAGGTTGCCCAGGGAGGTTGTGGCTGCTCCCTCCCTGGAGGTGTTCAAGACCAGGTTGGAGGAGGTCTTGAGTAACCTGTGCTAGTGGGAGGTGTCCCTGCCTATGGCAGGGGGTTGGAACTGGATGATCCTTGAGTTCCTTTCCAACCTTACCATTCTATGATTAAGTTCTATGATTAAGCAGATGATAAAACACTGCCACTTGGTACCTCTGCTAACTTTTTTAACCTGAACTATAACTGGAAAATTCTCAATCCAAGTAAGGAAACACATGCTTGAATCATGTAGCTTTAGACAATAAAGTGCACTGCAGGCATTTCACAGGATGTTAAAGGCTAGAAGGGACCTCCAAAGATCATCAAGTCCAACCCCTGTGCCAGAGCAGGACCATAGAATCTAGTGCAGGTCACATAGGAATGCATCCAGACAGGGCTGGAAAAGCTCCAGAGAAGGAGACTTTGCAACCACTTTGGGCAGTCTGTTCCAGTGCTCCCTGACCCTTACAGTAAAGAAGTTTTCCTCATGTTGGGATGGAACTTCCTGTGCTGTAGTTGACATTCATTGCCTCTTGTCTTATCCCAGGACACAACTGAGAAGAGTTTGTCCCCTCCTTCTTGACCTCCAGCCCTCAGATATTTATAAACATTTATTAGATCCTCTCTAAGTCTTCTCTTCACCAGGTCCCTCAGCCTCTCCTCACAGGGCAGTGCTCCAGCCTTCAGCATTTTTTCTCTCTCTCTAAATGCCTGTCCACATATGTGGCAGAAATAAATAAAAATACACATAACAACATTGCTGAAAGATGCTCTGGAAGCTTTCAAATGCAAGCTTAAATACTTGGAGCTCAGACCAATCTTTCTTCAAAATGAAGCCCCACAAAGGGTTGAGAGTGGAGAGAAGAGCTCCTGTGATATGGCTCCTTCTCTCCTAGAAATCACACTAAGACTGAGAGAAAATTTCATACAGAACCTGAAATTAATTTCAGAAGCTGACTTAAAATAACTAATTACCTATTTTAAATCAGAACACTTGAAATGGTGCAGCATTATAATTCTCTCTTATCTTGAGAATAAATATTAATCTTCTCAAGACCTACAGCTCAATTCTCCAAGGATGCCATCCTTGTTTTACGTCTGTTGTAGAGTGCAGCACTTAATTTTCTGTTAAGAATATACACATTTTATAGAGGGAAAATCATAGAATCAGTCAGGGTTGGAAGGAACTGTAAGGATCATCTAGTTCCAACCTCCCTGCCATGGGGCAGGAACACCTCACACTAGATCAGGTTGGCCAGAGTCTCATCCAGCCTGGACTTAAACACCTCCAGGGATGAGGCTTCCACCACCTCCCTGGGCAACCTGTTTCAGGGTCTCATCAACCTCATGGTGAAGAACTTTTTCCTAACATCCACTCTGAATCTACCCATTTCTGGCTTTGTTCCATTCCTCCCCCCCCCCAGTCTTATCCCTACCTGACATCCTAAAGAGTCCTCCCCAGTTTTCTTGTAGCCCCCTTCAGGTGCTGAAAGACCACAATAAGGTCACCTCAGAGCCTCCTCCTCTCACAGTATCACAGTATCACCAAGGTTGGAAGAGACCTCAAAGATCATCAAGTTCAACCTATTACCACAGCCCTCAAGACCAGACCATGGCACCAAGTGCCACGTCCGAACGCGCCTTGAACACCTCCAGGGACGGTGACTCCACCACCTCCCTGGGCAGCCCATTCCAGCAGTCAATGACTCTCTCAGGCAAGAACTTTCTCCTCACCTCCAGCCTAAACTTCCCCTGGCACAGCTTGAGACTGTGTCCTCTTGTTCTGGTGCTGCTTGCCTGAGAGAAGAAAGCAACCTCCTCCTGGCTACAACCACCCTTCAGGTAGCTGTAGACAGCAAGAAGGTCTCCCCTGAGCCTCCTCTTCTCCAGGCTAACCAATCCCAGCTCCCTCAGCCTCTCTCCATAGGGCTGTGCTCCAGGCCTCTCCCCAGCCTCGTTGCCCTTCTCTGGACACACTCAAGCACCTCAATGTCCTTCTTCAATTGAGGGGCCCAGAACTGGACACAGGACTCAAGGTGTGGCCTAAGCAGTGCAGAGTCCAGGGGGAGAATGACCTCCCTGCTCCTGCTGGCCACACTATTGCTGCTGCAGTGCAGGATGCCATTGGCCTTCTTGGCCACCTGGGCACACTGCTGGCTCGTGTTCAGGCAGGTGTCAATCAGCACCCCCAGATCCCTTTCTGTTTGGCTGCTCTCCAGCCACTCCCACCCCAGCCTGTAGCTCTGCATGGAGTTGTTGTGGCCAAAGCGCAGCACCTGGCACTTGGATTTGTTGAGCTCCATCCCCTTGGACTCTGCCCATCTGTGCAGGCGGTCGAGGTCCCGCTGCAGAGCCCTTCTGCCCTCCAACCCAGCAACATCAGCCCCCAGCTTGGTGTCAGCTGCAAATTTGCTGGTGACTGACTCGATGCCCTGGTCCAGATCATCAATGAAGACGTTAAAGAGGATGGGGCCCAGCACTGATCCCTGGGGCACACCGCTAGTGCCCGGCCTCCAGACTGAACATCCTCAGCTCCCTCAGTCTTATGTCATATCATAATATAAACAGTTTTGTGTTTAAAGGTCATTTAGGTGTGGTGCTTGGGGATATGTCTTAAGAGTGAATGTTGTAGAGAAGGGTTAATGGTTGGTCTGGATGATCCCAAGGGTCTTTTCCAGCCTGAGTGATTGATTCTGTGACACTTCAAATTCAAACAAAAAAAACTCTCCTTCACTCAAGAAATCTTCTCCAGAACTCATTTAACTGTGAACCTGGACCTACCCTGATGAGTTTCACAGTGCTAAAGGCTATGTGATTATACCTTCTGTATTTCATTACATTAGTTTGCTCTACAGTGTCACAATGCTCAGCCATTATACAAACAGACAGAGATAAGTTATAATTAGTGACTTCAGGAATGTTCTAAAGATCACTTAGTAATTGGCAACAACTGAAAAAGGAAAAGCTCTAATTCATTTAATTAGGCATGTGATGGATATTAGGGCTTGTAAACTGTATCTAAGCTTATTGATAAGGAATAATTATTTAAGTGGTTTCTGTTTACTGAAAGAGCAGCAGCAGATACATTCTAAGCAGTGTTAGATCTGTAAGTCTCCAATTAGGGTGGCTGTTGTCATTTTTGCTCTCTCCTGTTCTGCTGCAGTGCTTCTACAGCATGGCATTAGGTATAACATGGACAGAAGAATCAGTGCACCCTCAGCAAGTGTGCAGATGGGACCGAGCTGTGTGGCACAGTCGATTTGCTAGAGGGCAGGGATCCATCCAGAGGGACCTGGACAGGCTGCAGAGCTGTGCCCAGGCCAACTTCATGACATTCAACAAGGTCAAGTGTAAGGTCTTGCACCTGGGTAGGCACAATCCCAAACACAAATCCAGGCTGGGTGGGGAATGACTGAGAGCAGCCCTGAGGAAAAGGCCCTGGGGGTCTGGGGTGATGAAAAGCTCAACATGAATGAGCCTGCAGTGTGAGTCCAGCCCAGACAGCAACCAAGTGCTGGGCTGCAGCAAGAGAGTTGGGGCTCTGCAGCCTGGAGAAGAGAAGGCTTCCAGGAGACCTGATAGTAGCCTTCCAGTATCTGAAGGGGGCTACAGGAAGGCTGGGGAGGGACTACTGACAAGGTCTTGCAATGACAGGACAAGGGGCAATGGGTTTAAACTGGCAGAGGGGAGATTTAGACTGGATGTTAGGAAGAAGTTCTTTCCAGTGAGGGTGGTGAGACACTGGCACAGGTTGCCCAGGGAGGTTGTGGCTGCTTCCTCCCTGGAGGTGTTCAAGGCCAGGCTGGAGCTTGAGTGCCCTGTACTAGTGGAAGGTGTCCCTGCCTATGGCAGGGAGTTGGAACGAGATGATCTTTGAGGTCCCTTCCAACCTTACCATCCTATGATAACACAGCATTTCTGCAAATATTATGGGCATTAATGACCGATTAGCTGCAGAGCATGTTCAAAATCGATGTTTTCAGATGTGAGCTACAATAGGACCTTTACCCTGGAAAGATAAATAAGTGTTTATAGGCTCTCAGAAATGAGTTACTCCAAAATGCCAGGTATGATGAGCATTTCCATTTCAGGTTACTGAAGGATACTGTCATTTGCACAAGGTCTGGAAATTGGACTCACACTGTGCTTTTAATGACAAGGGAATATCATGAGCTGGAAATCTAAGCAACTCATCAGGAGGCTGGGCTCTTAAATGATGTTTAAATTGAACAGTGGGTAAGATGTTCTCCAGAGCATCCTCTATCAGCTTTATGTTTTGAGTTTTGCCAATCTCAGGGTAAAAACTATAATTAATTTCTCCTTTTCAAACCTTTAAATGATAATTAAAGACAACATACATAATAAGAAAGTTTTCTCTTGGTATTACATGCAATGTCGGAGTTAATTATTATTATTTTAGCTCAAGGTTTTTTATCACTTGCAATATTAATCTCTCTGTTACTCCAAGAGACTGAGGAAAACAGGGGGGAGGAAAAAAATCTGTAATTGGTTTCACCCCCCCTGAAACATTTCTGTGCAAAACTCGAGTGTAGAGGGCACCTAAATTTTACCATAATGTTGTATTGGCAATGACTGTAAAGTAAACTTTGTTCTTGTTCTCAAGAGTTTTTCCTCCCTGTGAGAACTGATTTTGGTAATTAAGCAAAAGCAATAGAATATTATACACAAAATTGCATATGTTCATTAGTTGGGATGTGGTACAGATCCAGATGGATAAAGCTTTGCTGGAGTTTAGCTTGAAGAGCTCAACACAAATGTTAAAGCTCCCTTTGCAGCTTTGTACAAGGGAGTGCAGTAGTCAGGGAGGCTTTTTGGGAGGCTGAAAGTTAAATAGGTTTTCAGGTTTTTGCAGGATCAGAGCCATGGCTTGTCTCTGGGAGCCACTGAATTGGTGTAATCTGGAATACTGTGTCCAGTTTGGGGCTCTCAGTTCAAGAAGGACCTCAGGGAACTGCTTGAAAGGGTCCAGTGCAGAGCCACAGAGATGCTGCAGGCAGTGGAACATCTGCCTGCTGAGGACAGGCTGAGGGAGCTGGGGCTCTTGAGCTTGGAGCAAAGAAGCCTGAGGGTTGCCCTCATTCATGTTGATAAAGATGTGCAGGGCAGTGTCAGGAGGACAGAGCCAGGCTCTGCTCAGTGGTCCCCAATGACAGGCCAAGGGGCAATGGGGGCAAGGTGGAGCAGAGTGAGTTCCATGTGAATATAAGGGAAAAATTTTCCACTGTGAGGGTGCCAGAGCCCTGGAACAGGCTGCCCAGAGAGGTTGTGGAGACATTCTCTGGAGACATCCCAAACTTGCCTGAATGTGTTCCTGTGTGATCTGCTCTAGGTGATCCTGCCCTGGGAGAGGACTTGGCCTGGATGAGCTTTTGAGGTCACTTCCAACCCCTAACGTTCTGTGATTCTATAATTTTGCTCTGTGCTTTCATTTTCTGTTGCTTTCAGACCTGTTGGTGGAGTGTTGCTGGCATCCTGGCAGAGGCTGCCTTGCCAATAAAATGATTATGCTTATTGTTATGCTATCAAGCAGCTCAGGAGGGTTTGTAGTGCCACTTCTTATTTTGGGAGTGAATCAAAGGGCTTGGATTCAAATCTTGACTCTGTCATCAAGGCAGTACATGGACACAAACAAGCTCCTGAATATAAAGTGCCCAGCCTGCTGCTCTCTCTTCTGCTCCCACTCCCAGAAGACAACCTGTATTTCAGTCCAACACTGCAGCTGCAATGGTGGGAGGGTGTGATGTGAGAGCACCTGCAGCAACACAGTCTGGCTGACCAAGGTAGCAGCAGCAAGTGAAGAGAAGGAGATCAGGTTTTGCCCTGTTAGCAACCTGAAGGTGGTCTCCAAGCCTCTGAGGACTTGCAGTTACTACATTTTGTTCTGAATTTCTGGAGGGGTGACAGAAGGGCAACGAGGCTGGGGAGAGGCCTTGAGCACAGCCCTATGGAGAGAGGCTGAGGGAGCTGGGATTGGTTAGCCTGGAGAAGAGGAGGCTCAGGGGAGACCTTCTTGCTGTCTACAACTACCTGAAGGGTGGTTGTAGCGAGGAGGAGGTTGCTTTCTTCTCTCAGGCAAGCAGCAGCAGAACAAGAGGACACAGTCTCAAGCTGTGCCAGGGGAAGTTTAGGCTGGAGGTGAGGAGAAAGTTCTTGCCTGAGAGAGTCATTGACTGCTGGAATGGGCTGCCCAGGGAGGTGGTGGAGTCACCGTCCCTGGAGGTGTTCAAGGCGCGTTTGGATGTGGCACTTGGTGCCATGGTCTGGTCTTGAGGTCTGTGGTAATGGGTTGGACTTGATGATCTTTGAGGTCTCTTCCAACCTTGGTGATACTGTGATACTGTGAGATGGAATAGCCTAAATCCTGCTCTGCACTGGGAACAAAAATCCCAGGCTGGGCAGGTGTTCCAGAGTCTTTTCTCTCCTGTAAGCCCATACATCTTGCTGACTGACCTGAACAGGCTCTGTCTGCACCAGAGGAGCTGCAAGCATGCACTGACTCAGACTTGTTGGCACTATGATAACACACCCCCACAGCTCTGGTCAGTTCCAGGATGACAGACTAAAGTCCTGCGTGCCAGCAAAGACCAGGCAGAGGTACTCGGTGCTGCCAGTGGTGCCAGATAGTGTTCCTTTGCTTTTGTAAGTCCAAAGGAAAGCAGAAAAGCATGGGATAGTCACAGCTTGTTTCTCCATTGTCATCACACATTGTCACCACACATTGTCACTCACAAGCCAGGTAACCTATCACCAAACCAGGAACAAATCCCACGTGTGCTTCACTCTAGCACAAAATATTATTCAGCATAGCTTATTTGCCTTTCAATGTGAATAGACCTTTGTCAGGAAAAACACTTTCCCAGTGTTTATGGTGCAAATGTCCACACTAATGTGCTGCTGCAAAGTTTAAACTCACAACTTTGAGATTCATTTTGGAGTCCTTCATATGCAAAAAGGGTAAAGTTTCTCCAGGCAGAATGAGTCTCCCACTACCCTGACCAGAATACAAGCAGCAAGGACTTGACATTTCTTCACACATACTGCAGTTTTGCAAAGCTTCCTAGGACGTTCAACAAGACCAAGTACAAGGTCTTGCATCTGGGCTGGAGCAATCCCAAGCACTGATATAGGCTGGGCAGTGACTGGCTTGAGGATAATCAGAGGGCTGGAGCACCTCTGCTATGAGGACAGGTTGACAGAGTTGGGGCTGTTCAGTCTGGAGAAGAGAAGGCTCCAAGGAGACTTTATTGTGGCCTTTCAATATGTGAAGGGGGCTACAAGAAAGCTGGGGAGGGACTTTTTAGGATGTCAAGTAGTGATAGGACTGGGGAGAATGAAGCAAAACTAGAAGTGAGTAGATTCAGATTGTATGTTAGAAAGAAGTTCTTCAGCATGATGGTGGTGAGAGACTGATGCAGGTTGCCCAGGGAGGTGGTGGAAACCTCATCCCTGGAGCTGTTTAAGGCCAGGCTGGATGGGGCTCTGAGCAACCTGATCTAGTGTGAGGTGTCCCTGCCCATGTGAACCTGGAAGAACAGGATGGTTTTCAAGCTGTGGTGTGAAGACAGGAGAGACAACATTTAGGAAAGAGAAAAATTATTTGAAAAATATCTTTAACAGGAGAGAATAACAACTTGGAAATCAAACCACCCCTATATTGTCTAGGGCAACATTGGTTTTGCAGCCTACAACACTAAGTTGAATGACATAACCCAGACAAAAAAAAAAAAATTTTTTTTTTTTTTTTAAGGCAAGTAACTATAAAACTACAGAAATATTCACTGAGCTCTATTTCCTTCTATTCACAAGATCTTTTCCCTAGAGAAGGGAAGAAGCAGCACAGGAGTTCACGGCTGTCATGTATATTTGCACCTTTGTTCCAGAAATAAAACCTTTCTGAGCTGTGTTAGGATTTGTGCAGAAGAACAGGTTCTCTTAGACTTTTGGACTATGTGCTTAGAGGAAAACCTGTGGCACTGGGCCACCTGCTGAGCCATCATCTAATCTACCTGTTAACCTCCCACTGCCACATCAAAACCAAAGCTGTGACACAGCAAACCTCAACAGAACGACAGAAGTCACTGGCAGAGATTTGCTGATAGGCTTCTTTATGTCTGACATTGGTCAAACTGCTTCAGTGTTTGTGCCCCATGCTGCCTGAATTCCTTCAGCTGCACCAGGCTGCAAGAGTTAACCAAACTGGAAGAGATCAGCTGTGCTGCCAAGCTAACTGACAACCAAAATGTCTCTGTTGACAGAGAGCTTCTCAGTTCAGATTTTACCATACATGCAGCTTGGCTCCTGGTCGTCGACTTTGAAAAGCTCAGAGATATCAGGATTGAGGATCTGAGCCTTTCTCCAAGTCTCACAGGAATGCTTCCTACCTGCCTTTACCCTGCTTTTGCTACAGAGTGAGCCATCATTCAGTGCAGCCAGGCATCCCACTACCAGCCACCAGAGGAGGAAATACAGCAGAGGTTCAGCAAACAGCTTACGCCCTCCATGTGGGAGCACAGAACAGCCACCTCCCGATCAAACACCAGCAAAACTTGTCCTCCCTCAAACTCTGATAATTCAGGTTTCCCTAAAAACTGCAGCTTCCCTTTCTAATCTGCTGTGCTAGTTTGAGGCTAATTGGAATATTTTAATAGAGAAAGTTATATCATAGGCTGTGAAAAGAAAACAATGGTGATGTCTGCTTCAATCACAGGCTTGCTGAGATGTTTAAGTACTCAGAACATAGATAAATCAGTCTCCGGGGCACAGCGTCTCGGGCGGCGTAGCAGTTTCTGGCTTCTCCTCTCTGCCGAGTAACCTCACAAAACATTTTCCTTCTAACTCCCCTGGCTGATTCTCCAAGCTCACCTTGCATGTAAGGCAAACCTTGGGGTAAGGTACAGGGGTGGGGAGAAGGTGGAAGGGTGGTTGGGAGCCCCTCCTGGGGTCTCTGATTTCTGGGAGGGGAGTT
>VWZE01008569.1:51411-65401 GCA_013396675.1 Eubucco bourcierii
GGGGGGGGTGGGGCGCGAGAGGAGATGACACAGGGAACTCCCAAACCATCACAAGCTGCTCATTCAGCTCTTGGGGTTGCACAGCCCACTCTTGACTCAGACTTCCTTAGATTATCCTCTGGCATATGCCCTTCTGATAATAGAAAGGGCAGTGTTCTAGACCACCACTCAGTCACTTTAAGGGACTGTCCCTCCCTGCAGCACCCTGGAGTGCCTGGTCTTTCCCTGAACCGAGCTTTCCACCCCCACACACCACATTTATGAAGCACAGTCAGAGAAATAATGTTGGATGCAGTGCCTTCAAACTGAGTGATTTGTCAAGGTAACTGCAAAGGGAGGACACAGCATTGCTAGAGGCTAATGTATTACTGTCCTGATAGATTCATGTTGTTAAATTGATGGCTGACATTGCTGGACCTCTCAGTGGAGAAACTGCCTGGGCCATCAAAAATGTCATGTTAAAAATCCTGGTATTTATCACTTACAGGGTGCTTTACAGCCTCGGCGTTACTCACAAAAATTAATCAGCAGATCTCCTCCAGTTTCTGTGCTGGGTAGTCTGCATAGCTAACATTACTCTTAACCTCACAGATGGTAAAATTTGAAGACCTCATGTGCCCTCAATTTCCAGCACTGGCTGAGTACCCCCAGATCTAGCTGAACACCGTAAGTGGAACAAGGATAGTGCACCAGAGACAGAAACCTATAAGCACTGGGCCACGGTGAAAGGGCTGGTTACAAACCACGTTAAACTCTGCTCTCTCCCAAAGGAAGATGGAAGTATGCCCTTTGCTTTCAGAGATGTGATACTACACCTCTATACAAGGAAGAGGAGGAACTCTGAACTGTCAAGCTTTCACCTGAAATCATATACCCAAATCCCACTCCTGATGTCCTGTTGACCTCCCTGCTTATTAGCATCAGATATCACAGCAATTCAGCTTCCCAACAGGTAAAAAACAACCAAACCACAGCCCCACCCAGCAACACAGTATCTAGGTGCTATTTCAAATTCACTTTTTCCACCTTTGTGTCAGTCCCAGAATTTTACAGCAGGTAAGGAGAGGCAATCCCTTCCTCCAGAAACATCCTTATAAGTATCACATTTGTAGGCAGCAAAACTATTTTGCCAACAGATTAATTACAAACACCTTGTCAAAGCCAAACCTTCTTTGACTGCCCAGTGACTCCCATGCAAACGAAAAAAACCCACAAAAACCCGAAACCTGAATAATGAGTTGTGTCTCATAGGCTGTGAAAACCCCAGCAGCACTGCAAGGCTGTTTGTGAATGTTCCTCTCCAACACCTGATTGCAAAGCTGTGTTGTGCTCTTGGGAGCTCCTGCACACCAATACAAGTGCTCTTTGTACTGCTTAGAAAAATCATGAGGCAATTTCTCCTTTACCTTGTCCTTTTAGCTGTCACTACTGCACACTGCTGACTGCAGAGGCCATTCCCTCCAGTCTCTCTGGTTCACAGGTGCTACCAAAACAGCTCTGGGAGCTGACATTATCACTGCCTGGCATTTTCTTCTGCTGTTTACCACTTTCGCATTGCTGTGTTCCTAATAAAGGTGAGGCTTTCAAAACAAAGGGGACACTGTACTATAGTCTAAGAGGTCTTCAAAATGGGAATTACACACCTAAAACTTCATCTCTGCTTTTGATAAACCTCTGCCCCCCAGATGAAGACGAGCAGCACAGAATTTTTGACATCTCTACCAGCCCAACCTTCCCTACCTTTAATGTTAATACAGACTTCCCTCAATTCCCACTCTTGAAAGATGCATCAGGCATATGTCTCTGTTTGCAGAGGACAAACCCCAAACCAGGCAGTCCAGAGGAGCTTTGATCTTGTTTATTGAAGTTGTCTTTGTGAAATATGTTCCTTTTAAAAGTCAGTTATTAGAAGTTCGGGATAATGAGACCATTAAAATAACTTAGCACAGCCTGGGATCAATTAAAATAAATGGGCAGGAATAAGGACTTTAAGAACAAGTTGCTTCATCAGGGAATTCAACACTCAGCTGTGAATACCTTAGCTTCAGAATATACCACATGCATATTCAGAGCAGACTTTTACAGAGCTGAGTGCCATGGTTATTGAGTCAGCTAAAAGGTACTTCAGCCCATAGCCAAGACTAAACTATAGCAGTTGCTCCATCATTTGATGACCTCTCACCAACAGAGAAGGAGAACCAGGAAAATGAAAGAAGACCCACAGGGTGAAATGAAAACCAATCTAATGGAATAGCCAAACTAATACCAATGTAAATACAAAGTGTATCATGTTACACTTTACCTAGCAAAGGTATGGTGGTGAAAATAAACAGGAGGCAATCCAAAGAAGAAAGAAGCCCTGACTGAAGCTCATCCCAACCCCATCCGCTGTCCTCAGCAAACATTGCCTTCTACAATGAGCATGAGGTTTATGGTGTGGGATACACCCATGAGCCAGCCCAGGTCAGCTGCCATGACTCAAAACTGCTAAAGCTCTTCTGCCCATGGCCAGCGTAAGATTCTGTCCTAGCAAAACCAGAACAGACAGAAAGATTCTTTTTCAAAACCACAGTGTGCACCCATCCACTGCCAACGAATCTTCATTCTATAGCCAGATGTGATTTCTGCACCAGCACCCTAGGTAGGTAAGCCTGTGCTTGAATCCCTCTGATCCCGTAAATCAGGTATTTAAGGCTCAACTATTCACAAGGCTAAATGACTTTCAGCTGGATTTGGGAAATTTAGCCTCCCTTTGTTGAAAATTGCAACCACAGTACATAACTGAACAGGGATGAATGAGCTTAATTGGAGGTTTTTAGCTCACCAAATCTGCTGCTTTCTTCTCAGACTAGAACTAAACCTAAAGAAAGGGTGATGCTACTGATTACTTTTCTAATGAGACATAAACCTAGATACAAAAGCAGTTATCAACATGAAGAAAGGATCTAGAAAAAAAAATTATATATAACAGCAAGAGGGAAAAAACCCAACAACTTTGGAACAGGAAATGAAGTGCACAGAGTCTCTCATGGCTTCAAAGCAGACACATACTGCTTACATTAGAAATAACTTTGCAAGAATACTTCAGGATCTGAATAATACTGTCACAGCTGAGACCCAGCAGGTCTTCCCAATCTAGCAAAACAAGGTTAAAACACCACAGGGGGACTCAGGCAAGCTACTGATTCACAGTGCAAGAGGTCAAACTACCACTCTGTTCCCCCAGGTATTTTTGTCTGTCCCTCTATCTGATGGTTACCTTTCCATGTAGTGCTGAAGATCACAGAATCACAGAATGCTGGGGGTTGGAAGTGACCTCAGAGATCATCGAGTCCAGCCCCACTGCAGAGCAGGATCACTTAGGGCAGGTCACACCAGAATGCATCCAGGCTCACTCTGGATGCATCACATGGGAACACATCCAGGCTCATTCCCATAGAATGATAGAATGGTAAGGCTGGAAGGGACCTCAAAGATCACCCAGTTCCAACCTCCTGCCATAGGCAGGGACGCCTCCCACTAGTACAGCTCACTCAAGGCCTCGTTCAATCTGGCCTTGAACACCTCCAGGGAGGGAGCATCCACAACCTCCCTGGGCAACCTTTGCCAGTGTCTCACCACCCTTACTGTAAAGAACTTCCTCCTAACATCCAGTCTAAATCTCCCCTCTGCCAGTTCAAACCCATTGCCCCTTGTCCTGTCGCTGCAGGACCTCGTCAGTAATCCTTCCCCAGCCTTCCTATAGGCCCTCTTCAGATACTGGAAGGCTACTCTAAGGTCTCCTGGAAGCCTTCTCTTCTCCAGGCTGCAGAGCCCAAACTCTCTCAGCCTGTCCTCGTAAGAGAGCTGCTCCAGCCCTCTGATCATCTTCATGGCCTCCTCTAGACCTGCTCCAACAGTTCCATGTCCTTCCTGTGCTGGGGGCTCCAGAACTGCACACAGTACTCCAGATGGGGTCTGATGAGAGCATCAAAATGAGAAAACACAAATGGGAGGGCAAAAGATACCAGGAGTGGAAGAAAAATGGACAAAGCAGAGGAATTTTTCTGAACATTTTTAAGAAGAAACATTTGGGTTTGTCATAATTCTGCTTAATCTTAGAAATCCATTGCTTTCCACTAGTCTGCAGTCATCCATCTGGACCAGGTATAGTTGAAAGTGCTTCCAACTTCATAGTTTTCCTTCAGAATGAATCACAGGAACACCCAGGTTGGAAAAGCCCCTCAGGACCACCAAGTCTGACCTATAACACTGTTCTACAAAATTCAACCTTAAACCACATCCCATAACAGCACATCCAAACGACTTTCCAGTAACCCTGTCAACACACAAACATCAGCTGGGCAGGAACTTTGACCATGAGAAATTGCCTCTCAGTGAAAAAGCTTTCAGCAAGTAGCAGTTCTGCAAGGCAGGGAGTTATTAATGCATTTGAGTGTGCTAGTTAAGCATGGTAATTAATATATCTCTGACCATTAGATATGCATGGCCAGCTCCGATAGCTGTCAGCAAAACATAATCTAGGCAATTTCTAGCATACAAATTGAATGTATTCTCCAAAAACAATTTCCAATTACAAAGGCTAATTAATCTGGGGGGAAAGCCTGCTTTTGTTTAACTGGAACAATAAATTTAATTAGGATAACAAACACCCAGTGGACAAACAGGTCTGAAGAACGTCATCTCTGTCCACAAATAATCAGTTTGCTTTCAGTTGAAACCTGGTTCTGTTATGCTACTGCGCTGGTATGAGGCTAATTGGAATATTTTAATAGAGAAAATTACACTATAGGCTGTGAAAGGAAAACATGGTGATGGCTACTTCACTCATAGGCTTGCTGAGATGTTTGGGAAAGGAAATCAAAACATAGATAAGGCAGTCTCAGTCTGTCTCTCTCTGGGGGCACAGTGTCTCGGGCAGTCTAGCTTCTGGCTCCTCTTTGCAGATTAATCTTCACTAACCACTTTCCTTCTAACCTCCCCTGGCCAATCCTCCAAGCTCACCTAGGGTGTAAGGCAAACCTTGGGGCAAGGTATAGGAGTGGGGAGAAGGTGGAAGGGTGGTTGGGAGCCCCTCCTGGGGTCTCTGATTTCTGGGAGGGGAGTTGTGTTGCTGTATTATTGTTCTGTCGTGGGTTTAAAGAGCGGACAGAGCAAAGCTCTCAAACGAATTGGAGAAAAAAAACCCAGATTTCTATTTTGAGAGAGTGCTACAGATAGAAATGACAAAGCAGATACAGAATCCATAAGTGAACTCCCTGAATTTTCCCCCAACCCAAAACTAAATCTATCATCCCCAGTGCTCCAATCCCCTGCCATCCAAGAGGCCTAAGCACAGCCTCTGGAGGCCCCAAACCAGGCCTATCCTTACATGTNGTGTGTGTAAATTGCTTATTGCAAACATGGAACACGATTTCCTGTGGTATACTTAGGGATATATCTGGCATCAGGCACACTTGCAAAGGCACCAGCTGAAGACACAAACACAGTTAGGTATCACAGCCTGCCCAATGCTCAGAAGTGTGGGTGAGACATTCAATACCACAGGCAACTGACAAAAACCAAGCAGCTGGAACAAGAAGGTTTTTTTGCATTATTGGCTTCCATCAGCCTGGGTAGTGAATAGAAACCAGTGCAACAAAACAGGGGAAAAAATGTTGAGCTGTGCCAGGCTTCCTCTTTTTTCTCCTCGAGACAGCAGTCACCTCTTAAAATAAGGAAGGTGTGGATCAGACCCTGTCCTTTGTCCCCATTACATTCAGAAATGCTCTGCTCAGATGCACTCACTTGTGGCTGGGACAAAGCAGGTATTTCTGTGGTCCCTGTACCAGCCTCTTGAGCAGAAGTTGCTGGGGAGCCCATTTAAAATGCAGCTGAGTCTGTCATCTTCTCAGTTCTCCCAGCATATCCCTGTTTGCCTGCTTTCTCCTCTTCCCTGAGCAGTAAGCACAGATAGTTTAGGGTAGGATATTCAGCATCACAACACACAAGCTTGCTTATATTCTGCTAAGCATATGGAGGTTGGACTGTGCAGGCTAAAAGAGGAACCAGCATTGACTGGGAAGGGTGGTGGAGAGGGATCATCAAGCAGCCCTTGACAAAACAGAAACAACCCTGTTGTGCAGGTGGGTCAAGGAAACCAAAGTGGCCAGTTACCAGGCTCATCCTCCACTCCTGCAGCTGCCCCTAAACTGATGCTGTATTGCTGTGCCACACAGGACCATTGTCACTGCAGGGAAGGGCCCAAGGCTCTTGTGCACCTCCAGTCACCAATCCTCAGCCATGGGAAGGTGGTAGCAATTTCACACAGCCACCTCCATACAGTTGGGTGTGTTGTCAGGGAAGGAAGATGCTACCAGCCAAGTCTTCTTTGCTTCCCTCTTGACTCCTACCTGGAAGGTGCTCACCACACGGCAGACTTGCACAGCGATGGTCATGAGACAGTTTTCAACATGATATATCCTTCTTTTGCCCATGGCAGGTAGCTGTTTTTACTTACTCTGAAGTATTGCACTATGAGACCTAGCTCACGTGGGATTTGAGATTAGAAAGTGAGGTTCAAGCAGCCAGTTAAAGTTGCTGAGATCCAGAAAGGGAGCAGCACAAGAAGCGTGGATTCCCCTGAAGAAGGACAACAGCCTTTGAAGTGTATTTTCCTTTGCTCAGCCATCTCACTTGTGTGCAGTTCATGGCCCCTGGGGTTAAGATTTGCATCCCAAAAAGAAAGACTTGAAAAGTAGCTGGTCTGAGGCACTCACACTTATAACCCAGAGACTTCACAGGCTTCATGGATAGCTACGTTACTTTTCTCCGAGGCCTCTCTAACCTTTGTGCCAAGGAGTTGCTAGTCTCAGAAACCCCTGGTACAGTGCTGAGTCAGGTGAATCAAGAGCAGGGAGGTGGCAAATTGCTTACCCTTATTTTTCTTCATGATCATTCCTTTTCCTTGCTGAGTACCTGGCTTACCAGGGCAAATTCTTCATGGAATGCTTCAGCAGGAAGACTTACATTCAGATGACATAGGAAAGGCCACCAAAAAAAAAAAAAACCAACCCAAACAACTAAAATAAAATAAAAGGAAAAAGAAAAGGGGGTTTGGGTTGTTGGAATTTCTGATAAAGGCAGTTCAGAAGTAAGTTTAAAAGACTCAGTATGAGCTAAGAATTACCCTGATAGAAAGACAAATGCATCCCTCCTCTTCTCTCAAAAGCTCTTCCTTCTCATATTTGCTCTTTTACCTCCTGCTACACTAACTGTGAACAGCTGAAAGTTTCTGAGCTGTACTCCCAGGAGTCATCAGCTGTGAACTTGAGGAGAATTGCTCAGTTAGAGGCAGAAAGCAGAGACTAGTTTTTGGAAGTGCATGTTACTCATGCAGGTTCTTGGTTGACTTTTGGCAAGTCATCACAGATGGTGACATGAAAATTTCCCAGAAACTTTGGAGCCCAATTAAAATAAGAACTGAAAGAGAGTTGATGAGGCAAAGCAAAACTTGTTAGGTAAAAAAGAGAAGGGGGTCGGCACATGTTAAACCCAGCTGAGTAAGTCTGCTGCACCCTGGGGCTTCTGAAACAGTAACCAGTGCATTTAGGGGAACAGGATGGGCAATTTAAGAGAAAACACAGCTTCTCTGCAGAGTAGTCCCATTGTCAAAGAAATCAGAACATAGATGCTTGCAGAGAATTAATTAATTAACAGAGAAAGACATTTGGAAAGAGCTGAGAGCAAGTGGAAAGATAAAAAGAGAAATCCTGGAAACACTTATCATTAAAACATCCCCATGCCGGTACCACAAGTCAGCACAACAGGAGCGAGCAGAATTTCTGTCACTGCAGAATGCAGAACCCTGCAGCTACCAGCATTTCTCGTGGGAGAAGGGAAACCCTGCAGAGGCACAAATAGCAGCATCTGGCTCTGGGTTGGATTCCCAAGGTCACTTTCAAGTAGAGCAAAAATTTGGCTGCTGTTGAGACTTGAACTGCTGCACAAAGCACTGCACTGGGCCAGCGGAGGTACAGGGATGATGCCTGTGCAGACCTCTGGTAGGGAGCAGCAGGAGGAAGGGGAGGCATATTCCACAGCTACATGATCCTTCCTTGTCCCCCCCCTCACTAAAGCACTGTAGCATTTGAAGTCCATGGCACCCCTTGCACTGAACTGACTGCAAGGATCCCACACATCCAGACAACTGCCCAAATACACACTGGGGGGTGGAAGCAGCTAGAGATTTTTATCGTTAGGTCTGCACTTGCATGTAATCATTTTGCATTATAACCAAAGCAACTGGCTCTCAGAGGATCTATTCTGCAAAGGATCTGCTGTACAAGGAATGCCAAGACTTGACTGATTTTGATGAAAGGTCCTCGCAATTACAAGATTCCTGGAAAATACCTGATTTCAAGAAAGCAACATTTTCTGCTTGGAAACACAGCACAGGGCAATTCCAGCCAGCAATGAAGGTGATTCCCGCTCTGTAGAGCAGGGATCCAATGCACAGGAGGTGATTTTCACTAGAAAGTCTGCAGCAAAGCAAGCTGCAGAAGGAGAATCCTGACTGCAGTGTTTGCTTCAGGTACACAATGGCAATCCTCATTAGCAAGAAAGTCATCATTTAACATAATCTTTATCTTCTCCTTGAAGAGAGAATCAGTATGTGACTGAAGGTTTTGTTTCCCCACCCATCAATCTTGCCCCAGAAGCATCTTCAGTTTTCTCATTAGCTCACCTGCAGGACTCTCCCACCACAGGATTTTGGATACTTCATAAAAATTAATGAATTCACTTTGCCAGTAGCTCTGTGATGTCAGAAAGTATTTCCCTCACTTCCCAAACTTTAAAGACACAGACAACCCTACAGACTTGTTTAGGATGCCCAATGGGAGATGGGTGACCCTCTTGGGCTTCTAGGGAGCCTGATGTTTCAAAGCTCTGAGAGTATTCTGAGGAAATTCTGTTAAAGCCATAAGCATGAAAACACCAGGAACACAGAAAAGGAAGCTGTGATTTATCCTCATCCTATCCAACTTCAGACACCTAACAGAAGCTAATTTAGGCCTTTATTTGCTTTAACCTTCCTCTGTTGTCTCTGAGGAGAAATAAAGCAACTTGATTCCACAGTGCTGTGCAATACCTACTCTAGGTCTCCTCTCTCTGTGTGTCTTCCTCTTGGGTGTGGTGTACTTCTCCTCAAATGCAATCATGAGCACCTTTCCAATAGATTTTGAGAGTCAGCTTCTTCTAGCTCAGCACCTCTTCATTGCCCTTATGGAGGCAACAGTGCTTTTGAATGGATCAGCTGCAATGCAGCCATCCCTGCTCTTATGGCTCACCCTTCCTTTTGATACTGCACAAGCCCACAATAAAATGCCAACAGAACTCTGACAGAATGATGATTATTGAGGACCTGCTTAGCTTCCTAATAAAAGAGGGATGAAGATAATCAGAAGGACTGGTCTGTGATACTGGCCTGGTCATTAATCATGAAGACTTTAATTAAGTTTTGTTAAATCTTTCATGGCCTGGGTATTTGCAACAGAGGGGCTGACACTGTTTCTGGCCATCAGCATGAGAGGCAGGAGCCCTTCTCCCCCTCCCATCTCCCTGAATATGCATTTTTTAAAAAGCCACTCTATGTGCATATGCCAAGCCTTGGTTTGCAGAAGCACAGGAGGGCAGCAAGTGCCTGTGTGACTGGAATCATTACCCAGGTTGCAGATGCAAGAAGCTCAGCATGCAAAGTGAATACATCTAACAGTTCTCCTCCTTCCCTGGAAAGGCAAGCTCAAGGAGACACTTGCAAAACACAGCCTTTGATCTTCAGCTGCTGCAGCTGCAGTCTGCAGACTGAGGCTTTCAAAATGCAATAAAGGTGATCTGAACAGAAGGGAGAGGGTGGGATGTTATCGTGGTAGGCCTAAGCAGGTCAAAATAGGCTTATACATGTCCTGCCTTACCCAGACATGTTTTTCTGCTCTCTGTCCTTCTGCTATGGGGAGAAGCAACTGCAGGAAAGAGGACAAAGAACCTGGAACCACTGAGTCTAAGGACTCTGGCCTACCCAGAATTGTTTGAATCCTGTGGTAAACAAGGTACACAGGCTCAGCTTGTGCCTGCCTTGTGCAAGGCTGTGTGCTGCCCAAAAAAGGGTAGAACAAGCCTATGGCTTCACCTAATATGGTCAAGCTTGGCTAACTACCATTCTGATTGGCTATTCTACGTCCAAAGGCACATTAGTCTTGGGCTGTATTGATAAAAGGAGATGAGCAGGTGACACAACCTGTTTCACTGTTGTATCTGTGCTCTGCTGTCATACCTGTGCTTGCCTGTTTGTTATTACCTTACTGTATCCTGAAGTGCCTGGAAATCACCTGCATCGAGTTTTCCAGGAACAGGCTCTAAATGCCTCCATGCAATCAGCCTGCATAGCCAATGTGACATCGTGCCAAGACTGCACATTGCAAGACATCCTGCCTGAACCTGAAAGTCTTTTGCCAAGATGGGAAGTCCTGGAGATACACAGATCATCCAGAGACATCAGGACGAGGTCAGAGATTGTCTGCCTCCTTTCCCCAGCAGCCTGAAGCTTGGGCAGAATCGGAAGTCTCAGCAGATGACGAGACAGTAACAGAATTCCGTGAAAGTGTTCGGGTTCTGTCTGAAGCTGTATGTAGCCCCACCAATCAGGAGATAATATTTGTGAGTAAATACTAAAAACCTCTTGTAATTCACCATTGCCTTCTGCCATGAGTCCATCTAGTGGGCAAGTGGGGAACTGACCACAAGTGGTATGTTGACTACAGGAACCTACTCGTCCAGTTCAATCAAGTCTGATTAATCATAGAACGGTAAGGTTGGAAGGGACCTTAAAGAATCATCTAGTTCCAATCCCCTGCCATATGCAGGGACACCTCCCGCTAGCACAGCTCACTCAAGGCCTCCTCCAACCTGGCCTAGAACACCTCCAGGGAGGGAGCAGCCACAACCTCCCTGGGCAACCTGTGCCAGTGCCTCACCACCCTCACTGGAAAGAACTTCCTCCTAACATCCAGTCTAAACCTCCCCTCTGCCAGTTTAAACCCATTGCCCCTTGTCCTGGCATTACAAGACCTTGAAAATAGTCCTTCCCCAGCCGTCCTGTAGGCCCTCTTCAGATACTGGAAGCCTTCTCTTCTGCAGGCTGCAGAGCCCAAACTCTCTCAGCCTGTCCTTGTAAGAGAGCTGTTCCAGCCCTCTGAGCATCTTTGTGGTCTCCTCTGGACCTGCTCCAACACTTCCATATCCTTCCTGTGCTGAGGGTTCCAGAACTGCACACAGTACTCCAGATGGGGTCTGACAAGAACAGAGCAAAGGGGCATAATCCCCTCCCTTGCCCTGCTGCCCACACTGCTCTTGATGCAGCCCAGCACNCCTTGTTGAATGTCATGAGGGGGGCCTGGGCCCACCTCTGCAGCCTGTCCAGGTCCCTCTGGATGGATCCCTGCCCTCTAGCAAGTCAGCTGTGCCACACAGCTTGGTGCCATCTGCACACTTGCTGAGGGTGCACTCGATTCCTCCATGCATTAGAGATTATTATGTTTCTTAGCACAAATTCTGATTGTAAGAATGTCTCCCTGTATAATGAAAGAACTACTTGTCCTTTTTTGGTGTTAATGTTACATTATTTCTAGTTATTTCTAGATCCTGTGTTATTATCTGTATAAAGTTTCCATGACCACGTGAAGGACCGATGATTATTAAAACTAGTGGTCGAGGTGGCGGGAGTTTATTAACCAAAATTAATGAACAATATTAATCATAGAAAGATACCATCTCACATTAATTAATTACCCCTCCATAGCATATCTGCTTTATAGCTAAATCATTAACAAAATGAATTGAAAGGGCTGAAATAGTAATTGCTTTAAATATTTATAAATCAGTCCTAAAAGTCACTCTGTAGCATTGAGTTAGCTTTAAAAGTCTGCCAATCCAGGACCTCTCAGGTTTCATTTCTGCTTGTTATTACAGTTATTGAGGCCTAAAAAAAAATGACAGGTATTTGGCAAGAGAGGTGAAACACAGCTTCTAAAACAAGGGCAGCTAATGCTTCTGCACCAGCACAGGGTCAGCTGGAGGAAACTCAGGCTCCTTTATTTCTTTCCTGAGTGAATGCATTCAGAGCTAACTGGGCCACACTGGGCCACGCCAAGGAATCTTTCAATACACTGATTCCTGGCCCCATCAGCACTACCAACAACTCTATTATTGGCTGATAAAGGGGTAAGTAACAATATCCATCTGCCTGGGATTCATTGCTGGGTTACTTAACAGGTATGGTGTGTCCTTGCAGACAAGAAAGACCAATTCAACAAAAAGTCCATTGTCTGAAGCTCTTTTCCCCCCACAGCAGTCTGTATTTTCCAGCAGGACTTTCTCTTTTACTTTTTAAAAGTATGAATACTGTGTTTAGTGGCATTCCACTGTGGCACCATGTTACCATGCAAGAGGAAACCCATCAATACCTGAAAACATTCCCCAAGGAACAACCCTTTTGCTGACTCTGTCATTAAATGCACAGTTACAGAATAATAGAAGGTTAGGGGCTGGAAGGGATCTCAAAAGCTCATGCAGCCCAATCTCCCTGCCAGAGCAGGATCACCTAGAGCAGATCACACAGGAACACACCTAGGCAGGTCTTGAATATCTCCAGAGAGGGAGACTCCACAACCCTCTTGGGCAGCCTGTTCCAGTGTTCTGACACACTCACAGGGAAAAAAAAAATCCTCCTCATATTTCCAGGGAACTTCCTATGTCTCAGCTTCCACCCATTGTCCCTTGTCCTGTCGTTGGGCATCACTGAGCAGAGCCCGGATCCCTCCTCTTGGAACTCACCCTTTACGTATTTAGAAACATGAATGAGATCACCCCTCAGACTCCTCTGCTCCGAGCAAAAGAGCCCCACCTCCCTCAGGCTCTTCTCTTAAGATTTTCTACTCCCTTGATCATCTTTGTGGCTCCATGCTGGACTCTTTCAAGCAGTTCCCCGAGGTACTTCTTGAACTGAAGAGTCCAGAACTGGACACAACATTCTAAATGTGGCCTTACCAGGGCAGGGTAGAGGGGGAGGAGAACCTCTCTTGACCTACCAACCACATCTCTTCTAATACACCCCATAATGGCATTGGCCTTCTTGGCCATCGGAGCACATTGCTGGCTCATGGTCAGCCTTCCATCTACCAGGACCTCCAGGTCCCTCTCCCCTTCACTGCTCTCTAACAGCTCAGTCCCCACCCTATACTGGTCCATGGGCTTGGTCTCTCAGGTGCAAGTCTCTACACTTGCCATTGCTGAACTTCATTAAATATCTCCCTGCCCAACTCTCCAGCCTATGTCTTGCTAAATGGCAGCACAACCCTCTGGTGTGTGTCAGCCACTCCATCCAGTTTTGTGGGTGCCCTTGCTGACTGTGGTCTTTGTGCCCTCATCCAGATTATTATAGGATAGTACTGGTCCCCATATACTGACCCCTGAGGGACTCCACTAACCACAGGCTTTCAACTAGACTCTGCTCCATTGACCACAACTCTCTGACTTCTTCCCTTCAACCAGTTCACATCCACCTCACTCTCTGATCATCCAGACCACACCTCCTCAGCTTAGCTGCAAGGATGCTTTACTGAAATCAAGATAAATCACATCCACTGCTCTACCATTCATTTATCCACCTGATTATGTCCTCATCAAAGGCTACCAGGTTGGTCAAACATGACTTTCCTTCGGTAAAACTATGTTGGTTGTTCCTAATGACCCTCTTGTCCTTGCTATGTGTGCTGGTTTGAGGCTAATTAGAATATTTTAATAGAGAAACTTACACTATAGGCTGTGAAAGGAAAACATCATGATGTCTACTTCACTCATACGCTTGCTGGAGAATTGTTTGGGAACACTAACCAAAACAACAGATAATCAGTCTCTCTCTGACTCTTGCTGGAACAGCAGCTGCTGGGGTGAT
>VWZE01008569.1:65556-92255 GCA_013396675.1 Eubucco bourcierii
GGGGGGGGGGCAGGGAACTCCCAAACCTTTACACTATGCCTAAGGACAGCGACAAGGGTAAGTTGCTCAAGTACCTTTTCAGGTACAGTTGCTTTGTACTCAGAAACTCTACAGACACCAGAGTACCTCCCTTCGTTTTTCTGCCCCAATTGCAAACAAGAGGCAGCAACTGCGCAAGAGCACTGATCCATTTGAAACATCCCTGCGTTATGTAGCTCCTCCACTTCCCTTTGATATTACTTCTGATAAATACCCTGCATTCATGTGTCAGTGGGAGACCATTACCCTTCCACAAGAGTCTGTCTTCATTGACTTTATCTCTAAATTGTTCCCACTTGATGTGACTCAGATGGGTTATACTTGAAGAGGCTTGCTGGGCAGTACTTAGAGGAACAACAGAAGCTGTCAGACTACTCTTTCTTTTATATCAGCTAAAGAAATCGAGTAATTTGTTACATGTAAATAAATAATTAAACGTTCCACGTTTTAAGTACCTGAATAGGCAGAGTTTAAATCTTTTCAGAGCAACAAAAACTAAAGGTCAGTTTATAACTTACATAAGAAACAGTTTGATTTTGTTTTTTAAAGGTTTAATAGTTTAATCTAAAGCGTTGTTTTAACCATGGTGTAAGTCTATACCTAAAACAGGGCTGAATATTGTAGGAGAATGGTGAACCACACACATGAAGACAGCACTTCAAAACCAGGACAGAATGAAGTAGAACCAGTCAATAGAATAGTTTGGTAAAGACACTTCTCAAGCCAGAAGATCATTGCTTTGATTAGCTGTCATACTTTTAATGGATTCCTTTTCTCTTCTATTTGTGCAAGACCTTGTGCTCTTATTGGGTCTGTTTCTGAGCAGCTTTGGTCCATTGCATATTTATGATGACATGACAGGACAAGGGGCAATGGGTTTGAACTGGCAGAGGGGAGATTTAGACTGGATATGTTAGGAGGAAGTTCTTTGCAGTGAGGGTGGTGAGGCACTGGAACAGGTTGCCCAGGGAGGTTGTGGCTGCTCCCTCCCTGGAGGTGATCAAGGCCAGATTGGATGAGGCCTTGAGTGAGCTGTACTAGTGGGAGGTGTCCCTGCCTATGGCAGGGGCTTGGAACTAGATGATCCTTGAGGTCCCTTCCAACCTTACCATTCCATGATTCTATGAGATGAGAGATGCAGATCACAGTCTGTTTGCTGATGTAGATTACCTGAACTTCTCCATTTCCCACTCACACTTTCTGGCAATTTCCTGTTTTGACTTAATCTTTTAAAATTCACTCATTTAAATAATGATCCTTCTCTGACAGTCAATTGCTTTCTCCAAGTGAGCTGATGTAAATCGAGTAGGTGGCTTGCCATCCTACCAGAGAAACATCAGAGAGATGCAGCAAAACTTCAGCAGGCTGCAACTCCATTTTCAGAGCAATTCGTGTGGTTCATCTGCTAGTGCCTCTGCTGGTTGCTCCTACACAGTGAGGGTTTCTCTTTATGATTACAGAAGTTACTCAAAAAAGGTTTTAATATTTCTTCTTCCTCTAGAATCCCTCCATTTATGGGGTTATTTATTCCATATATTGGCAACTGAATAAATCAGAAATCATTTGGAAGGCAACATGTGCCTGCTTCTAGCTCAGAAAGTTCCTGTGTACAAAATACATCCTCTCAAACATATGTGTGTGTATATATACATATATATATATATATATATATATAGAGAGAGAGAGAGATAAAGGAACATTTTTTTAGTTTTACTTGTTTCTCAAGCTACTGACAGCCACGCAGCTTGTTAGTGAAGAGTCTGCAGCAAGAACCAAGTATTTGAAGCCTGACCTTTGAATGGGATTCAACAGCTGGAGCATTGTTTCTTGCCTTTGAATAAATTAAAGTAATCCTTAGAGCTGGCACTGCACTTTGGATTCTCAAGATCCCCCAAAATCCCTTTCTGCAAGTTTCCTCTTAAAATTGTTCCCACAGCAAACTCTGGTCCTATAATTGCCTGTAGTTATTTTTCAGCATTCCTTGCAATAGAGTGGAACCAGAAAAGGGCCAGACACTTCGTGGCAGACAGTGCCTGTAAGAAGCTGATGTAGCAGACAGGCTCAGGAAGGCAGAGCAGAGATACAGACACTCTCTTGGTCCCAGCCAGCTCATCAGCAGGCACGCTGACAGCAAACACCCGGCTGGCATTCCCAGCGTGAGGCCTCAGCAAGCATCCTTGTTTCTCTTCCCCTCAAAGGCATCTCTGGGAGGATGATTTCTTCCCAAATTATGGTTGAAGCAGTTTCGATGCAAGAAGCAATCAAGAGATAGTTTAGATGTTGGGAGGATAATCCTCATCTATCTGCTTTAAGAGGGAAGTAAATGAAGATGTTCTCTTTAAATCACAGAGCTGTGTGTTGTATTTGGCTAAAAAGCACCAAGACACTCAGCCCTCCATCTGAGAGCGGAGGGAAATGGCAGCAGCAGCCTGGGGGGGTCATAACTACAACGAGGACTAATGAATTTTAAAAAACTTCAGTGCCAGTAGCCTTCAACTGCAAAACAACTGCATGCTTTAGATCCACCTCTTTACTGTGTTTCTAAATACTGAGGTTGGAAGATCACTGCCCAATGTCTCACGTTTCTGATCAGGATCACTCACTACAGAGTACCTTGTGAAACAGTCACCTAGCAACATATCTTAGCAAGGGGACATGGGACTACAGTCTAATTTTGCTGAATACTCAGGTAAGCTAGATTTCGGCTGAGAGACTTTGATTTCTGCATGATCAGAAGTCAAAGGATAAGATCCAGTTGCTATCATTGAAGAAATAATAATTCCTACTAAAATGAGGTGCAGATATTTGAGAGTTGAGGTAAAGAACCATGGAAACAGAGCTTCTGTGGAGTCTCCAAGTGGGAACTGCACAGCTTTATAAAAAGCATCAGCTAGTTAAAAAAAAAAAAAAGGTAAATATAATTATAGGGTTTCTTCTGCCTTTATTTTGCACTGGTTTTACTCATGTGTTCTATCAGTGATAGAAACAACTCTTTTTACCATCTAGTCTGACCTTGGATTTCAGTGCTAACACTTTTATCCCTTGGTTGGGTTGAAATGCTAAAGAAGTCCTTGGCTTGTCAGAGGCACTTCAGAGAATGCGACCTCCACCTCATCTGCAGCTCGGCCCATTTCAGAGATGGGTGGGAGGCTGCTGGAGAGGCTGAAGATCACACAGCTGCAAGCCTGCTGCAAAAGCCTTGGCAAAGGAGGAAGCGACCTGCCCGCACTCCTGATGCTCACTGTGAGCCAGTGCACACCACTGGCCTGAGAGGACTTTGTGCTCAGTAGTACGAAGGCTGCAAAGACACCATCATCCAGCAAGAGTGCTCCATCTGCTACTGCCCCAAACCACATCCAGGGCAAGCACCGCTGGAAGACATCTGAGCATGTAAAGGCCTGGATTTGCCACCACATCAAGCCTTGAGATTTTCACCTATGCAAAATATTATGCAGAAAATCCTGCCTTTTTGGCTGCCTAACACTGCACCTGAGTGTGCTGCTTTGTCATCTAGAGAAGGAGATGACAAGTGAATGGCCTTCTAAGCCAAGACACTGAGTGAGAGCTTCACAGAATCACAGAAACATTCAGGTTGGAAAAGCCCCTCAGGATCACCAAGTCCAACCCATATCCCTACTCTACAAGGTGTACCCTAAACCATATCCCCAAGCACCACATCCAAATGACTTTTAAACACAGCCAGGGTTGGTGACTCCACCAGTTCCCTGGGCAGCACATTCCAATGCCTGACCACTCTTGCTGGGAAATTTTTTCCTAATATCTAGTCTAGACCTAGCCAGTGGCAGCTCAAGGCCATTTCCTCTTGTTCCATTACTAATTATCTGTGAGAAGAGACAAGCACCAACTTCTTCACAACATTCTTTTAGGTAGTTGTAGACAGCAATGAGGTCTCCCTTCAGCCTCCTCTTTTTCAAACTAACCATCTCGAGCTCCTTTGGTTGCTCTTCATAAGATTTATTCTCCAGACCCTTCACAGCTTCCTTGCTCTCCTCCGCCCTGGCTCCAGCACCTCCACATCTCTCTTGTATTGAAGCACCCCAAACTGGACACAATGCTTGAGGCCTCACCAGAGCAGAGTACAAGGGGACAATCACCTCCTTACTCCTGCTGCATTCCTTACACAAGCCAGGATGCCATTAGCTTTCTTTGCCACCTGGGCACACTGCTTGCTTGTATTCAGTTGCTTGTTGATTACAACCCCCAGATCCCTTTCCACCAGACAGCTTTCCAGCCACACTGCCCCAAGCCTGTAGCATTGCTTGGGGTTGTTGTGACTCAAGTGCAGGACCTGGCATTTGGCCTTGATAAAGCTCATCCCAATAACATTTGCTCATCCATCCAATCTATTCAGATCCTTCTGTTAGTAAATCCAATGAAGAGAAATATCTCAAATATTCCCTTCTTTTCTCTAGGTAGAAGGATGAACTAAAGAGTTTCATATCTTGGTAAACACCTTTACAATTTCTTCTAAATTTCAGAAGTTTAGAGAAATCCAAGACAAAGCTTTCACGTGACCAAGGGCATTCCTAACCCCCAAAGTTTTACTCATGCTTTAAATATCTGAAGTCCTTATGAATGTTTTACATCGATGTTCATTCTGCCCTGATGAAAAGCAGATACAGTATTTACTTCTGTAAGGCCCTCCAAATATAACAATCACCCTCTATTGAAAAGATGGCTTTAAACCAAGCCATCTTGATGAAGTATTTCTCACAGCCTCATTTACAGCTGTGTATCAGCCAAACAATCCAACTACAAACAAAAACTACAGCGGGAACTGCTTAAGTGCCCTGGTACTTTGGAATTGAGGTTTGGCAGAAGAATAAAGCACCAAGAGATATCTTTTGTGCTGCTGTCTTTTGAGGTAATTTCAAGCCATGTAACACACATGAATAGCTGCTGATAATGCAGACAAGTCAAATTAAACAAGCTAACTTATATTAGAAATAAAGGAACCCAAGGCTGTATGTCGTGTTCCCACAGCCATTCAACCTCCCTATTGAATTCATGCCAGAGCTGGAGGAAGAATCAATGTTATTGTTACTACTTAACTTATTTTTAACTCATATATTATAGGAAAGTTCTTATTAGAATGGGAGAGATATATTTCTTGGGGAGTTTTGTCAACACTAGTCATAGAATAAGAAACCTGTTACTAAATCACAGAAAACATCCTCTTGGAAGAGACCTCCAAGATCATCCAGTCCAACTCTTGACCCAGCAGTGAAGGATCAACACCAAACCATGTCCCTAAGTGTCAACAGAATGCTTAAACACCTCCAGGGATGATGACTGCACCACTGCCCTGGGCAGACCGTTCCAATGTCTGAGAACCCTCTCGGTGAAGAAATATTTCCTGATATTCAGCCTGAACCTCCCCTGATGCAGCTTGGAACCATTTCCTCTGGCCATGTTGCTTGCCACCAAGGAGCAGAGGCTCTTCACTCCAACCTCCCTTCAGAGAGCTGTAGAGAACAATGAGGTCTCTCCTCAGCCTCCTCTTCTCCAAACTGAACACCCCCAGCTCCTTTATTTTCTTCAGGAACATTTTAGGGTTTTAAATGAAGCAAAAAAAAACCCCAAAAAAACCCTCTGGAAACAATAAATTTTTAGATTCTTCTTTCAAAATGGAAATTTCCTCATATTTCTGTTTCAGTAAGCAGACACTGACAGGAGTTTAGTTGCTGTTTTAGTTGGTTGTGGCAAGTTGGTTGCACCACTTGGCAGATTCTTCAGCAAACTCATACCACAAAGCCTGGTAAGACCCAAACAAGCGTGCTTGAAATTTGGGACGCAGAACTGCCTTCCATCTTGCTATACTCCACCTTCCTGGCAAGCACACATAGTTCCTGGGATCAGATGTGGGGTTATACAGAAGGAAACCAGAGTCCACAGGCAGTGTTACACAGACCTAGGCAGGTATCTGATTTAGGGTGACAGAAATCCCTGCAGAATACCTCTTTGACAGCTGAGACACAACCTAAAAGGCACCTGCAGCACACAGCAGCACGTATCTGCTCTGATAATAAGTGTCTTCTTGAAAGCAAGGTATGAGTGGTTTGTTTCTGGGGGCTTTTGGTAGAGGAAGAGGGGGCACAGCTCCTGTAAGAAGCTTCAGGAAGCTCCCTTAGCTCCAGGTCAGACCCTCCTCTGGCCAAGGCTGAGTCAGACAGTGCTTCTGTGCTAACATATTTAAGAGGGCAAAACCCTGTTATGTAAGTTCTATTATTTTGGGAATTCTTTTCCTCTGGAGAGGGGAGGAACCAAAGAGAGGCAATCATGCAGGTCAGTAAGGGAATTTGAGAGGGCAAAGCACACCAGAGAACCTTTTTCCTTGTAACTGTGGTGATATGGCAGACTGATCTCTCACAGGCCTTGAAGATCAGTGGTGGAACAGAACTCTGCTTGCTGCCCATGGAGGACCCCACACCGGAGCAGCAGACTGCTCCTGCAGAAGTCTGCGACTCCGGGGGAATTCCATGCTGGAGTCAGCTCTTGCTGGGATGATTGAGGCCCATGGAAGGAACTCACACTGGTAGAGGAAAAGGAGCATTTTCAGCAAGGATCAAGATAAAAGGTTAAGAGCAAGACCACAGAGAAGAAACCTTGCTTGTGTGCTGTGTCCCAAAGCTCCATCTCCTCTGCACTCATGCTTCTGCAGCTGTCCCTTGCTCATGCTCAGCCTACTGCTGTCTTTGTGCAGGAGGGACTGAACAGATTCTCTTCCCTGGGAGCTGAAAGCACACTCAGAGCAATATGAGACGGTGCCTGCTTCCAGATCCCTTTGCTGGAGTAGCCCTGCCCAGCAAAAAAGGGCAAATGGGAAAGAGGGAGCAGGCTGCTGTCTGCCACCTTCCTCCACCAAAATACTTCTGTTTTTTCTCAGCAGCACAGCGCAGCAGCAGGTAGCATTGGTGGTGTCACCCGTGATGAGAATAGATGTTACTCATCAAGCCCTGGTGCCTGAGCTGATACAAACCACTCCAGCTTTCTGTGAAGTGCAGAGAGGAGAGTTTTTAAATTGCCTTATACCTCAAGGACACTGGTCCACACTCAAAGGTCAGGAGCATCCAAAAGCATTCTTGATGCAGCCAGCTTGAAAAGATGCAGGAAGGATTAAGCCACCGTGCCTGGCATTGACAGGCAGGGGAGGGGCAAGGCTGGGTAAATGTTTGCTGAGATGTGGCAAATGCAAAATTGATTTTCTTCTTCATTTACCACATTTCTCACCCTCTTCCCCCCTTCTCCTCCCCTTTATGATTGAATTTAAAAACAGCAGCGACTTCAAGATGCGAACACACTTTAAAGTTTAAGAGAGAGGCACAAACAGAAGGGTTCAAGAGAGGAGAACGCTGCATATCCAGCACTGTGAGTGAAACAGGGAAATTAGGAAAGCTACAGAGATGCAGAAATGGTATGGAAAGGGATTCCCTGGAAAAACAGAAGGGGGATGGTCTTGGTTTCATCACACTGCCTAGAATCTCCTGACTTCTCAGAAAGAAGGATGACACAAACACAGCTGAAAAGTCAAGAGGGACCACACATATGGTTTGGTTTAGCTTGCACAGACCTTTCTCAGGTTCACTTTGCTTCATAGAATCAGTCAGGGTTGGAAGGGACCACAAGCACTATCAAGTTCCAAACCCTCTGCCATGGGCAGGGACACCTTACACTAGATCAGGCTGGCCAGAGCCTCATCCAGTCTGGCCTTAAATGCCTCTGGGGATGAGGCTTCCACCACCTCCCTGGGCAACCCCTTCCAGGGTCTCACCACCCTCATGCTGAAGAACTTCATCCTAACATCCAGTCTGAATCTACCCATTTCTGGCTTTTTTCCATTCCCTCCAGTCCTATCACTACCTGACAGCCTAAAGAGTCCCTCCCCAGCTTTCTTGTAGCCCACTTCAGATACTGAAAGGCCGCAATAAGGTCACCTCCAAGCCTTCTCATCTCCAGACTGAACAGCCCCAACTCCCTCAGTCTCTCTTTATACCAGAGCAACTCCAGCCTCCATCTGAAGTCTCAACAGTGTGAACAGAGATGAATTAAACATCTTCTGGAAGAGGAAAGGTCCACAAGAGATTTAAAATTGTCTTTTACAGACTTTTAAATCATCTTTCACGTGGCAAGAGGCTGGAAGCATTTTGAAGATCTGTAACATTACCCTCATTTATGGCACAGCAGGAACGCCCTTGGGGGCTGAAATGGGATGGCAACACTTCACATTTGCAGCTAGGCTAGGGAAGTGTTTCTTCAAATATCACTAAACACTTTCCTGTCTCATTAAACCAGTCAGAGCTGCTCAGGTTTGCAAATAACAGTGAGAACAGAATGGACTTCAAGTTGTTGGCTGAATTATTTTCTGAAATTACTTATGCCCAGCATTAATGATAAAAATACCTGCTGAAGAGGAGAGTATGCAGCAGCAAGCCTGCAAAGGAAGAGAACACCTTTTTTTACTTCTGTATTCAACTACTGTATTACTGGGAACAATGTCTGAAGCTTTTCTCAGACTCTGATTTTCGCTCCCTTTGCCTCTTTTGCAGCAGTTTTGCAGTGTTGGCTCTGGCAAAGCTTTTTGTTTGGAGTATCTCTGACACCCTTGTTCTTGTTTTATGGGAATAGCAAAGCAGAGGTGATTATTAGACAAGCCCCAGTTTCCACATTTAACACAGTGTTGCCTGCTTTTCAGCTCCTATGTAACACAAGCCCTCAAAACTCTCACTTCCTTTCTTCATCTGTGGCTCAGAAAGGGTATTTGCAAAGGTCCTTTCACCATGTAATTCACACACAAAAATTTACAGAAAACTTAGAGAAAGCAGAGTACTACTGGACATTAAGGCTTTGAGGAGACCTGATAGTAGCCTTCCAGTATCTGAAGGGGGTCTACAGGAAGGTTGGGGAGGGACTATTTATGATGACATGACAGGACAAGGGGCAATGGGTTTGAACTGGCAGAGGGGAGATTGAAACTGGATGTTAGGAGGAAGTTCTTTGCAGTGAGAGTGGTGAGACACTGGCACAGGTTGCCCAGGGAGGTTGTGGTTGCTCCCTCCCTGGAGGTGTTCAAGGCCAGGTTGGAGGAGGTCTTGAGTGAGCTGTACTAGTGGGAGGTGTCCCTGCCTATGGCAGGAGGTTGGGACTAGATGATCCTTGAGGTCCCTTCCAACCTTACCATTCTATGATGTACGAGCTCCTGAGAGTCCCAGGAGCACCACATCAGCCACAGGAGCACTGGTGGCTCAGTTCTTTCCCACAGTCCTCCCTTCCATTTTTCTGTCACAACTGTTTGAGTTCATCTGCAGCCTGGCAATGGGAAAGTAATGAATCAGCTGTTTGCACATAGCATCATTTCACACTTAACAGAATCACAGAAAGTATCCTCTTGGAAGAGACCTCCAAGATCACCCAGCCCAACTCTTGACCCAGCACGGAAGGGACAACACTAAACCATGTCCCTAAGTGTCCACAGGCTGCTTAAACACCTCCAGGGAGGGTGAATCCAGCAGTGCCCTGGGCAGACCATTCCAGTGTTTGAGAACCCTCTCAGTGAAGAAATATCTCCTAGCATCCAGTCTGAACCTCCCCTGCTGCAGCTTGAAACCATTTCCTCTGGGCCTGACACTTGCCAATAAGGAGCAGAGGCTGCCCCCTCCTCACTTCAACCTCCCTTTAGGGAGTTGTAGAGAGCAAGGAGATCTCTCTTCAGCCTCCTCCAGACCGAACAGCCCCAGTTCCTTCAGCCCCTCCTCAGAGCTCAGATGCTCCAGGCCCTTCTCCAGCCTTGTTGCCCTTCTCTGGATGCACTCCAGCTCCTATATGTCCTTCCTGTAGCGAGGAGTCCACAATTGAACACAGCACTCAAGGTGTGGCTTCACTAGTGCTGAGCACAGGGGGATGATCACCTCCCTGTCCCTGCTGGCCACCCTGTTTCTAATCCAAGCCAGGATGCCACTGGCTTTCTTGACCACCTGGGCGCCTTGCTGACTCATATTTAGTCATCTGTCAACCAATACCCTCAGTTCCTTCTCCAAGTCACAGCTTTCCAAGCACATTCCACAATGTCTTGTATATGAACCAAGGTATGGTCCAATTCGAAACACTTCTTGCGCTGTGACCTAAAAGCAAAGTGATGTGACTCAAATATCTGGCTATAGAAAGATACCACTCCATGCAATGTGGTCCACGGAGTCTGGTGGGGATTCTGAAGTTAACCATGTGCTGTATTCAAACCCAGATCAAGCTGAAAAAGCTTCCTGCCAGAGGCTGGATGGCCTGAGCTGAAGCTATCCATCTCACAGGCCTATAACAGAGGAAGCTAAGCTGGGTTTTCAAAGTCGTGTTTTAAAAAACAATGTATGGCACAAAGTTTCCTGAAAATGTGTCTGTAGTGCCTGGATTGCAGCAGTGCAGACATAAAGTTCAAACTTTGCTCTATCCTCCAGCTTGAATTTATGAACAAAGAGCAGGCTTGGCTATTCTATGATTCTATGATTCTATGATTGTTCTGCCCATATGCTCCCTCCTCTTTTCCCTTGAGAGCAGAGGATATACAAAGGAGACAAGAAACCTGCTCCAATGAGCCAGCAAAACCCAAATCCAGCAAGAGGGTGGGATGGCTCTGGCAGAGAAGAGCCATGCCAAGGCACCCTTCACGATCTCACCTTGCTCTGTGCTGATTTATTTCTGCAGCAAGGGGAGCTTTCTGTGTGCTTATTAACTGTCTCCAGGATGTCTCTGGCAAATTGCATCAATGCCTTTCTCCTTGAATGCATCCCACTGAAATCTGTCACCTGCCCCCACCTCTCTCAGTGGCAGCTACTCTGTTCAGCTGTTCTTCCACAGCACATCCCAGTTAGACTAGCAGTATCTGCAGAAAATCTTGTGGTTTGTGCACGGCAAATGCCTTTGTTAGGGGATGCTGTTTGCAGTGCAACACTGGAGGTGCACAGCTGTCTTTTCTGCCACGTGGTGGCTGGACATCAAAGTGCCTTCAGATAACCAGCAAGCTCCCATTGCCAGCTCACCATATGCTCCCTGTCCTGCCCATTCAAACTCAGATGCTCTGAGCTGCAGACCCATGCAGGCACTCTGCCCAGTGGCTGCCTGCCTCTGCTGCCAGCACAGAATCACAGAACTTCAGAGGNGGAGACAGGTTACAACACAGACAGGTAAGAACTAGTTAGGGGTGGGAACAGACCCAGAAATCATGACTTGAAAATAAACCAGGGGAGTCTGATGTTAGGGCTCTTTGGAACAGTTACAGAGAGGACAAATTCAGCCTGGACTCAGTGTCTTTTTGTGGTTTGTGCACGGCAAATGCCTTTGTTAGGGGATGCTGTTTGCAGTGCAACACTGGAGGTGCACAGCTGTCTTTTCTGCCACGTGGTGGCTGGACATCAAAGTGCCTTCAGATAACCAGCAAGCTCCCATTGCCAGCTCACCATATGCTCCCTGTCCTGCCCATTCAAACTCAGATGCTCTGAGCTGCAGACCCATGCAGGCACTCTGCCCAGTGGCTGCCTGCCTCTGCTGCCAGCACAGAATCACAGAACTTCAGAGGCTGGAAAGGACCTCCAGAGATCATCAAGGTTTGTACAAATTGAGTCCAACCTCCCTGCCGAGGCAGGATCCCCTAGGATAGTCCACACAGAAACACATCCCAGTGGGTTTTGAAAGTCTCCAGAGAAGGAGACTCCACAACCTCTCTGGGCAGCCTGCTCCAGAGCTCTGTCATTTTCACTGTTAAGAAGTTTCTCCTCATGTTGAGGTGAAACCTTCTCTGCTCCAATTTGTAGCTGTTGCTCCTTGTCTTATTGTTTCTGAGCACCCAAAAAAGATTGGCTGCCTCCACTTGACACCCACCCCTCATATTTGTATACCTTGATCAGATCTCCTCTCAGTCTTCTCTTCTCCAGACTAAACAGTCCCAGCATGTGGAAACCCAAGCAGTAGAGGTGTCCATTGGTGAAAAGCAAAGCTGTAACATCTACCCTGTCAGCTGTCCACACAAGAAGACAGACTTGTGTTAGATCATCCCACACCAGCACGCTCATCACATGCATACAGGCATGGATCAGTGCCTGTGACCTGGTCCTGGTACAAGATGTGCAGCACAGAGAGAGCAAAGGGGAGAGAACTGGTCACAGGATGGAAAAGCTGAGGAGCCATCTCCATACTGCTGCTCAAGAGCTTCCTATGGCTCACTTGTGCACCTCTCCCATTTAACAGCATCGTTCTGCCTCTTCTGGCTGTGAGAGCACCTGTGATTCCAGATGGCATCTGCTCCCATGTGTGTCCTGTTCAGTGTACTCACACACATGTTTTGACTTGTTTAGTTTACATTTGAAATATCATCCCTGGCTGGAGAGATGCAAAGTGATTCACAGGCAAAGATATTTGAAAATTATTGAATTCTTTACTTACTTCAGTGCAGATCAAACCCTGCTCATTAGCTTTGCTTACCTCTGACAGCAGCCAATTTAAATCAAGTTAACCTTCTGAATCCAAAACATAAACCAGAAATGACAGCAACAACAAACCCAGCACAATGTTTGTCAGCCCTAGGCCTGATGAAAGGAGCACAGGGCATCAGCAAGCTTTTCTGTAGAGGAAGAGGGATTGGTTGGAGACCTCAGTGTTGCTTTCTCTTTTCAGGTGGACTACAGCTGTTTATTTCCCCTTTGAGCCCAGGAGTGAACACACAGAGTGCAACAGCTCTAGAAAGTCCCATTATACAACCAAAATGTACCTGGCATCATAGAGGAGGATATTTCTGCCTTCCCTTAAAACAGAGCCAAAGAATCACCATAACCTACCGCGCACATTTAGCTGCCCAGCTGTGTTTCTGAGCAAAGGTGAGCTGCACCAATTCCAGCAAAAGGAGAGATAGCTCAGCTCTACTCTGGTATGCAGGTGACACCCCCTCTCAGACATGCAGCTGGCTCTAGGGCTTTCATTTGTTTCAGGAAACTGTTGAAGTATAAAGTAAGGACAGCAACTGGAGGAATTCCAAAGGCCTCAAAATGTCACCTCTGTTATTAAAGTAAGAAAGAGAATATGTAGGGCACAAGCTGAGAAAAGGACAAAAGTTTTTTTGGGTTTTTTTTTTTTTATGGAAGAATCAAATTGCTTTTGCCTTTTCCAGCTGTTGCCTGCAGCTTTGTTGACACTTCCACTAATAAATGTGAGGAACATGCTGGATGTAGCCTGAAACAAACCTGCCCATTGGGGAGCTAATGACCTGCTAAGGAAACTTTCCCACCCAACAGCTGCTTTTGGATGTGCTGCCCACATAAAAGAGGATGACTCAGGAGTAAGGAAAGGAAGGTGTAAAGGTGGTGTTGCTGGGATTGCCACCCCCAAGGCTCTCCTCTGCAGGCAGCTATAGGCTAATGAGAAAGATAGAGCCATATCCTTCCCTGCAGGGGCAATCAGAGAGGCAGGTCTTCAGCCTAGAGGAATACTCTGCTTGTTCTGACAGCCAGAAGTAGCAGTTTGTGTCACTAGAAGCAATCCATGACCTGGCAAGGATTTCACTCAAACTGGTACTGGCAGTGCTGCAAGACCCAGAGATGAAGCAGACAGACAGCACAGGGGAGCTGGCTGAAGGTAAGAGAAGATGCTCTGAGCCTGTGCTCAAATGGGGCGACTAAGACTTAACTTTTCCCATTGGCTCCACACCTGCCCTTATAGACCTTGTCTGCCTCGGAGAGTTCCCAGACAGAAGCCAGAGAGAAGGTATAAACTTTGCACAAAAGTCTGTTCTGCTCTCCAGACCAAACCTAAAAGTGGTGCTGGGTTTTTTTCTTATTTATTCACAGTACATCTCCCCCATGTGGGAAGTCTCCCCAGATGAATATTGGTCACAGGTGGAGTAGATGGGCTCCTCTCCTCTCCTACAAGCTCCCTCAGATGTTGACTGTGTGTGTGGGAGGCACAGCACCAGTAGGTCTTGGAGATGCCACGAGTCTGCACTGGCTCACTTCAGGGTTTTAAAGTACAGAATTAAACAAAATCAATAAACCATGCTGCAAAGGAAGCTAAAAGCTTCCTGGTGGGAGCTGAAGTTTGGCTTTAATCAGATAGCAATGTCTCCAGGCACAATCTACCAAACCCATACAGAATTGTCTTTTCCCAACCAGCCCTGCCAGAAGGCTTTTAGCTGAATCACAACCCTGAGTGATAGAAACAGCAAAGACACTATTTGTCCTATTCTTCCAGCAATACTCCTGGGTAAACCCCAGATCTAAACCCCTCCCAGCCAGCCAGCCAACCTTTGCATAGACCTCACATTTGGCTGGCACATATATATGTTCACAGTCCAGTCCACCACATAACACCCTGAGGAAGATAAATCCCTAATGTAATTAATTTTTCACTGCTGCCCTGTTCAGGTCCATGATCACAAGCATTCCCTGAGCAGGAGTGGGGAGTCACAACACCTGGCAGTTACCAAGATCAATTAAAAAATGTTACATGTGGTTTTGAAAAGCATTAAAACCAGGTCTATATGTACAGAGAACATTCCTGTTCCCTTGAATCTGTCCCAGAGAAGACTCAATACCTGGGTTCTGGATATTGCAAGCAAATTGTGACTCATCACTATGTAGCAGTTTGGATTGAGGACTGCACCGTCTGTCTAGGTGGTTGAAACCAGCTTCAGTCCCTCCTCAACATGAGGAGAAACTTTACTGGAACAGGCTGCCCAGAGAGATTATGGAGTCTCCTTCTCTAGAGACTTTCAAAGCCAGCCTGGGCATGTTCCTGTGTGGCCTGCCCTGGGTGATCCTGCTCTGGCAGGGGGGTTGGACTGGATGAACTCTGGAGGTCCCTTCCAAGCCCTGAGGTTTTGTGATTGTGGGCAGTAGAGGATGCCTCAGTGGCTCTGGACACTTGCTCCTGCATGCATCTAAAGCTGTACTTGCCAGGAGGTCTCTGGTCTTCACCCATCTGTGTACCTGCAGCTGAAAGTTTAATGTGTCTTCTCATTTTGTAAAGCAATTCATGTTTTCCCAATATTTTTTTACTTCTTATATTCCTCCCTCTTAACCACACATTGAAGCTGGGAGCAGGCTACATGGTAGCTGAGCTCAGGCACTGCTCTGCTCAGGAGGGAGCAGGTATGGAGGAGCAGCTCCTCACCAGCACCAAGCAGTAGGAATCTGATGGCTCCCTGAGCTCTATGATACGAAGTGACACAAACTTGTGTTGTGCTTGAGTTGGTCCTGTGACAAAGAATAGGTTTGTGCGAGGCACTTACACTGAGGACAAGTCACATTTATAGAATCATAGAATGGTTTAGATTGGAAGGGACCTCAAAGCTCCTCCAGTTCCAACCCCCTGCTATAGGCAGGGACACCTCCCACTAGTACAGGTCACTCAAGGCCTAGTCCAATCTGGCCTTGAACACCTCCAGGGAGGGAGCAGCCACAACCTCCCTGGGCAACCTGTGCCAGTGTCTCACCACCCTCACTGTAAATAATTTCATCCTAACATCCAGTTTAAATCTCCCCTCTGCCAGTTTAAACCCATTACTCCTCATCCTGTCATTATAAATAGTCCCTCCCGAGCCCTCCTGTAGGCCCCCTTCAGATACTGGAAGGCTACTCTAAGGTCTCCTGGAAGCCTTCTCTTCCCCAGGCTGCAGAGCCCCAACTCTTGTAGCCTGTCCTGATGGCAGAGCTGCTGCACCCCTCTGAGCCTCTTTGTAGCCTCCTCTGTACTTGCTTGGTCCCTAGGAAATTGTCACTCAGGTAGGCAACTCTCTTGTCTACTACCTGCTCAGCACCAGAGCCTCTTGTTACTTTGTTCTTGTTCCCTCCTTCAAGTGGGCCTTGCTGGTTCAGAACAAAAGCAGCTGAACAATCATCCACACATCTCTGCCCAAAAGGCAAAAAGATAAATGTTGCTCGACTTGATTTCATCTTGCTATCTCAGTAGGCAGGAGTAGCAATTCCATGTGAAATGGCAGTGTGACATTGTGAAGAGTATCAGGGGAGCCATTTTTGGTTTTAAGGTAAAAAAAACCCAAAACAACAGGCAGACCTTAACAACTGCTTATCCTTTAGCACAGACAGGCAAATGAGGCAGAGCCTGAGCAGCTCAGAGGAGCCTGCAGCTGGTCCCACATCATGAGCAAAGAGCCCTGCATTGCTGGGGCTCCCCTGCAGTGAATGGGTCTCATTTTCCAGCTCCTGCAGTGAAGACCAATTGCTCTCCCTCACTCCTATCTTACAATGGGCCAGTGAGGCATGGTAAAAACAACTTTTGTTATCCCTAAAAGTCTGAAAGAGAAGGTAGGTCCTGCATCAGGACTCAATTTTCACACCTATCTCCTAGCCCAGTCACAGTTCTGCAAAATGTCATTTCAAACCCTCCCCAGCCTTTGCAAGTCAGCAACTGGACTCTAGACTCCCAAGCAACTTTTTTGGGGACATGGGCAGGATAAAAGCCTTCAAATGTGAGTTTAGTCACCTATCTGAATCACACCAATCTCCTTAAGGCAAGGCACTGGAGCTGTTTTACAGACCTTTCATTTCCTTCCTCTTGCAACTTCTGAAAACCAGGGCATTTGTTCAGACAGACAACTGGAGGAACAGCAAGTCCTCACTAGGTTATGTGACAATTTGCCAGGGTCCTGAGGCCCCTAGGAAATGGTGCAGGGATGATGGATGAAGGTGTGAAGCAGAATTGTCACTCCACAGCTGAGGCATTAATCAACTGTCAGGATGGCTGAAGAGTGGAGCAGGCAAGGCTGGAAAATGGGGCACCATGCTGCAAGCCAGACCCCCGCTTCTGGTATCTCTGCAGAAGGAAGATGCTCCAGGAGTGAACTTCAGCTGTGCATGAGAAGCAAATGCTCCTCACAATTCTCTGGGCAGTTATTCCTAAAGAAAAATGCTCACTCTTGCACTGTAGAGAAATTTGTTGGCTAGCCCTGCTGAGCTTCCCAGAGACTGTGAGCAGCTGTGGCAAGTGACCTCTCTCCCACTAGCAGAGAGCTCAGCAGCAAGTCCAACACTCACTCCAACCTCCTTTTATTTTTGTCAGATGTTTTTATTTTTACTTTGATTTAAATTGCAATTTCAAGTTGTTAATTTTTTTTTAACCTTATTTTAAAAAAAAATCCAGGTAATTAAAACAATAATGAGAAAAACAGATTGTGGCATAAAGAATCTTTTTCCTCTTTGAGAATAGAAATTAAATGTTTTGTCACTTGCAAAAAAAAACCCCAAAAAACCCAAAACAACAAACCTCTATTTACTTTTTAGTGAAATTATTCAGCAAGAGTTAACTTCACAAAGAGTTTTGTTCCTCTGAAAATGCAACTGATAGCTGAGATCCCTGTGCCTCAAAAATGTTAGCACATAGAGAATAAAACCTGCAGAAGGCAAGCTCCAGACAGTTTCTGTGGCCAAGGAGGTGGCATTCCAGATCACTATTAAGCTGTTCTTTCCTGCTGTTGCCTCACTTCTCATTACTATTTCTTTTCCCCTGCTTTCCCTCTTTCTGAGCTCACACATCAGTAGCTGTCCTCAGAGACATGGATGTAGCTTTCTGACTACTCTACAGTCTTAGATCTGTGGCACACTAAAATAACCTGTGATGGACAGAATGTTTGACATTTGTTAAAGACAGAGTCACCTTTGAAGAACAGGAGGAACAGAACTGCAACACTTTCTAGCTTTTGTTTGGAGGATTTAATTCAGAATGTAACTCAGTTGATAGCTCATATCAAGAGAGGGGATTCTGCCACTTTATTCTGCTCTGGTGAGGCCTCACCTGGAATACTGTATCCAGCTCTGGAGCCCTCCACACAGCAAGGATATGGATGCAATGGAGTGGGTCCAGAAGAAGCCATGAAAATGAGCAGGGGGGTGGAACAGCTCTGCTGTGAGGACAGGTTGAGAGCTGGGATTGTTCAGCTCAGAGAAGACAACGCTCCAGAGAGACCTTATAGCAGTCTGCCAGTTCCTGAAGGGGGCTACAAGAAGGATAGAGACAGATTGTTTGCAAAGGCCTGCAGGGACAGGATGAGGGCAATGGCTTCAAACTAGAACAGAGCACAGTATCACAGTATCGATTTAGATCACAGCAGATTTAGATTGGATGTTAGGAACAGGTTCTGCACAATGAGGGTGGTGGAACACCGGCTGCCCAGGAAGGTGGTTGGGGCCCTATCCCTGGAGATATCCAAGGTGAGGCTCAACAAGGCTCTGGGCAACCTGATCCAGTGAAGGATGTCTCTGCTAACAACAGTGGTGACTGGACTGGATGATCTATGGAGGTCCCTTCCAACCCAGACCATTCTGTGATTCTATGACATCCACTGCTGTGAGGTGAACACTGCTGCCTCGATGTTAACAGGATTTCAGTGTGTGATTTCAGCAGGATTACAGGAACAGGTATCTCCTACGTGTTTTATAATGTTAAGCAGACATTAATAAGAAGAAATTGCCAGATCAAAAGCTGGGAGTCATACTGCTGAAGCTCTGGGTTTCACAGCACTTCTCATATCTCTGAGCCAGGAGAACAAGCTTGACATCCCTTCATCGAAGGCATTAAATTTTCCTGCTGGGCCTCGAAAGATTTGAAGCATCAGATCACCACAGCTGACAGGTTTAAGGCATAAACATCTGCTAAGCACATCCCAGAAGGGATAGTGTCAAAACAGGGAGATTAGCAGCATCTTCTGCTCTCTGGCCTAGAGTAGCTCTTATTTGGTGCAGAAATGTTCTGGTCTGTGATGGTTTGGGAGTTCCCTGCCCCCCCCCCCACGTCGTAAAATGACCCAGACTAGAACTCAGCCAGCTGGAAGTTAAGGACTGAAGCTCTATTTACAGCTCAGCACAATGTACAAGCAGAGATATACACTATAGACAGGAATAGTTACAGACATAGACAAGTTAAAGGGAACACAGAAACACAACTCCCCTCCCAGAAATCAGAGACCCCAGGAGGGGCTCCCAACCACCCTTCCACCTTCTCCCCACGCCTGTACCTTACCCCAAGGTTTGCCTTACACACAAGGTGCTTGGAGGATCGGCCAGGGGAGTTAGAAGGAAAGTGGTTAGTGAGATTACTCAGCACGCAGGAGAAAAAGCCAGAAGCTGCTAGGCTGAGACACTGTGCCCCAGAGACTGACTATCTATGTTCCGAGTACTTAAACATCTCAACAAGCCTATGAGTGAAGCAGACATCACCACTGTTTCCTTTCCACAGCCTGTGATATAATTTTCTCTATTAAAATATTCCAATTAGCCTCAAACCAGCACATGGTCTCAGGCACAGTACGAAGGTGACATTTTCTCTTTCTTGTGGTTGTGTTTTGGAAGAGAGCTGCACCCAGTAAATGAGTTTCAAGAGCTTGGTGGGAGTGAGGAAGGGCAGCCCCAGCAGACACAAGTATGCAGTGCAGAGTCTGACATTCATTTGCATCATGTTGGTCAGACGAGTCTCAATCCCTGAGCAATCTGGAAAAATTTGAAAGGTTTTTAGTGGCAGCTTTTTGCCATTCTCAGTGTCCAGACAAACTTAAAGCCCATCCAGAGTGCAACGCTAAGAGGAAGGCACAGAGAGGGTGTCATCTCCTGGACAGGCTGGAGAGGTGTGCCCAGGCCAATCTCATGAGATTCAACAAGGCCAAGTGTAAGGTCCTGCACCTGGGTAGGCACAATCCCAAGCACAAATACAGGCTGGGTGGGGAATGGTTGAGAGTAGCCCTGAGGAAAAGGATCTTGGAGTCTGGGTTGATGAAAAGCTCAACATGAGCCTGCAGTGTGAGTGCAGCCCAGACAGTAACTGAGTGTTGGGCTGCATCAAGAGCAGTGTGGCCAGCAGGGCAAGGGAGAGGATTATGCCCCTCTGCTCTGTTCTTGTCAGACCCCACCTGGAGTACTGTGTGCAGTTCTGGAACCCTCAGTACAGGAAGGATATGGAAGTGTTGGAGCGAGTCCAGAGGAGGTCACAAAGATGCTCAGAGGGTTGGAGCAGCTCTCCTATGAGAACAGACTGAGAGAGTTGGGGCTCTGCAGCCTGAAGAAGGCTTCAAGGGAACCTGATAGTAGCCTTCCAGTATCTGAAGGGGGCCTACAGGAAGGCTGGGGAAGGACTATTGACAAGGTCTTGCAACAACAGGACAAGGGGCAATGGGTTTAAACTGGCAGAGGGGAGATTGAGACTGGATGTTAGGAGGAAGTTCTTTCCAGTGAGGGTGGTGAGGCACTGGCACAGGTTGCCCAGGGACATTGTGGTTGCTTCCTCCCTGGAGGTGTTCAAGGCCAGATTGAATGAGGCCTTGAGTGAGTTGTACTAGTGGGAGGTGTCCCTGCCTATGGCAGGGAGTTGGAACTAGATGATCCTTGAGGTCCCTTCCAACCTTACCATTCTATGAAATCCTCCCTGAAAGGTTTCAATCTGGTCTCATAAAAGTATTCCAAGTCAAAAAGTGATAACTCGCGATCATTGCTCTGGTGAACTGGAACTGCTGCCAGATGGATGCAAAGCCTGGGAGGACATCTGAGGCTCTACTGCCACCCTCCTCCTGCAAGTGAGTCCCTACAGAGCAGTCCTATTTTCAGTTTTCATTAATGTAGGTCATGACAAACACACCAAAATTATGAAACTTACAGACCGCTCTGAGAGGCAACTTCCAGTTCAGTGCTCAACAAACTCCCCTAACATGAAACTTCAACTCTATATCTGCTATCACAGTATCACCAAGGTTGGAAGAGACCTCAAAGATCATCAAGTCCAACCCATTACCACAAACTTCAAGACTAGACCATGGCACCAAGTGCCACGTCCAAATGCGCCTTGAACACCTCCAGGGACGGTGACTTCACCACATCCCTGGGTAGCCCATTCCAGTAGCGAATGAACAATCCATCACCTCACCATTTCCCACCAAACAAAACATTGTTGTCTTCTTTTTGCCTTCATCTCTTTATTGTGAAGGAGATAGATCAGGGTATAAATTTGGCTTGAATAGTGCAGCCTAACAGGAACAGTCCTGATTCAATTGTCCACAGGCCTGTTAGCAGAAGGTTGCAATGCTGCTGAAGTGTGTAAGCTTTGCAGTGCCAGGCTTATTCAGTAGCCAGAGGAGAGGTGGAAAACCCATGTCCTGAGCAAATGGATTGCAGAGTCTTGAGCCAGTCTGGAATATCCAGAAAGTAAAGGAGGAATAGTGGATATTTTCTTTGATGTATGTAAAATCAAAGATAAAAAATGTGGAGCTGAGAAAGTGTGAGGTGCAAGTTCCAGCATATGATTTCCATGGGGGAACCCACAAAATTTTATAGGTACAACCAGATCTTTCTACCTCCATCTTCAGCAGTTACTTGCATACTATTCATAGAGTCACAGAATCATTGAAAGGTCTGGGACCTCCAAAGGTCATCTAGTCCAAGCCCCTCAGCAGTAAGCAGGAACATCCTCAACTAGATGAGATTGCCCACAGCGTAGAGGTCTGATCCTTCCTTCTTCTTTTCTCTCAGCCTTACCATTAAATGTAACTCTTAAATCCCAGGGTGAGGAGAAGCTGCAACAGAAGTTTCCCTTGCTTAGGCATCTTTCCACACCACACAGAGACAAAGGAAGTGCCTGTCTGAAGGAATTATCACAGCAAGCAAAAGACTAATGGGGCCCTTCATTATCTTTAATTATATTCATCATCTTCTGGTGATTAGAACACAGTCATAAATTAAGATACATTTAAATCTGGTACATTTGAATGAACTGGATATCCTTTGAATATCTTATGGGAAGTGAATTCGTTACGAGTAATGATGCTGTCACCTTGACAGGGCAGAGAAGATGCTTCAGTGTGACAGGGAGCTTAAAGTGTTTTATAGTACAACAGTGGAACAAGGAGAGAAAGGGATCAGCCTTTGCTTTGGTTTCTCATGGCTGAAGCTTGCGAGAATTTGACTCCCAGCTTCCAACGGTTTCCCAAGTACTGAAACAAAGAGCACAGTGCTTTGTACTTCTGGGATACTTCAGTTTCTGGTTTGGTCAGCACAGGTGGTAAAGGACAGCACCCTTGGAAGCAGCTCTCCTTGTGTCCACAGGGGGATGATTTCATACATTGTAACCCTTATGCAAGTATACATCTAACATGGACCTAATTAATACATTGAAGTCACACACTCTAGGAATAGGAATCCTCATTAAGGCCCAGTCCTTCTAAATACCTCATATCTTAGTGGTTGCACCATAAATTCCCTCAGGAGGAAGGGTTAAGAGTTTGTCAGTTGAGCTAGAACTTCATGGGGGATGAGAGGATGGAAGAGTATACTCCTGACCAGCTTTTACTCCACTTTTATGCACCTCTAGGTCTCCAAACTTAAGCAAGTCACTTTCTAGAAAGAAATCCCAGACATGATGTTTGTGCTTTCCCCAGTCTCACACCACTCCAGCCACTAACTAGCGGAGCTCAGATAACACAAGTGAAGAGCTCTGGTGCCTCCTGCAATCTCATCTGGGATGCTGAGCACCCAGGGTGTTTTTAGTATCATGCTTATGCTGACCACTTTCATACATGGCTGGGACAAGCCAATACAGCTGCACCTTGGGGTGCTCCATTTCACTCTCTGGCATTTTAGTGAAAATCTGTAGGGACTGTAAACCATGACCCCATTTGCCTGCGGGTCTACAACATTATCAGTTGTGCATTTCCTCTAGAAGCTTTCCTTTGGTCATTTATAAAGTAATTTAGGCATCATTTCTATCACTGAAAAAAAAATTTTAAATCCACCTGGAGTACTTTGTGCAGTTCTGGAGCCCTTGGCACAGGAAGGATATGGAAGTGTTGGAGTGGGTCCAGAGGAGGCCATGAAGGTGCTCAGAGGGCTGCAGCAGTTCTCCTATGAGGACAGAATGAGAGAGTTTGGGTTCTGCAGCCTGGAGAAGAGAAGGCTGCCAGGAGACCTGATAGTAGCCTTCCAGTATCTGAAGGAGGCCTACAGGAAGGCTGGGGAGGGACTATTGACAAGGTCTTGCAGTGAGAGGACAAGGGGCAATGGGTCTAAACTGGCAGAGGGGAGATTTAGACTAAATGTCAGGAGGAAGTTCTTTCCAGTGAGGGTGGTGAGGCACTGGCACAGGTTGCCCAGGGAGGTTGTGGCTGCTCCCTCCCTGGAGGTGTTCAAGGCCAGGTTGGATGAGGCCTTGAGTGAGCTGTACTAGTGGGAGGTGTCCCTGCCTATGGCAGGGGGTTAGAACTAGATGATCCTTGAGGTTCCTTCCAACCTTACCCTTCTATGATTCTGTGAAGTAGTCCCTCCCCTGCTTTCCTGTAGCACCCCTCAGATACTGGAAGGCTACTACAAAGTCTCCCGGAGCCTTTTCTTCTCCAAGCTGCAGAGTCCCAACTCTTATAGCAGAGCTGCTGCAGTCCTCTGAGCATCTTTGTGGTCTCCTCTGGACTTGCTCCAACAGCTCCATGTCCTACTTGTGTTGGGTGCTCCAGAACTGTACATTCTGCTGTTGGATGTTCTTGGATACAAGCTTTTGCTGATCAACACTTCACACAGTACAACGCTTTACATCCTGATGAGAGTACCTCAACATGCTATGCCCCCTACACTAACCACCAAATAAACCACTGCTGTTAAATGAATAATCCAGCCCTGCAAACACAAACACCTCATTGCTGGCAGCAAAGAAACACCTTCTTTCCAGACCTGGATGTAGCTACATGCCAGAATTTCTCCATGATCAAATTACTCTGAGCTGATTCAGCTGCATTTCCATTTTCACTGGGGGGGAAAAAAAAAAATAAAGTAGATGGGAAAAGCCTAGCCAGTCTCAAAGAAAACTACATGAAAAATGATAGCTGGTGCATTACTTCAGAGAGATAAGTGAGAGATAAGAGAGAGACTCCAGTTTGATCTGACTGGAACTTTTATCTATGAATATATCAGCAGGGCCAGAATTACTTGGAAAGAGGAAGATTTCAGAGCAGAAGCAGTGCTTGGGCTTAGCAACTGCTAAGAAATTGTTGTTTTTAAAATCTCCTTTATTCCCACCACTGTCAAGATGACTTCAGTGTAAGCTGCACACAAAAAAGCAACGAACAGAAATTGAATACCAGTATTGCATCTGAATTTAAAGTGTTTACAAGGAGTTAAAAAAGGAAAACAAAAAAAAAAATAAATGAAGTCAGCCTGGAGCAGAGGTGAAAAAACCAAAAAACACCACAAAATAGATAAATAAAATCAATAGAGGTCATTTTCACTTGTTACCCAATAAAATAAAATGCACTAAAATATTAGAAAAAATAAAGTAAAATGGAACCAGAAGAACATGACCTTAACAAGAAAATTATTCCAACACATTTCCTAATTAAGTGTTTGCAATCAGTAAACACCTTCAGAGCAAAGGCATACTGCTTTCTGTGCTGGTTTAAGTGGTGTACATCAGGCTATATCTGACATCATCTCACACTGAGGTCCCCAGAGCTTCACTGCCAACCCATGCAATGCAAGAGAGTTAAAAAAGAAAAATTCCAGGCATATTAAGCCAAGATGATGCTTTAGTCCTTCAAAAGCTCCAAATAAGGCTGTACTCTAGACTGTCCTGTAGTTAACAGTGGGTCAGGAGAATAAAGATTTCACTTTAATTCCTCCTAGTTCACAGGATCATTGGAGGTTAAGTGTTGGAAGGGACCTCTGCAGGTCTTTAAGTCCAACCCCCTGCCAGAGTAGGACCATAGAATCCAGCACAGGTCACACAGGAACACATCCAAGCAGGGCTGGAAAGGTTCCAGAGGAGACTCCACAACCTCTCTGTGCAGTCTGTGCCAGTGCTCTGGGACCCTTACAGTCAAGAAGTTCTTCCTCATGTTGTGGTGGAAGTTCCTGTGTTGCAGTTTCCATCCATTACTCATTGTCCTGCACCAGGACACAAGTGAGCAAAGGCTCTCCCTGTCCCTCTCTTCCTGGCTCCCAGCTCTCAGATATTTATAAACATTGATTAGATCCCCTCTCAGTCTTCTCCTCTCCTGACTGAACAGTCCCAAGTCTCTTAGCTTTTCTCTATAAGGAAATAGTTGTAGTTTTTCTATGTTGTGCTGCTTTGAGGCTAATTGGAATATTTTAATAGAGAAAATTACACTATAGGCTGTGAAAGGAAAACATGGTGATGGCTGCTTCACTCATAGGCTTGCTGAGATGTTTAAGAGAAGAAACAAAACTGTTAGATAACACAGCTGGTCTGTAAGGCAAACCTTGGGGTAAGGTATAGGAGTAGGGAGAATGTGGAAGGGTGGTTTGGAGCCCCTCCTGGGGTCTCTGATTTCTGGGANTTTGGTTTATTTGTTGAGACAGAAGCTGCTAAAAGCTCCTTCTGGTATACATCAAACAATAAAACTAGATTTTAAAACATGCTGTATTGCTTCTAGAGAAACCTGACTTCTAAGCTGATTCATTCTTTGTTAATGTAGGTGTCGTTCTTTGCCCTAAATCACAGAGTGGTGACATTTTTGAGTTTAGGTTACAGAGCAGAAGAAACAACAGCTTCTGGAGGGAGAAATGGCATCAGTTTACTCGAATAAGGTATTAGATATAGATTCCTACTACTGATATTCAAACAGCATCATATTTTATTTGTCAGAAGCACTTGAATGCTTGTAGCAAAAGGAGGTAGAGTGGCCATAGTAAAAAGTCCCTTTTCATGACAAGGGGCAATGGGTTTAAACTGGCAGAGGGGAGATTTAGACTAAATGTCAGGAGGAAGTTCTTTCCAGTAAGGGTGGTGAAGCACTGGCACAGGTTGCCCAGGGAGGTTGTGGCTGCTCCCTCCCTGGAGGTGTTCAAGGCCAGGTTGGAGGAGGCCTTGAGTGAGCTGTACTAGTGGGAGGTGTCCCTGCCTATGGCAGGGGGTTGGAACTAGATGCTCCTTGAGGTCCCTTCCAACCTTACCATTCTATGATAACATGTTGCATAATTCCCCCTACTCCTGATTGAAGGTCCCCCCCTCAAAGAGTCTTTACATGGCTGTCTGGCCCATAAGCCTATGCATGCTGGGTTGGTTTCTATAACTAAACTTGCTCAAGAAAGTTGGAAAAGCCAGAGATTATTGAGCAGCTCTAGGCAACGACTCTCTTCACACCTGTGCTGGTTTGAGGTTAATTAGAATATTTTATAGAAAAGAATTATATTATAGGCTGAGAAAATAAAACAATGGTGATATCTACTCCACTCATAGGCTTGCTAAGAGGTATAAGAACAAGAATACGAATATAGATAACACAGAGTCTCTTGGTCTCTCTAGGAGCCACTGTGTCTTCTCCTCTCTGAGGAGTAACCTCACTAACCACTCCCCTTCTAACCCCCCTGACCAACCCTCCAATGTCACCTTGTGCATAAAGCAAACACCTGAGGGTAAGGTATAGGGGTGGGGAGAAGGTGGAAGGGTGGTTGGGACTCTGATCTCTGGGAGGGGAGTTGTGTTTCTGTACTACCTTTAACTTGTCTATGTCTGTAACTATTCCTGTCTATAGTGTATATCTCTGCTTGTACATTGTGCTGAGCTGTAAATAGAGCTTCAGCCCTTAACTTCCAGATAGCTGGGTCTAGTCTGGGGGATTTTACAAAGGCTGGGGGGGCAGGGAACTCCCAAACCATCACAACAAT
>VWZE01008569.1:92309-116892 GCA_013396675.1 Eubucco bourcierii
GGCAGTGGCTGGGGGTGGTTGGGAAGGGGGGGGGGGGGGGCAGGTAACTCTCAAATCATCATAACACCCACAACTAGAAAACATCACTTCATTTTCAATTCATACAAGTAATCAAACCCTAACTATGACCCAGTGATACCTGAAGATGAAAGCATTCATCTGAGCAAGGCAAAAAGCTCCTCTGTCTCTGTTAGGGATGAAAGTACACCTCTAGGTCTTTGTTATTAGCTATTTGAATAAAGTTTGAGGCTGTGGTTGGGTCTGAATGTGCAATTTGAGATTAACAATGCATTTATAGTTCCTATTACACATCCTACACGCTTTTAGCCTCCGAGTGTGATGGCATCCTTAATTTTCTTTGTTACATCTCATTGTTAGACTGTTTAAAAATCATTTGGAAAAGTCATTAGCTTTACATTAAGGATCACTGTGGCATCTGGCAGATGATCTAGAGGGGGAAATTGTGTTCCTATGGAGCACCCCCCCTCCATCATCAGTGCTCACAGACTGAGAAACATTGTTTAAAAGAAGGACTGAAGTAATGGGATTTGACACACAAACAGACATTCATGATCATCAATGAATCGTTATCAATGCTAACATTCAGAAATCCCCCACGGAGTAGGTAAGTAGGATTACTGAGACTGCTGAGATGGCAAAATGAAGCATGGATACTGTAGAGAGGAAACTGGGCTACAGAATACAAACCAAAAGCACACTTAGATACAAAAGCAAGAAAACTCAACACACTCATTTACTGCTTGAAACACAAATCCATCCTGTTCATAGAATTGTAGAACAGTCTGGGTGTGAAGGGATCTCCAAAGGACATCAAGTCCAACCCCCTCTGTAATAACCATGAGCATCCTCAACATGATCATAGAATGGTAAGGTTGGAAGGGACCTCAAGGATCATCTAGTTCCAACCTCCTGCCATAGGCAGGGACACCTCCCACTAGTACAGCTCACTCAAGGTCTCCTCCAATCTGGCCTTGAACACCTCCAGGGAGGGAGCAACCACAATGTCCCTGGGCAACCTGTGCCAGTGTCTCACCACCCTCACTGACAAGAACTTCCTCCTAACATCCAGTCTAATCTCCCCTCTGCCAGTTTAAACCCATTGCCCCTTGTCCTGTCATTGCAAGACCCTCCCCAGCCTTCCTGTAGGCCACCTTCACATATTGGAAGGCTACTCTAAGTTTTCTTGGAAGCCTTCTCTTCTCCAGGCTGCAGAGCCCCAACTCTCTCAGTCTGTCCTCATAGGAGAGCTGCTGCAGCCCTCTGAGCATCTTCGTGGCCTCCTCTGGACCCACTCCAACACTTCCATGTCCTTCCTGTGCTGAGGGCTCCAGAACTGCACACAGTACTCCAGGTGGGGTCTGACGAGAGCAGAGTAAAGTGGCAGAATCCCCTCCCTTGCTCTGCTGGCCACGCTTCTCTTGATGCAGCCTAGGACTCAGTTGCTGTCTGGGCTGCATGTGCACACTGCAGGCTCATGTTGAGCTTTTCATCACCCCAGACTCCAAGGTCCTTTTACTCAGGGCTGCTCTCAGCCATTCACCACCCAGCCTGGATTTGTGCTTGGGACTGTGCCTACCCAGGTGCAAGACCTTACAGATCAGGTTGTCCAGAACCCTGTGGAGCCTCACTTTGCGTGTCTCCAGGAATGGAGCCTCAGCCACCTCCCTGGGCAACCTGTTCTAGTGTTTCATCACCCTCATGATGCAGAACTTGTTCCTAACACCCAACATCATCTGTGTCTGATATCCAAAGTGTCCCAACTGACATGGAGGGAGCAAAATTTTAGGACTCTTTCAGCTCCAACATTTTAGCACCATGTAGGCACCCAATCAGCAAGGCATTTGAACAGAGTCAGAGAGAGTCCTGAATATGAAAATTAATAAACAAGATTGATTTTGAAAATAATGTCATCTTGCATCCATTAATTACCCTCCACTACAATTACAGGTTTGATCAGGAAACAAAATCTGCATCCCCCAAGCCCACAGTGAGAAAATATCACAGAATGTTAGGGGTTGGAAGGGACCTCAAAAGCTCATCTAGTCTAGCATAGGTTGAAGGTTGGTAGGAAACTACACACTTCTGCAGTATGTGCTTTTTGATGTCTATTTCTCTACTTTTCTGAGCAGTAGGAAGATAATTCCTGACTATTTCATTCACCCATACTTCTGTTTGGTACAGATCTTTTATCAAGTCAGTAGAGCAAAGATTATGGGGTAAAATAAGACAGTTGAAATGCTCCACATTGCAGAGAACAATAACAAAAAAATGTTTTACATTTCCTGGTTTCATAAAACACAATGGGCCATGTCTGCTCCTGAGAACAACTTAACCACAGAGCACCCTTTATGGTGCTTTACTTAATCATCCAGATTGAAAGACCCATTGGTATGGCAACACTCACAGAAACATTTTGCACTAATGCTCAGTTTTACCTTCAGTTTGGGAAAGACACAAAACTCTCTTAGAGGTAAAGTCATAGAATGGTCCAGGTTGTAAGTGATCTCCAAAGGTCACCTAATCCAATCCCTTCTGCAGCAGGCAGGGGCAGCCTCAACTAGATCAGGTTGCCCAGAGCTCTGTTGAGTCTCAGCTTCAGTATCTCCAGGGATGGGGCCTCAACTACCTCCCCAGGCAACCTGTTCCAGTGTTCCACTACCTTCATGGTAATACTTGTGGTAGTGTGTGTCACCATTACATACCAGCTCTTCCTCTTTGGAAATACTGCCCAGCTCATCACTGTCTACAGCTACCTGAAAGAAGGTTGTGGAGAGGTTGGTGCTGGTCTCTTCTCAAAGGTAATTAGTGATAGAACAAGAGGGAACAGCCTCAAGCTGTGATTGTAGGTTTAGACTGGATATTAGGAGAATTTTCTTCACAGAACAAGTGGTCAGACATTGGAAGAGGTTGCCCAGGGAGATGGTTGAGTCACAATCCCCAGTGTGCTTAAAGGTTCTTTGGACAAGGTCCTTGGAGATAATGATTTAGAGGTGAACTTTGTAGAGTGGGGTCAATGTTTGGTCTTAATGATCCCAGGTGTCTTTCCCAACCTGGATGGTAATCTTGCAGTCCAGCTGATCTCTAAGGACAGGTCAGTCACTCTCAGCAAGCAGGAATCTGCAGACTGTCATTAGCAGAGTTACAAGTACATCATTTTCCACCAAGACAGAATTCTTCCAATAAGAAAACCAACAGGATACAAGAACTTGGAGCAAAAATCAGATGTAGGATATGCACACTCTGCTATGACACAGGAAATTTTATTTCCCCCTGTTTGTTTCATTACTCAGATTTGAGATTCTCAGAAATTAACATTAACTTCCAAAAAACAATTGATTGTTGATAGAAAGCCCCTGCAAATGAATGGTATCATAGAATCACAGAACTTTAGGAGTTGGAAGGGACCATGAAAGATCATCCAACCCAATCCCCCTGCCAGGGCAGGATCAGCTAGGACACAGGAACATGTCCTGGAAGGTTTGGAACATCTCCAGAGAAAACGACTTCACAACCTCTCTGGACAGCCTGCACCAGGATTTTGTCACCCTTACAGTGGAAAAACTTTTCCCTTCTATTCACATGAAACCTCCTCTGCTCCAGTTTGCAGCCATTGCTCCTTGTCCTATCATCTCAGACCTCTGAGCAGAGCCTGGCTCTGTCCTCCCAACACTGCCCTGTGCATCTTTATCAACATGAATGAAGTCACCCCTCAGGCTCCTCTGCTCCATGTTAAAGAGTCCCATACTAGTGGGAGGTGTCCCTGCCTATGGCAGGGGGTTGGAACTATATGATCCTTGAGGTCCCTTCCAACCTTACCATTCTATGATTCTATGATCTCCCTCAGTCCAACCCTAGCAGGGAGATGTTCCACTGCCTCCAGCATTCACCAAAAGAAACAGTATCATTCCTAGGGATTCTCAACAATGGTTGCTGCAAAAGGAAACAGTTCTCCTTTCCACCAGTGAGTAAAACAGGCAGTGAGCTCCTCGCCCACTAAAATTCCGTCTCATTTGGTTTGAAAACGTTATCAACACACCTAAAGGCAGATAAGTCTGCATCCCTGCCACCAAGTGTGCTGGTTTGAGGCTAATTGGAATATTTTAATGAAGAAAATAGATTATAGGCCATGAAATGCAAACAATTTTGATGTCTACTTCACTCATAGGCTTGCTGAGATATATTATAAAAACAAGGACACAAACATAGATAAGGGAGAATCTCTGGGAGCTGGTGGGTCTTCTAGCCTTCTGCTGTGTAATGCAAATAATCATTCTCCTTCTAACCTCCCCTTGCCCATCCTCCAGACTCACCTTGCATGTAAGGCAGACTCCAGGATAAGGTAGAGGGGTGGAAAGAAGGTGGAAGGGTGGTTGGGAGCCCCTCCTGGGGTCTCTGATTTCTGGGAGGGGAGTTGTGTTTCTGTATTCCCTTTAACTTGTCTATGTCTGTAACTATTCCTGTCTATAGTGTCTATCTCTGCTTGTACATTGTGCTGAGCTGTAAACAGAGCTTCAGTCCTTAACTTCCAGCCAGCTGAGTCTAGTCTGGGGGGTTTTTATGGTGTATGTGTGTGTGTGTGTGAACTCCCAAACCATCACACCAAGCCACTGCTTAAAATACAGAATCATTAAGGTCGATCCCTAAGATCAAAGACCAGTCATCCCAATACCACCATGCCCACTAAATCATGCCCTTAAATGCCACATCCACACATTTTTTTTAATGCATACAGGCATGGTGACTCCACTTCCCTGGGCAGCCTGTTCCAACACTTGATCACTCCTTCAGTAAAGAAATTTTCTCTAATACCCAACCTAAACCTCCCCTGGCACGACTTGAGGCTATTTCCTCCTGTCCTATCAGGAGTTATGTGGGAGAAATGAGCAATGTCCACCTAACTACAGCCTCCTTTCAGGTAGCTGTAAAGAGCAATAAGGTCACTTCTCAGTCTCCTCTCCTCCAGCTCAAACTCCAGTTTGTTCAGCTGCTCCTGGTGGACTTGTTCTCCAGTATGTTAGCACCCGTTATAGTGCCACAGCATAGTCTGGAAGCCACAAGCTCAGCAGACCATTCTGAAGAGCCTGTGATGCTCTAAACCTATCTTGACATTAGTAGAAGAGGGGACTGGAAAAGAAGTCATAGCAAGAGCATTTCAGTGGTCAAGCAGCAGTGCACTGCTCTTGAAAAGACAGGTTGGAGAATGATTGTTTATGGGCAGTTGGATCTGGCAGGCACAGCCATGTCACCCAGGGTCATGGAAAATCCTGTTTGCATTCAGCTCAGCAGTATGGAATCTAAGGTCATTCTTGCTAAAAACAGGAAGCCAGGGGAAGTCCATTTAGGGTTAAAATTGCCTCTTGGCTAATGAGGTGTCACAAGAGAGAGACAAGACCTGATGGAAAGTCATCGACGGCCCAAGTCCTTTGCTTTTCTTGAGGAGTCAAACACAAGTGCAAACCTTGGCATTGCATCCCTGTCAAATCAGGCAGAGCAAGTTGTGGAGGGTAAGCAACCTCCCAGATTAGTTTTTGGAGGAGGGCAAGAGGAGTTAAAGAAGCAGTAACTGATGCTATAAAAATGCAGACACTGTCTTGGTATCAGGGTAAACAAAACCGAAGAGGACTGGAAAAGAGCTGAGGCAATGAAGGCTTTTCAATCAGTGGCTGAGGGACAGAGTTTATTAGCATGGCAATAAACCTTATTTGCTGACAAGATTCAAATTCTGCTACACAGACAGTACACAGTGCATGCTGCTGCGCTTAATGCTGCAGCACGATCAATTAACTCCATCTTTACTTGCTGTATAGCCTACAAACAACTTCTACCAGCAATTACAAAACTTGCTCCAATACCTGAGCCAACATTTGCCATGCATCCAAAGTGCCCAACAAAGCCATTATTTGTAGAAGGAAAGGAGGAAGAAGCTACAGATTTTAGACTTTTTCTTTTAGATCAATGTTTTTATTCTATGACCTGTGGTTGTGGTCACATCACCCTCATCTTCAAAGAGCTTTCTAACAAGCATCACTTTTCTGCTGAAAATGCTGTGCTAGATGAGACTACTCTGCTCAGAGGGGTAGGAAGGACCCTGCTTCTAATTATGACTTTTGCAGGGAGTTTGAGGTATGTGTGCTGCCTGCCTTATTGTGAGAAGCAAAATGCTTGCTCTAGGACAACAGATAGTCTGCTGTTGTTCTGGGTCAGGTTAAACAAGAGGTGAAGAAACACAAGACAACCAAACACAGAATCAGAATCAACCAAGTTGGAAGAGACCTCCAAGCTCATCCAGTCCAACCTAGCACCCAGTCCTACCCAATCAACCAGAACATGGCATTAGGTGCCCCATCCAGGCTTTCCTTGAACACTTCCAGGGATGGTGACTCCACCACCTCCCTGTGCAGTCCATTCCAATGCCAATCACTCTCTCTGTCAAGAACTTCCTCCTAACATCCAGCCTAGACCACTCCCATCACAACTTGAGACTGTGTCCCCTTGTTCTTTTGCTGGTTTCCTGGGAAAAGGGACCTACATCCACCTGGCTACAACCTCCTTTCAGGTAGTTGTAGAGAGCAATGAGGTCTGCCCTGAGCCTCCTCTTCTGCAGGCTGCACACCCCCAGCTCTCTCCTCACAGGGCTGTGCTCCAGGCCCCTCACCAGCTTCGTTGCCCTTCTCTGGACACATTCCAGTACCTCAACATCTCTCTTGAATTGATGGGCCCAGAACTGGACTCAGGACTCAAGGTGTGGCCTGAGCAGTGCTGAGCACAGGGGCAGAATAACCTCCCTTGTTCTGCTGGTCACACTGTTCCTGATCCAGGCCAGGATGCCATTGGCTCTCCTGCCCACCTGGTCTCACTGTTGGCTCATGTTCAGCTACTATCTACCAGTACCCCCAGGTCCCTTTCTGCCTGGCTGCTCTCCATTCCCCAGCCTGTAGCACTGCTTGGGCTTGTTGTGGCCAAAGTGTAGAACCCTGCACTTAGCCTTGTTAAATCTCATCCCATTGGCCTCTTGCTCACCCATCCAGCTTGTCCAGGTCCCTCTGCAGAGCCCTCCTACCCTCCAACAGATCCACATCTGCTCCTAACTTGGTGTCATCTGCAAACTTACTGAAGCTGGATTCAATCCTCTGGTCCAGATCATCAATAAAGATATTGATAAACAGGAGTAGGCCCAGCACCAATCCCTGGGGGACACCACTAGTGACAGCTGCCACCTGGATATGGCACCATTCACCACTGCTCTCTGGGCCCAAACACCTACCACTGTATCCTTCTAACACTAGAATACGGAACACACTTGCTCTGTTTTCATTCTTCCAACCTGACTCCTCCCCTTTCCTTCGAGTCTTGCAGAGAAGAAACTTGACAGAGGAAAAGCCTTGTAGGGCACCTCCAGCATAGCAGCACAAAAGATTATAGGAGAGACAGATAAAAGGTTGGGCAAGGCTGTTTTATGGATGTAATTAAGGGATTTCTGGCAAGGGTAATTTCTACCAAGGTCACTTGTGTAACTCACTAGTGCAAAAGACAAGAGAAACTTTGAGTTGAGACAGTAATGTGCATTTGTGGCCAAGAAGGCCAATGGCATCCTGGGGTGCATTAAGAGGAGTATGGCCAGCAGATGGAGGGAGGTTCTCCTCCCCCTGTACTTTGCTGAGACCTCACCTAGAATATTGCCTTCAGTTTTGGGCTCCACAATTCAAAAGGGACAGGAATCTACTTGAAAGAGTCCAAGGGTGGGCTATGAAGATGGTTAATGGGCTGGAACACTGTCTTATGAGGAGAGGCTGAGGGACCTAGAGCTGTTTGGTTTGGTGAAGAGAAGACTTAGAGGGGATCTAATCAATGCTTATAAATATCTGAAGGCTGGGGGTCAGGAAGGAAGGGACAGATTCTTTTTAGTTGTGCCCTCGGATAGGACAAAGGGCAGTGGGTACAAACTACAGCACAGGAAGTTCCACCTCATGAGGAAAAACTTCATGATTGTAAGAGTCCCAGAGCACTGTCACAGGCTGCCCAGAGAGGATTTGGAGTCTCCTTCTCTGAAGCCTTTCCAGCCCTGTCTGGATGTGTTCCTGTGTGACCTGTGCTAGATTCTATGGTTCTGCTCTGGTGGTGGTGGTGGGGTGGACTTGATAATCTGTGGAGGTCCCTTCCAGCCCCTAACATCCTGTGAGTTCCTAAAATAAGAGATCTCTTAGGACCTCCAACCTGTTAAATTTTTTTTTTTTTTTTAATCACTAAAAGAGGGGGGCAAGAGGGTGCTTCAGCCCTGAAATGGAAGGCTAACTTGCAGCTGGTGGTTCAAGAATTGGTATTTATGGTTCAAAATGCATTGCTAGCACACAGGTTGGAGACTGGGCTTTTCATCTCTAACTTCACTCTCCGCTTTGCAGCTATTTCATGCACTCTGAGTTTGTCAATTACCTTCCCAAGCTGGGATGGTGTGATTTGTTTTTAATGCACATACAATGAGTTTTAATAGCCTGGTTTGGTTTTTTGCATTTGCAATTTTGTGAATATAGATTCAGGGACAAATAGGCAGGGAAGACCGAGAGGGCACAGAGCCTTGCTAAACACCACAAAGGCTTCTTGGAGCTTCAGCTCACCCCAGCCTCCAAGGCATCCATTCCCAGAGTGGCTCCTTAAATACCAGCAGGCACTACTCTGTGCTTCTAGCATCTGTTAATCCATTATACAGTTCTCAGGTTGGGAGCTTTGCTCTTCTGGGGAGTAGAAACAATGCCAAGGTGTGGTACAAAAAACTCTGGATTGATTGAAGAAGGTATCATTGAAAGAGTTCACAGGATGGGTGTGCAGAGTTTATCCAGAAAAAAGAGAGATGTCTTGCCAGAACCCTCTGAAAACAGGATGAGATCCCAGCATGAACCAGGAGGAGTCAAGGCAGCTCTCATGAGAGACATTGCTAATTTCATAGTCCACAGCCCTGGATTTAGGATTCATGAAGAAGTCAAACAGCATCTCATCTATAATTCAATCCTCTTGCACTTTCTTCTGGATTCCTAGAGCCCCAATTTCCCCCAACGATATAATAAGCCCTGCCTGAGGGCACAGGTACCAATAAATTGAAAATGTCACCGTTTTTCCTATTTGTTACTTTTGGCAGCATCATACTCTGAGAATAGGAAAAGGAAATCACAGACTCACTGTGTCAAGGGTTGAAAGGGACCTCAAAAGCTCGTCCAGTCCAACCCTCCTGCCAGAGCAGGATTTTCTTTAGCAGATCACACAGGAATATCTCCAGGTGGGTCTTGAATATTTTCAGAGGGGGAGACTCCACAATCCACTCTGAGCAGCCTGTTCCAGTGTTCTGTCACAGTGAAGAAGTTGCTCCTCATGTTCCCATGGAGTTTCCTATGCCTCAGCTTCTCCCCGTTGCTACTTGTCCTGGCATTGGGCATCATCCAGCAGAGCTTGGCTCCATCCTCTTGGCACTCACCCTTTGCAGATTTATAAACATGAATGAAGTCACCCCTCAGGTTCCTCTTCTCTAAGCAACAGAGCCTCAGATCCCTCAGGCTCTCCTCATAAGAGAGATGTTCCATTCCCTTTATGACCTTTGTGGCTCTGAAATGAAACGACCAAGTGCAGGACCAGCCCACGGAGAGCAGAGGCTGGTTGGGAGTTCTGTGTGACCAAAGTCACAAACCAAATCAGCCAGATAGCAAAGACAAACTCTTAAATACACAATAAAGTGTAAAAGACAGACCCCATACGGATTTAATTAGCATGCCAGAAGTAGAGGAGAGGTACTGTAAGGTCAGATCAATCAGCTTTCCAGGAATTTCTCAATGTTAAAGATAGAAAATGGAAGGTCTGAAAAGAAGGCATTTCAGAGCACATACACAAACTTTCGTGTAAATGGGCTGCTGGAATAAACAAGGCAGAAAAAACTTCAGTTTCAACTGGAGCATGAAAGTCAATAATCTCCTCTGTAACCTACCCAAACTCTTTGTTTTTCTGTCACATACACTGAGGTTGAAGAGAGTTAATGTACTGAAGTGTGTGTCTCTCTACTCATTACATAGAACAGAGTACTCCTTCAAAGAGGACTCATTACTCAGCCCTCTGTCCCATGCTCAGCACCAGTAATATTTAAGGAAAGTGAATTTTGCTAAAATCATGAAAGACACAGTTACACTTGTCTATTGGTTTAAGTTTCCCAGGAGAGTCAAAAAACATCTAACAGAAATCAATACAATAATAGTAGGATGCCTTCCCCTCTCTGCCGTGGTAGGCCTAAGCAGGCCAAATTAGGCTTGTACATGTCCTGGTTTGCCCAGGTGTGTTTTTCTGCTCTCCCTCCTTCTGTTTTGGGGAGAGCAACCACGGGAAAAAGCACAAAGAAGCTGGAGTCACTGAGTCTGGTCTCTGTGGCCTGCTCAGCAACTGTGGTAAACAAGGTACACAGGATTGCCTTGTGCAAGGCTGTGTTCTGCACAAAAAAGGGTAAAGTAAGCCGATGGTTGCACCCAATATGGTCAGATCTTGGCTAACTGCCATTTGATTGGTTGTCCTGTGGCCAAAGGTCCATTAATCTTGGTCTGCATTGGGTAAAAGGAGATGAGCAGGGAGCACAGTGTGTGCTTTGCCATTACAAGGTGTGTCTGCTATTGTATCCCTGCCTGCTGCCTCACTGATCCTGAGCTNTGTCAGATAATATTTTTGTGAGTAAATACCAAAAGCCTCTAATAATCATTAATTGCCTTCTGCCATAAGCAGAAAGTTGCTCCTTGCGTCCATCTAGTGAGCAAGCGGAGTACTGACCGCAAGCGGCACTGACCGCAAAGCTTTCTCTGCCAGTTTAGTCGAGTTCAATTAATGTATATATTTCATAGCTACTTTTAGACCTGTATATAGTTTTTATAATGATGCAAGAACCTGTTACTATTATCATTTTGGTGATTGGGGTACTGCCAGTTCTGAGTATTTAATATTAAAAAATTCTATTAATATTTTTAAAATATCATCTCACAGTAATTATTGACCCCTTCCACTACACTCTCCCACCCCTTTTGGAAAGGAAGAAAGAAAGGCGGGGAGAGAAGGGGTAGAAACATCCAAAAGGTGGGGAGAGAAGGGGTAGAAACACCCAAAGAACAGTCTGGTTACCATTTGGAAGTTAAAAGAAAAACTTCAACAACAGAAAGGTATTTAAAGTAGGTGAGTTACAAATAGGTATAGGGAAAGGAAAACAAGATACAAATATATATACAACCAGACGGATGGCAATGGATGGAAGGGATGTGCACCATGTGGTAGAAGGCTGGCCACATGGTAAGACAGGATCAGCAGGAACAAGGAGAGTGATATCGAGCAGGTAGGCAGGCCACAAGAGAGAGAAACAGAAGTTCCCCTGTTTATGTAGGGAGTCCAGACAAGCAATGGGAGTAGGTTAAACACTACCTAGGGTCAAGCAGATGTGGGGTCAAGTTCTGACCACTCCCCCCACCCAGGAGGGTTAACCCTTCACAATTTGCTAAGACAATGAGAATCTGGAGAGCAGAAATCAGCCCAAATGCCTTTCTACCTAAGAGTCCTGTTTGTAAGGACTCTTACAAATGCATTTCTCGCATATGCATTGGAGCTTCATAACCACTTTAATAGCTACATACACTGCACATCAAAAACTAGCTGGGGACCATTGCTTCCTGAAAGCCATTTCTGTAGATATCAACATCATCCATGCTGTCTTTGTTCTTTTGGGTTCTCTGCAAGTCAAAAAGTGCCTGAGGAGAGCAGACCACATCTCTCTAGTGCCTGGTTTTGAGCTGTGCAATTACTTTGGGTAAGTTGTTTTATCCCAGATGAAGGAGTCTGTTGCAGTCCATGGAGAGTGTCTTTCCATCTGGTCAGTAATTGATAGATATTCCAGGCTAAGGCTTGCAGTTTCAGGATTGCTCTAATTTGGACTTGACAGTAATGATACTGTCAGAATGAGTCTTATTTCAGTAGAAGTAAACTGTCTTGATCAGTGCTGCACAAAAGGTAAGATTGTCACTCACTGAGCTTCTCTCATGCAAGGGCCAAACTTCAAGTGGGAGGATCAAACAAAAGACTCCAGCAAGAGCAGAGGCAGGCTTACCTCTATCAATAGGGGAGCTCTTTCTTAGTAAATTATTTCCATTTATTTATTATTTAATCCTTTCCATCTGGGCATCAATTAATAGACACTCCAGGCTAAGACTTGCAGGTTTAGCTGTCAGAATATTTCTTATCTCAGTAGAAACAGTCTGTCTTGATCAGTGCTGCACAAAAGGTAAGACTGCCACTCACTGAGCTTCTTCTCATGCGAAGGCCAAACTACTAGTGACAGGATCAAATAGAGGAAGCCATCAAGGACAGAGGCTGGATTGCCTTTGTTAATGGAGGGTTCTTTCTCAATAAATGCTTTCCAGACTGTTGCTCGTTCTTTTAGCTAGCCATGACATGAGAGCTCTTCCTTAGAAAAGCTGTTTCAGACAGTTTTCCAGGGAGCTAACAGGTCTGCCATATCTTTTTTCCCAATAAATTAGTACCCTACTATACAAAACATTCAGGGTGATCTTAGAAAGGAAGCATGATTATATACTCTGATTTATACCAAACCAGAAGTGCCGAGTTTAAGGTCTCTCTCTCTATACATGTTTATAAAACCAAAATGAACAAAAGGTTAGAGTCAGAGAGAATCACAGAATGGTCTGGGTTGGAAGGGACCTCCAAACGTCATCCAGTCCCAACTCCCCTGCAGTCAGCAGGGACATTCTTCACTAGATCAGTTTGCCCAGAGCCCTGTCCACCCTCACCTTGACTATGTATCAGAGCATCACCAAGGTTGGAAGAGCCCTCAAAGATCATCAAATCCAACCCATTACCACACACCTCAAGACCAGACCATGGCACCAAGTGCCACGTCCAAACGCACCTTGAACACCTCCAGGGACGGTGACTCCACCACCTCCCTGGGCAGCCCATTCCAGCAGTCAATGACTCTCTCAGGCAAGAACTTTCTCCTCACCTCCAGCCTAAACTTCCCCTGGCACAGCTTGAGACTGTGTCCTCTTGTTCTGGTGCTGCTTGCCTGAGAGAAGAAGGTAACCTCCCCCTGGCTACAACTAGCCTTCAGGTAGTTGTAGACAGCAAGAAGGTCTCCCCTGAGCCTCCTCTTCTCCAGGCTAACCAATCCCAGCTCCCTCAGCCTCTCTCCATAGGGCTGTGCTCCAGGCCTCTCCCCAGCCTCATTGCCCTTCTCTGGACACGCTCAAGCACCTCAATGTCCTTAATGTCCCAATGTCCAGTGATGGGGCCTCAACTACCTCCCTGAGCAATATGTTCCAGTGTTTCACCACCCTCATGGTAAAAATAAAATTTTTCCTAACCCAAACATCTTGAGTTTGGAGGTGAAGAAATTATAAAACTGGGTTTCCACTACAGAAGAGGATCTTTCCAACCTCTCTAGAATATGGTGTAGATAAATTCCTCCACCTGTGGGAAATGCTCAAATGTTGTGGCTATAGTTTCCTCTTCAAACAGGCAAGCAATTCTGGTGCTTAGCAAGTTTAGTGCAAATTATTATTTTAAAATAAAGTCAATTTCCAATAAGCAAAGACTGAAGTAAGAAAAGGTCACTGTTGCAGTACATCACATACACCACACAGTCTGCATCAGCCATAGAAGTAATGAGAAAAATCAGAGAATGTCAGGGGCTGGAAGGGACCTCAAAAGCTCATCCAGTCCAACCCCCCTGCCAGAGTAGGATCACCTATAGCAGATCACACAGGAACACATCCAGGTGGGTCTTGAAAATCTCCAGAGAGTGAGACTCCACAACCACCCTGGGCAGCCTGTTTCAGTTTTCTGTCACCCTTACAGTGAAGAAATTTTTCCTCATGTTTCCATGGAACTTCCTATGCCTTAACTTCCACCCACTGCTCCTTGTCCTGTCATTTGGCATCGCCCAGCAGAGCCTGGCTCCAGCCTCCTGGAGGTTCAGTAGCCTCACCCTGCACATATTTATAAACATGAATGAGGTCACCCCTCGCCCCAGGCTCCTCCTCTTGAAACAGCAAAGCCCCAGCTCCCTCAGGCTTTCCTTATAAGAGAGATGTTCCACTCCCTTAATCATCTTTATGGCTCTGTGCTAGACACTGTCAAGCAGTTCTCTGTCCTTCAACTGAGGGGCCCTCAGTTCAAGAAACCTCCTCTGGCTGGTCTCACTTGGAAAAGTATGCATTTGCATTTGGGCACTGGAATAGTGGAAACTGGCAATGCAATGAACTGCTAAACTAACAGATAAACAGAGATTAAAAATGCAACTGCACGTGCCATCAGACCTACAAAATAACAAAACTGAGCCTGTAAAAGACAGTGCCCCTTTCTATGTTAACAAGTACAATTTTTTTGACTCAGTGCTTTTAAACATTGATAATGCATCAAAAAAAGCAAAGAGAAAGAGTAGGGGCTTCCCCCACCCCCACAGTAATCCACATTTTCCACTGGCAGCCCAGAAAAAAAATAAATGCATACAGTAAAGGGATGATGTGTGACATACTGACCTGTAAGACCATTGCTGTAACTCCTTTATATATCTTTGCTGTGCAATGCAGCTAAACAGGTGGAGGAGAAGCACACTCCTAAAATCAAGAACCAGAAAAGAAATTTGCAATTGCCTCCTACTTAACATGCAAAACCAGAGCATGAAGGCTCCACAGCTGGAGCATAATGGACTTGGTCTGGTTCCTTTCCCCAAGCTCCCCTCTGAAATTTATGCCTAAAGGGTTTTTTTCCTGACATTTAAAGGCTGATCCAAATATAACTGCCCCTGGTAGGAGCCCCAGGTAGGAGCCCAGCAACTGCCCAGCTTTGGGATGGACTGCAAAGAGGAAAGCATTTCTGTGCTCGGTGCTATGTACCCCAGACAAGTCTGCAGCACTCCCAACGTGTACCCAAGACATGCAGAAGGAAGACCTTGTGTGGTCTGGACTTAATTTTCTGCTCTATAACACTAATATAATTGCCAGTGCAACACCTGTGTGACACAGCAGACAGAGCCTTTGGAGTGACAAATACACTTGGAAGTGATAACTCCATCACTCAGCTTACTCTGCTCAGCCTCTGGTTTTTCTGCTTCCTGGTAAATTGCTCATCAGGTTCTTGCAGAAATTTTGCCTCATTCAGGTTCCTTTGGTAAGGAGGCAAAATTAAAACAAAGAGAAACTGAAAATAAACAGTTCTCTCTGCTTCTCAGGCGGCGACTTTGTTCACCCAGCACATTATAGATGATGACATATTAATTGCACCACATGCAGGACCACACAAAGCAATTAACACTTCTCATGTGGTTCATGGCTGTTTTCTGAGCAGCTTCCAGGGGGAGTTATGATGTGAAATCTCATGACTAGCATAAAACCCAACTGTAGTCATCACTGAATTTATATTTTCCCATGTCTGCCTAACACCCTGAAGCCTGCTGGGCTTTCTCTTACAGGCAATCTGGCAGCCTGAAGCAGCAGACCTAATTTCTACAGACGTGGCATAAGACCAAAGTTACCCAACTTCTGACAGAACTGGGGGATTTAAGGAAACCAGAAAGTGTTCAGTAACCTATCAAAACAAGGGAGAATGAAGGGAAGAGTTGCAGTCCTGCTTCCTGGCTTTGGACAACTCATTTCACCTCCCTCAAATCAGGAAAAAACATACATTCATCTCCCTAGCACATGCAGCCCAGACAGCCAACCGAGTCCTAGGCTGCATCAAGAGCAATGTGGCCAGCAGGGCAAGGGAGGGGATTCTGCCACTTCACTCTGCTCTTGTCAGACCCCACCTGGAGTAGTGTGTGCAGTTCTGGAACCCTCAGCACAGGAAGGACATGGAAGTGTTGGAGCGGGTCCAGAGGAGGGCCACAAAGATGATCAGAGGGCTGGAGCAGCTCTCCTATGAGGACAGGCTGAGAGAGCTGGGGCTCTGCAGCCTGGAGAAGAGAAGGCTTTGAGGGGACCTGATAGTAGCCTTCCAGTATCTGAAGGGGGCCTACAGGAAGGCTGGGGAGGGATTAGTTACAAGGTCTTGCAATGACAGGACAAGGGGCAATGGGTTTGAACTGGCAGAGGGGAGATTTAGACTGGATGTTAGGAGGAAGTTCCTTCTAGTGAGGGTGGTGAGACACTGGAACAGGTTGCCCAGGGAGGTTGTGGTTGCTCCCTCCCTGGAGGTGTTGAAGGAGGCCTTGAGTGACCTGTGCTAGTGGGAGGTGTCCCTGCCTATGGCAGGGAGTTGGAACTAGATGATCTTTGAGGTCCCTTCCAACCTTACCATTCTATGTTGTTCTCAGTGCTTCACTTCTCTGGCCTCAGAGCCCTTGGATTATAGGACTCCTTTCCACATCCACCATGCATCTAGTCTGCCCCCTGCTAAGCTGCCAGAGTCACTGCTGTGCCTCTGTAAAACTAGCTAGAGTTATACAGAGCATCTAACATAGCAGTCTCCCAGGCTTAATTTAGGACTGCAGCAATACTGGAATGCAACTGCTGGAAAGGTTTTCTTAGGATGAAAGATATATTTGTGAGTTAAAGCATAAAAACTATAGGGAGGGTTGAGCTTTTCTCAGATCTCTAAATCAGCAGCTCTCAGCATTGCAAACAATTTGATTTTATTAAAGGTAATAAATATGGGCATTAAATCACAGCCTTTGTCTATAACTTGCCATTAGTATTCAGCAGAATCCCCTCCTGGAACTGCTTCAAGACTGCAAGAGCGACCTTGCTCCCATAATTAATCCTATCACTGTTAATGTCTGCCTTTAGGTATTGCAGCACTTCCCCCAGGTTTACTTCCATCCTTCACTACCTCCCTAACAGGAGGGACTGGAGGTAGCAGGACTGAAGCCAAAAGGTGTTGTCAATTAACTGCCTGGTGGGTTCACTGCATTTGTGACACCAAGGCCCATGGTTACTGTGCTCTGTTTTTAACTGGGAGCAGTGCCTGTGTGGTGCTGACCGAACTTCTACCAACTACACTGCACCATTTGGTGCAGATGCTTATTCCCAGCTCATGAGGTGGGAGGGATGAAGACAGATGTGTCCATAAGTCTGGAGCTTTATTTGGTATAATTTAGGTACCAAAGTCTTGAATAACCCCAATGCAAGAAACTTCATTGAAGTTTGACAGAGGATTTAGCAAACATAGGCTCCATTTCCAGCCTCACCACATGGCTCTCAGCAAGCCAGGGACCTGCAGGTAACTCAGGCTGTCTAAAACAGCTTTTACAGAACCTTCCTAATAGAGTGCTCTAAGGCTTCAGTCCAGGATGACTGTGAGGTGGTGACCTTCCTCAGGAGGGACAGACAGGCAGCCAATCTGGCCTGCTGCACATGCCTAAATGCGTGAGGATTGCATCATTACTTGTGTAGGTGTAGCCTTTACTTAGCATCCTAAATCTGCAGAAAACAAGTTACCTTAGCACTGGGATTCTGAGTGGCAGGACTTGTGAATTTATGAGAAGAGACAAAACTCTTAGGGTCCTTCCCATCCAAGATGTAGTTCTGTTCTGGAAGCTGCAAAATTTTAAGTGTTAAAAGCAAGGCTCAGAAAATATCTTTCTGTTTCTCTTTTTGATGCTCTGCTTCGCTCTCTGCTAATGGGCAAAAGCCTTTTATTTGCATATTTCAGCTGGACCTTTGTGATTCCCTTCACAGAATTTCATTTAGAAAGGAAAGTCTGAGAGCCTTTTAAGCTGAGCAGTTAGCAGATGCATAGGACTGCATGTAATATATGCCTATACTGTAAAGACATCCATCAGGAGTGGGTGGACTGTGCATCTCCCTATGCACTTATTTCTATTTTATGGTATTTTAAAATAAGAAATACCCTTTAAAAAGGAGTTGATTGCCTCAGGCTGGCAAAAATTTACAAGGCTCACTTGAAATGTTTTTGCTTAACAGCAAGGAAAAAAATTAAAATATAAAAATCGTGCATTTGAGAGTGAAAATTTTCATCATCCCATTTCTGGTGACCTCTTGTTGGGTATTAAGATGTTATTGGCAGACAGCTCCCTTCAGAAGATAAATCTTGGCTTTCCTTAGCAGCAGAATGGCATTTGTTTTCATGTCAGGAACATATTGATTTCATACAGATTTTGGAGAAAAGAACAGGTGGCCACATACATCAGTGATGCCAGAACACCCAAGCAGAGATTCCCTGAAGGTGGAGGAAGCAAGGTGGGCTCAGGGTTGTGTCTTAGACCTGGGGACAGAAGGCATTTCGGTTGTATGGGTGAAAGAGCAGCAATCTGCAGCTGGAGATGTTCAGGAGATGTTTCCTGTGGTCTTTGAGGGTTTGAGTCCTGACACAAAGAGAAACAATTAGAGGCTGAGAAAGAACTTCCAGAGATCGCCAAGTCCAACCCCCTCCTGCCAAAAGCAAGATCCCCTAGGGTAATCTGCACAGGAATGCAACCAGGTAGGTTTTGCAAGTCTTCAGAGAAGGAGACTCCACCACCAGTCACTGGGCATCCTGCTCCAGTGCTCTGCCACCCTCATTCTGAGGTAAAACCTTTCATGTTCAAGTTTGTACCCACTGTTGCTTATTACTGTGCACCACCATAAGCATATTGGCCTCCTCTGTTTCACAAGTGCCCCTCATATTGACAGACATTGATCAGAGTCCCCCTCAGTCTTCTCAAGACTAAAGAAGGGCCAACAGAAAGCACTTACAGTAGAGCTGCAAAATAGAAACTGAACATCTGCATCCCTCCTACCCAGGCATATCCTTTTGTAAGGATGGGAGAGAAGTTTTGCATCTGGGAACAGGTGTTGAATTACTTTCTCAGAGGTAGCTCAACAGTTCTAGGGATGCAAAAAAATCAACCAGCTAGAGGGCAAAGACTGAAATTCTCTTGTTTGTTCTTGTGAGTCCAGAGCTCACTTTGAGAGTCTTTAAGAATGAAGATGTCATTGTATTTCTAGGCCACAAAGCAAGCCACTATGAAGCCACAGACAAAGGCAAAAAAAAAAAAAAATTCCCATTTAATTAAAGTCTGAACAGTGCCCTGAGCTCCAGATTTATAAACATCTCCAAGACCTTTATTAAAATTAAAACTCACTGTAAGCCTCCTGAGTCTGGTAGTGCAGTCCACAGTCACTTGTTTTTCCTGCTGAGTCAAAAGACACACAACCCAGGTCCCAGGGCTGGTAATGCCAGGTGTCATTTGACCTCAGCTGATCTCCTTGGGTACAGCCCAGCAGCTGCTGTGAGAGAAGGATGGGCAAAGGTTTTCTGGGGGAAAATGTGAGATGCTCACTGTGAAAGCAGCTGGTTACAGCTCCTATTTGCAGCCCTCCACTTATATACAGGCTCACAGAATGTTAGAGGTTGGAAGGGACCTCCACAGATCATTCAGTCCAACCACCTGACAGAGCAGGACTACAGAATCTGGTGCAGGTTGCACAGGAACACAGTTAGACAGGGCTGGAAAGGCTCCAGAGAAGGAAACTCCACAAGCTCTCTGAGGAGCCTGTGCCAGTGGTCCATGACCCTTACAGTCAAGTAGTTCTTCCTGATGTTGAGGTGGAACTTCCTGTGCTGTAGTTTATACCCATTACCCATTGCCCAGTCCCAGGGCACAACTGAGAAGAGGTTGTCCCCTCCCTCTCCTCCAGGACACAAGTGACCAGAGGTTGTCCTTGTCCCTCCCTTCCTGACCCCCAGCCCTCAGGTATTTATAAACATAGATTAGATTCCCTTTAAGTCTTCTCCAGACCAAACAGCCCCAGGTCCCTCAGCCTCTCCTTATTAACCAGTGCTCCATCCCCTTCATCTTCACAGCCCTGTTTTGGATTCTCCCCGGTAGATCCCTGTTGCTCCTGAACTGAAGAGCCCAAAACTCAACTCAATATTCCAGGTGAGTTCTCACCAGGGCAGGGTAGAGAGGGAGGAGAACCTCCCTTGATCTGCTGGACACACTCATAATGCACCCCAGGCTCCCACTGACCATCAGGGCACATTGCTGTCCCATGGAGAACTTGTTGCCCACCAGCATTCCCAAGTCCTTCTCCACAGGGCTGCTCTCCAGCAGATCAGATGATTAAGTGATACTAAACCAGACGGGTTTCCCCAAGCATGACCACTGCTTCTTTTAGGGATAATGATGTCACTAATAGCACCCAGGAAGGAGGCACATCTCACCAACACCAAGGAGCTCACTTCAGGTTGAAACAGACTTCATGCACAAGGAACCCCAGATTCATCTGCAATCTCCCCCCAGCTTTGGCATTGCCACCTTCCCAACCCAATTTTATTAACAAGTATAATGGTTGGGCAAATATTAAAAACAGTTTGCCAGCTGGTTTGAGCATCTATTTCTGAAAACATCATCTTCTGGAAAAGCTTATAGTTTTTAATGCAGTTGGCAACACGATCTTTGAGAAATTAAGCACAGGCTTAAGGGGGTTTTAAAACTTTTCATTCTTTTTCATTTCAGATCAGAGAGCTTGAATTACTAAGGTTTCTAAAATGACAAGTGTCTGCTTTTATAGAATGAAAGTGAAACAGGACAAAAAGGCTTAAATATTTATTAATGCCTTTTCTTTGTAACAGCTTGCAGATGCTGCAGTTATGACAACACATTCTGGACTTTGCTGCATCCTAAATGAAGTCATTAGCTGGGAGCCCTCTTACACTTTAGAGGCATTTTGACTGCTAAAAAGTTTTCTTCAAGTCTGCAAGCCTTGGGCCAGAAAAATACTCATTTTGGTTGGTAAATGGCCACGGTACACCACCATTCATACCACATTCTCATTCACACTGCTTTAGCATCACCTGAAATTCCATAGCTTCACTACTGCTTAAGTGAGCCTTTAATTTTAAGGGAGGGCAGTTAAAGCAGTTGCTTTGGGGCCTTGGCTGTAGGGAGCTTGGTGAATCGTAATTCAGATTCATAGAATGGTCTGGGTTAGAAGGAACCTCCAAAGTCATCTAGTCCAACCCTCTCTGCAGTCAGTAGAGATGACATGATCTAGTTGAGGATAAGTCTCACTTTGGATATCTCCAGGGATAGGGTCTTTACCTCCCTGGGCAACCCATTCCAGTGTTGAGCTCAGGTAGGAGTAGCTCAAGGGAGAGGAGGATCCCAGAGTTTTGCCATCAACACAAAGCATACACTGCACAGGTTTGAAAGCGTTTACAGAGGCCTAAAAATCCACAAGGACCTTCTCCAGGACTAAGAGAGTGAGGAGAGCTGCTCAGTATAGAAGTCACCATTTCCACATAACCCAGCCACTGGTCTTAAACCAGTATCAGCCCCCTTCAGCCAAGTTAATTTAACTCTTATTGCCAGAGTCAAGAGGAGAGGCCAGTTCATCATTTATTGATATTGATGTGGTTTCCAGTTAAAACCTCATCAAGCCTGCTTGGCAGCTTTAGATGGGCATGCTTAGAGCCAACTGCATACATCAGTGCAATCTCAAAATAAACACACTGCTGGCCTTTCAGTTCCTGATCCCCTCCAGGACAGAGCTGGCATGAGGAGAGCTACTGCTGTGACCCATAACTCCCTCACAACTCCTATCTCGTGCACTTGAAACATGTCTCCTAGCGACAGAAGAAAGAACAGATCTGGCTCAAAGTGCTACTTGCTTTGGAGAAAGGGGAGGGAAAAGCAACTGAAAAAAAGTTGCAAAAATTTCTGGTTTTAATTAAAAAGTCCCCAATTTTTTTTTCCACACAAGAACCAGCCTTTTTTGAAAGCCAAACCAGAAAAGAGACTTTGAAAGCTGTGTGTAGGAGCAAACATGAGAATTCCATTCAGAAATTAGTTTTCTTCCCTCAGACAGCCTGCACTCTATATTCAGCCTTAGACATACATAGAATCCAGGGCTTCTGACATCCCAAAAGAAAGATTGACAGCTTCATGTCAAACACCTCAGTGACAGCCAAAGGGCCCCAAAAGCAGAATGTTTATTTCATTTCCATGGGAGCTAAAATCAGGGAAAGACTCATTGAAATAAAGCATGTTCCAGGGATGAATGACAACATTGAGGCTTCATCACTTCCAGCATCATGTGCAGCTTAGGGGATACTTCAGAGTCCTGTTCCAGGGCTGGGTGCTCTGGTATGACTGCCTGTCAGAAGTGTAGCATTGCCTCTCTACATCAGAGCATTGAAGAGGCCGTGCAGAGGAAGAGATTAACATGATCTGGCTTCATCACAGAAACATTCCAGTTGGAAAAGACTCTCAGCATCACCAAGTCCAACCTATATCCCTACTCTGCAAGGTGCACCCTAAACTGTATCCCCAAGCATCACATCCAAACCATCTTTAAGCACATCCAGAGTTGGTGACTCCACCACCTCCCTGGGCAGCACATTCCAATGCCTGACCACTCTTGCCAGGGACAAAAATTCCTAATGTCCAGTCTAAACCTACCCAGTCACAGCTTGAGGCTATTCCTTCTTGTTCTATCACTAATTACTTGCGAGATGAGACCAGCACTGACCTTCTTTCAAGTAGTTATAGACAGTGATGAGGTCTCCTCTCAGTCTTCTACTCCTCAAACTAAACAGCCCCAGCTCCCTCAGTCACTCCTCATAAGATTTATTCTTCAAGAGAATAAAGGCATGAAGCCAAGGTGTTCTTCACTCAGCAGGAAACAGCAAAGGTTTTTGTAGCTTCTGAAATATCCTGGGGCTGTTGAACTCCAGGTTATACTGCCAGACCCAGTTTTTTGTATGTGGTGACTGAAAAAGCTGAGGAACCAACTTGGTCACACACAACAGAGCTTTGTCTGTATTGATGGGGTTAGGTTGGGTGGCTGGCACTTAGAGGAGGGAGGCCTGGGGTTAAGACCTGCAATTCACTTCTACTTTTCCAAATTACTCATAGCAACACTGAGATTGGACCCAGGAGCCTGCCTGTTGCTCAGACCTTTGCTGTGCTTAGCCATGTGCAAACACAAAATCAAGTTGCATTTTCTGAAGAGTTGCTTTCATGCTTTTAAATAAAGTCACAGAATCACAGAAAGTCATGGGCTTAAAGGGACCTCAGAAACTCATCCAGCCCACCCCCCCTGCCAGAGCAGGATGAACTATAGCAGATCACACAGGAACACATCCAGGTGGGTCTTAAATAACTCCAGAGAGGGAGACTCCATGACTCCCCTGGGCAGCCTGTTCCAGTCTTCTGTCACCCTCACAGAGAAAAATAAAAAAAAAGATCCTCCTCATGTTTACATGAAATTTCCTATGCCTCACCTTCCACCCATTGCTTCTTGTGCTGTCATTGGACACCAATTTAGTCACTGAAGTCAGAGCTGAATTCCTCTGGATCTCATTTATAAATTAAAAAAAAAAATTTCAGCAAGTGGTGAAAGGCAATGAAAGGCATAGCCTGTTATCTTTTTCACTGCAAGAGAAAACACTTCCCCTGGATTATAGGATGGATTCCCTGTTACTTCATCCCACACTCCTCTCTTGCTCTAATTCTTCTCGTCCCTTCTCCTGCATCCAGCAATGGGCACACCAGCTGATAACACTGGACTGTTATCAACAGAGCAATGAGAAGTCTCCTCCCTGTCTCTACACCAGTCTGAACCAGAGGAAACAAAAAAACATCTCCTTTGCTGCAGCTTCAGCCTTTACAGATACGGCCCTAAGCATCTATCTGCCTGCACACATTTCACAGCAAGGCATCCCACTGGCCAAATATATAATCCTTGTACTTAAAGCCACCCACGAAGGAAGCAACTATTGAATCATATTGGGGGCTGGCACAGCAGATCTGGATCTTGCTGGTTTCATTACCCTGAATAATAGCACAACAGATTTGTAAGTCACATTTAAATTGATTTTAAGTTAATCTAAACCCTAGATGTAAACAAAACCAAAGTGTTGGCCAGGGCTGTGTTTTAACCCATTTTTAGATCTCCTGTGTTTCTTGGATAGCAAGGATTGAAAGCATGGATATCAGATGAAGGTGGTCTCCTACAGCAGAGCTACCAGCATGGTCTGAATTACAGACATGCTCCCACCCTGGGAAAGAGAGGAGCTAAAATTCTGCACACAAACATCCAGGCATGGAGGATAAACCTTCCCTGGCATTTAAAGCAAACTGTATATCAGAACTCCTTAGAACAACTTTGTGTATAGATATTAAAAAAGCAAAACCCAACAACTCATACAGAACCCCAGTTGACTCAGATCTACTAAAGCTATGCCAATAGCTAATATTGTGTCTAGTTCTGGGTCCCTCAGTTCAAGAAGGACCTCAAGGAACTGCTTGAGAGAGTCCAGTGCAAAGCCACAAAGATGTTGCAGGCAGTGGGACATCTCCTTGCTGAGGATAGGCTGAGGGAGCTGGGGCTCTTGAGTTTGGAGCAGAGAAACTGTGATGGTCTAGGAGTTCCCTGATCCCCACACTTTGTAAAATGACCCAGACTAGAACTCAGCCAGCTGGAAGTTAAGGACTGAAGCTCTATTTACAGCTCAGCACAATGTACAAGCAGAGATATACACTATAGACAGGAATAGTTACAGGCATAGACAAGTTAAAGGTAATACAGAAACACAA
>VWZE01008569.1:116958-143540 GCA_013396675.1 Eubucco bourcierii
TCCCAACCACCCTTCCACCTTCTCCCCACCCCTGTACCTTACCCCAAGTTTTGCCTTATGCACAAGGTGAGCTTGGAGGATCAGCCAGGGGGGGTTAGAAGGAAAGTGATTAGTGAAGATTAATCTGCAAAGAGGAGCCAGAAGCTAGACCGCCTGAGGTGCTGTGCCCCCAGAGAGAGACAGAGACTGACTTATTTATGTTTTGGTTTCTTTTCCCAAACATCTCAGCAAGCCTATGAGTGAAGCAGCCATCACCATGTTTTCCTTTCACAGCCTATAGTGTAATTTCCTCTATTAAAATATTCTAATTAGCCTCAAACCAGCACAGAAGCCCTGAGGGCTGCTCTTGTTCATGTTGATAAACGTGTGCAGGGCAGTGTCAGGAGGACAGAACCAGGTTCTGCTCAGAGATGTTCAATGACAGGACAAGAGGCAATGGGTGCAAGATGAAGCAGAGGAGGGTACATGCAAACAGAAGGAAAAAACTTTTTCTCTGTGTTGGTGGTAGAGCCCTGGAACAGGCCGAAGTTGTGCATCCTCCTTCTCTGGAGACATTCAAAACCCACCCAGACATGTTCCTGTGTGGGTTCCTACTCTAAGTGACCCTGCTCTGGCAGGGCAGTTGGACTCAATTTTTCAAGCTCTCCTCCAAACCCTAATGTTCTGTGACTCTGTGATAGAACCTGTTGCTGGAAGAAGGTACCCCCATGTTGTGTGTTTTCACACACATGATGTGCAGAACTATTCTTTCCTTGTTGTTTATATACCAGAGAGATACAAAACGCACAATGCAACATCTTACTGTCTGCCACTGATGGAGAAACAAGATGCAGATTCATCTCAGTGTCCAAGAAATGATGTTACCAGCTGCAAGGACCTCTGCTAAAAGAGCTGTGGTGAAGCATAGGATGTCTCAAAGTTAAAAGTGGTTTTTTTGTTGGTTTGTTTGGGTTTTTTTGTTTGTTTTTTAAGAGGGGATCAGAGCTCAAATTGACCAATACTCCTAGTATTGACCTAGAGGAGTTTCTCAACTTTCTTGGGGTTTTGTAAATACAAACTTTTGTTTTGTTTTAAATAAGGTAAATTACAGTAAATAAGTGTTTTGTAAAAGAGGTCTCCTTTAACAGCCCCCATAACATTGATGCCAGCTGACAAACAATGAGGCAAGTAGAAACTTCTCAGACAAGCTTTCTGAAACATTCTGGACTTTAGCCAAGCAATTATCTTCCCTCCTTCTGAGATCAAACTTCTATGCAAAGAGGCAGAGAGAACAGGTACAAGGCATGAGCTGAAAACGGCACTTTTCCCAGATGGAGTGAAAGCTCATATTACAGAGAACTCCAAGTTTCCACACCCCTACCTCTCAATCAATCCCACCCCTCCATGCTGGCTCTGAGTACTGCAACCCATCAGCAGCCATCACCACAGATGGCACCCAGGAGTTCCTCCCCTGCTGCCTGCATCCAGAAAGCAAGCAAGAGAGGGGGATTTCCTCGAAACACACATACTTAAAAGAGCAACATGGAGAAGTCTACCTGTTTCCAGCAAAGCACGGGGCTGTCTCATCACAGATGCTGCAGGTTACTGACTGCACCATAAAGTAATATTGTTTACACTTTTAATTTGTTTTCTCCCTGCCCCGAGATAAAAAGCACCTCAAGTAATCATGTTTCAGCTGGCTTCATACAGTTCTGGGGGAGAAGGAATTACATTCATGAACTCAGTGGGCCATCCTGTGCAGAGTCAGACATCCCTCCTCCTGCCTGTCTCCCCTCTGGCAGGAGAAGCCAGGTGAAATTCTTTGTAATAAATACCAGTAGGATATTTCTCCGACTCCTGGGGTTCCCTTTCATGCAAGGTAAAAATAAAAGCGAGTAAGATTTAAGGAAGTTATTTCTGCAGCTCAGGGGAATCATTCCAAAGATTAAATCAGTGCTCTGCCTTCAGCTGAGCTTAGCACATTTCGCTGGCGCAGTCATTTGACTCTCCTGGCTGCCACATCCCCGGCGCTGCGGTGCCGGGTGCTTCCCAAAGAAACACCACCCACTCGGGTTTGCCCAACAGCTCAGCCCCTCCGAGAGCACCCTGCGGGCTCCCAGTGCTGATCAAGCACCAGGAGATGCTAGGATGTTCTTTCTCTTGCACAAGATGCAGCACAGAAAGGTAGAAGAGACTCGGGGAGGGACAGGGGGAACACGGGGCCAGGCTGGCAACAGCATAGGGAGTAAATGCAGGTGTTGGAATCTTTGCAGGACTGGCAATCTGGGTGCCCGAGTAAGTGAGACTGGGAAAGAGCCTGTCTGCTGCTACAAACTGCAGGTAGACACTGGAGTCTGCCCACCTACACCAGCACCAAAACCACAAAACCAACCAGGTTGGAAAAGACTTCTAGGATCATCAAGTCTAACCTACAACCTAACCCTTCTAGTGAACTAAACCATGGCACTAAGTGCATCTGGAAAGATGGAGATGGCTAAGCAGAGTGAGGAGATGCTGCAGGTGTTGCAACGTGCAGCTGTGAGGGGAAGCCACTGCAGCTCGACCTTGCTAACCCACCACCACAGCACTAACAATCACCAGTCAGGAACATTATTACCCCACAACAGCATGTTTCAAATGTTTTTCATCCACTCAGATTTAGGATCACACATCTTCATATGCTTACCTACAAAAGCTGTGGTGTTCAGGTTCAGGGGAGTTTACATGGTTTCTTTTTCTTCTCCTTTTAAATCCCTGAGTAGCTGCAGGTGCATGCAAAACCTCTCCAGGCTGCCCTCTCACTGAGGCAGAGCCAGGCATGGAGATTTATGCAGAAACTTTTTTGCAAGTTTGGGAAGTCAGTTCTATTGAGTTAGGTAGGTTTTTTCTTTCTTAATCTGAAAAATTACCACAGCTGTCATGGTAATTTTTCATGTATATTCCTTCTCCACACACCCAGACAAGCACTTACAGAAGGTGCTGTGCTACTTTACACCTCATTGCCTTTACTTGCCCAAAAGAAAGTTGCTTCAGAATAAAGTTTTCTCCTCATCCTCTCCAAAGAAGTGGTTTTTTTAAAAGTATGAACTCATTTATTTCTTTTAATACTTCAAGACAGGGGCAGCTGCAGAATCATAGAATGGTAAGGTTGGAAGGGACCACAAAGATCATCTAGTTCCAACCCCCTGCCATAGGCAGGGACACCTCCTGATAGAAAAGGTTGTTCAAGGCCTGCACACTCTACTAAGATTGTAAATACATTTAGATAGAGAAGCAAAGTAGCTGTCTCTGGAAAACACTAATATTAGAATAATAAGACCTGTTCTCAAGCAAGAGCAATAGGCTGCCAATTGACTTTGAGAATCAGTGGTTGTAAAAAAAAAAATAAAAAAAAAATCAAGAGAAGTATCAAAGAAAGGACAGGAATAAAATGTTGAACTGGCCTGGAGGTGAAAAATTATTTCTCCATCTCCCTGTGGTAAGATAGGTTTGTGGCAACCTTGAGACAGTCATCCGTGTTGGCACGACCTGTGTCTTGTGCTGAGAACAACATAAATAGGAAAGTCTGCAAAAAAACCTCCATTTGGAGGCTTTAAAACTCAGTAAATATTTGCATGGGAAGGCTTAAAGACTCTTGCATGACCCAGAGAAATGTTGTGCCCAACAGGAGCAGAAAGGTGATTGTCCCCTTGGACTCTGCTCTGGTGAGACCACACCTTGAGTACTCTGTCCGGTTTTGGGCACCTCAATGCAAGAACGATGCGGAGGTGCTGGTGCCAGTGCAGAGGAGAGCAAAGCTGGGGAAGGGCTTGGAGAATAAGTTTTATGAGGAGTGACTGAAGGAGCTGGGATTGGTTAGTTTAAAAGAAGAGGAGGTTGAAGGGAGACCTCATCACTGTCTACAGATACCTGAAAGGAGATTGTGGATAGATTGCTGCTGGTCTCTTTTNTAAAAAAAAAAATAAAAAAAAAATCAAGAGAAGTATCAAAGAAAGGACAGGAATAAAATGTTGAACTGGCCTGGAGGTGAAAAATTATTTCTCCATCTCCCTGTGGTAAGATAGGTTTGTGGCAACCTTGAGACAGTCATCCGTGTTGGCACGACCTGTGTCTTGTGCTGAGAACAACATAAATAGGAAAGTCTGCAAAAAAACCTCCATTTGGAGGCTTTAAAACTCAGTAAATATTTGCATGGGAAGGCTTAAAGACTCTTGCATGACCCAGAGAAATGTTGTGCCCAACAGGAGCAGAAAGGTGATTGTCCCCTTGGACTCTGCTCTGGTGAGACCACACCTTGAGTACTCTGTCCGGTTTTGGGCACCTCAATGCAAGAACGATGCGGAGGTGCTGGTGCCAGTGCAGAGGAGAGCAAAGCTGGGGAAGGGCTTGGAGAATAAGTTTTATGAGGAGTGACTGAAGGAGCTGGGATTGGTTAGTTTAAAAGAAGAGGAGGTTGAAGGGAGACCTCATCACTGTCTACAGATACCTGAAAGGAGATTGTGGATAGATTGCTGCTGGTCTCTTTTCACAGCTAACTAGTGATGGAACAAGAGTGAATGGCCTCAAGCTGCCACTGGGTAGGTTTAGACTGGACATAAGGAAACAGTTTTTCCCAGCAAGAGTGGTCAGGTATTGGAATGTGCTGTCCAGGAAGGTGGTGGAGTCACCAACCCCAGCTGTGCTTGGGGACAGTGTTCAGGGCAGTGCCTGGGGACAGCGCTTATAGAGCAGGGACAGCGGTTGGGGCGGTGCTTGGGACAGCATTTGGAGTGGTGCTTATAAAGCAGGGACATTGGTTGGACTTGCTGATCCTGAAGGTCTTTTCCCACTGAAATGTTTCTGTGATTCTGTGTAGAGTTGGGGGGGGGAGGGGGCGGGGACAAGGTGGGTCATTGGTCTAAATGGTCTTGTCAGCTTCTGGTTCCTTCTCACCCCAGCACCTGCTGCAGCTTTTAGCCCAGTGTGTGTGCAGGCAGAACAGATTGGAGAAGGGTAAAACCTCTGAACACTTTTCTAGACATTCTCAATTCATGAGGAATTTTGGGGTACTGGAACATGTCCAGAGAAGGCTGGTGAAGATAGTGAGGGGGCTGGAGCACAGCCCTGTGGGGAGAGGCTGAGGGTGTGTAGACTGCAGAAGAGGAGGTTCAGGGATGATCTCATTGCTGTATACATCTACCTGAAGGGAGGTTGTAGCTAGGTGGGGTTGGCCTCTTCTCCCAGGCAACCATCAACAGAACAAGGGGACTCAGTTTCAAATTGTGCCAGGGGAGGTCTAGGCTGGATGGTAGGAGGAAGTTCTTGATAGAGAGAGTGATTGGCATTGGAATGGGCTGCCCAGGGAGGTGGTGGAGTCACTGTCCCTGGAGATGTTGAAGAAAAGCCTGGATGGGGCACTCAGTGCCATGGTCTGGTTGATTGGCTAGGGCTGGGTGCTAGGTTGGATAGTTAGATCTTGGAGGTCTCTTCCAACCTGGTGGATTCTATAATTCTAGCTGCCAGTGCAGGGACTGACATGTATCTACGCAGAAGATTTTTTTGCATCCATGAGACACGAAGTGCTCCTGTTCATGACATGGAGCACAAAGAGTTTCTTGTCCTCAATCCAGCCACAGTACCAAAGAGCTCCAAGCCTAGGACACAGTTCATCTTTAAGGCAGTTAGCTTAGTCTCTTTGCTGCAGTGTAGCCTCTCACTCACTGAAGCAAGCAGCCAAAGTCAGCACAAAAAAAAAAAAAAACAAACCCAAACCAACCACAACACACCACCCAAAAACATGTCTGCAAACAACCACTCAGACTGGTTTTGTTACATGGACAGACACTGCAGCAGGCTGCCCAGAGATGTTATGGAGCCTCCTTCTCTGAAAATATTCAAAACCCACCTTGATATGTTCTGGTGTGACCTGCTCTGGCAGAAGGATTGGACTGGACGATCTTTTGAGGTCACTCCCAACCCCTAATGCTCTGTTAATCTGCAGCAAAGCAGAGATTTCTGTTTGGCAATGTATCTGGTAAAATATTCTGACAAAACCAGATGCATCAGTGTTCAGAGCTCTGTTCTGCTGGATCAGGTGTTCATCTGGGACTGAAGAGATTGATAGTGCCCTCAGCTGCTGCTGGGGTTGTGGAAAGCCTTGGCTAGATCAGGCCACACCTCTACAGCATCTATCTCTTCCATTCAGATTGCAGGAGTCCACAGGGAAACCCTCTGCAGGGAAGCATTGCTATGCTTCATTAGGTATTTATTTAGAGCTTAAAAGAAACCTGTTGCCCCAAAGACACCAATACCTTCTGACAGACACCAGACTGAACTAGCCTAAGCTAATATTAGGTTAAAAAAACCCCAACAATACTGAATGTTTTATTCTGTTCTCATATCTGGTTCTTCCCAAGACACTATTCACATCAACTGAATTACTCCTGATTTACACTCAAGAAAACATATTGAAATGCTGCTATACACAATTCTTATTGACATGTGGGAGGCAACTTTCTGCCAACAAAATCAGGTTGAGATATGAGCATGGCTATCCAGGAAGCTTTGGCTTTGCTAGAAGCTGAGGACAGCAGGCTGAGGGCCAGCGTTGCATTTTTCAGATTAGGTGTTCACTGCCTCCTTCTAAAAAGATGTTATTTCAGATCGATACTTGCAATGCATTTACCACTAAAGTCAGTTCCTGTATCAAAGAATGAATAGAAAGATCTCCTACACCTTTCCTGCTGGAGTTAAAAACTGCTTGGAAGAAACAAGCAGCTGACAACCTTCCCATTACCAAATCACTGCTTGGATACTGCCTGTACTTGTGGGTACAGCCTAATATTATCCCCCCCCCCACACCAAAAAAAAAAAAANCCCACCCCCCCCCCCCCCACAAAAAAAAAAAAAAAAAAAAAATCCTTGAGGCTTCTCTTCTAAAGAACAGGAGCTAGGTCCTGGTAAGATGAATGAACACTTGGAAATTTTCTTGAGCTCCAGCTATGGAAACAATTGCTGCATGCAGGAGATTAATCACCTCACTTAACTCAGTGCAAGTTTTCTTAGCACACACACAGAGGGAAAACTACAGGTACAAGAAGTAAAATAGCTGTCAAAGACTGATGAAAAACAATCTCCAACCTCTCCGAAGAGTTTGTAAATAAGCTGTGGTGTCACTTGGATTCTGTCATTTTTGCTTCCTTCAAATAAAAAACCCTGTTGATTATTCCCATCCTTTGTATCATCCCTTCTCTTGGTAACACAAATCTCACCCTGTCCTTTGATGCCTGCTTCTGGGCTTGTGCTTGAACACAGTTCTGAGCTCCTGCACCAGTGAGCACACAGTCACCATTTCCCAGATGCCAGGGTACACTTTTCTTATTTGAAGTGAGCAGCAAGGCTTCAGATAGAGATAACAAGTGCTGAAGTGTCTAATATGGCTTTAAGTGAACTAGTTTCATGTTTGCCTCATTAAGAGTCTCCACTTCATTTAGAGCTTGAATTTAACCATCAACTTGCAGTCTTATGCTTAAAGAGTTTACTCAGATCTGCTACCAATTTGAGTTGTCTTCTACATAGGAGTTTTTAAACATTGATTTGCTCTTGAACAAAATCAAACCAGCTTCTTAAATAATTTCTGAAGAATCTTAATCTTGGGATCACCTGAACAGTACATTTCTAGGGGCTTTCCAGCAATGTGTCTTTGTGGTCAAGAAGGCTCAGGGCAACCTGGGATGGATTAGAAGGGCTGTGGCCAGTAAGTTGAGATATGTTCTCCTCCCCCTCTATCCTTCTCTATCCTGCACTGGTGAGGCCACATCTGGAATATTGTGTCCAGATCTGGGCTCCTCAGTTCAAGAGGGGTCTCAGGGAACTGCTTGAGAGAGTCCAGTGCAGAGCCACAAAGATGCTGCAGGCAGTGGAACACCTCCCTGGTGAGGGCAGGATAAGGGAGCTGTGGTTCTTGAGCTTGGTGAAGAGGAGCCTGAAGGGTGACCTCGTTTGTGTTGATAAAGATGTGAGGGGCAGTGTCAGGAGGCCAGAGTCAGGATGTGGCCACTGATGTCAACGATAGGAAAAAGGTAATGGGTGCAAGTTGGAGCAGAGGAGGTTTCACACGAACATAAAACTTTTTCACTGTGAGGGTGACAGAACACTGGAAGGGGCTGCCCAAAGAGGTTGGAGTCTCCTCTGGAGGCATTCAAAACAAAGTCCTTGTTCTTTTGCTTCCCTTTATGAAAGACCATAAAGTTTTCACTTTGTTTTTACCATGGAGAATAATAACTAATGAGGAGGTGATGCACTCAATTTGACACATCCCTGGGTTGGCACACAGCTCAGGTACGGACAGGAGCAGCAGGCTGCCCAAGAACATATGTGCAAATAGTCAAGAATAGCAAAGAAGGATAAACCTAGCTGGACCAAACAGCTTTAATGAGTAGAAGGGAATGTTTGCAAATGCTGCTTTGCAGTATTTGCCCTGCACTAATGAGCCCTCTGTATTCACAGTATCACCAGGGTTGGAAGAGACCTCAAAGATCATCAAGTCCAACCCAGCACCACAGCCCTCAAGACCAGACCATGGCACCAAGTGCCACGTCCAAACCTGCGCTGAACACCTCCAGGGACAGTGACTCCACCACCTCCCTGGGCAGCCCATTCCAGCAGTCAATGACTCTCTCAGTCAAGAACTTTCTCCTCACCTCCAGCCTAAACTTCCCCTGGCACAGCTTGAGACTGCATCCTCTTGTTCTGGTTCAATAAGTTGGTCTTTCACACAAAGAAATCCTGCTGATGGAAGGGCATGTGCCTCTAGCTTTCCTGTGGGGCCTGAAAAAGACTCTGAATGAGCATCCCAGAAATAACACCAGGTGTTTGGGTGGGGGTTTATATACATATACACACACATTGCATCTTGTATATAAATTCCCCAAAGCAACCAGCTTAAATGTGCAGCCTTGATGAACACTCCTGTTTACTAATTATTGCCATTCATCACATGAACCTACTGAGCCTTAACACTGGGTTTGCATTAGAATTTGACACTGACCTATGCAATTTTTAAGCTTCCTTAATTTGAACCTGGTCTGATTAATATATATTAATTATCTAGCCCTAGGATTACCCATTGGAATCCATGTCATTTGAAGAATGCTGGTAATTTCAAAGGGGACACTTCCATATTTTCCATGATTGAGTATGAAAATATTAAGATTCTGCAAAGAAAGGAAAATAAAATCTCTCCAGCCAGCACTAGAAATTTACCTTCAGTGATAAAAACAAAATATGTGGAGGAGTAGCAGCTCTGAACAGATGCTGTAAGATGAATGATTAATACACATTAATTGTGGTACAGAATTTTCAATTTCAAGTCCTTCGGAATGAAAAAAATAGAAGATTTGATACAAAAATAAAACCCCCACACCCCCCAAACTACTCTTTTCATTCAAGTGCTTTTTACATTACCACCCCCCCCCCCCTTTTCTTCTTTCTGAAAAACAAAGAGTTTGCATCTAAGTGACATTTTTAGTAAAACACATGGTTCAGTGAGCTAGAGTCAATTTCTGACCTTTCAGTTGCCAATTTATCCCTATTAAGAAAACAAGGAAGGGAAATGGGAAGGATATAGTCTGGGAAGAAAGCATCTTCCAGCCAGCTCTAGCATGCTAATAGACAAAGCAACCCAGAATGACTTTCCTCTTTGGTAATATTGATTTGAGCAACATCAATGACAGTTGCTAAGGAATGAAAACAACATCTGGTGCAGGTAGTTTGAAACTGGGTTTCATTCATTTTCATCTCTTGGAAATAAAAGACTAATGCTGGTCAGAAAAAGGGTTTGGTTTGCACCTTCTTTTACCTGCACATAGGTTTGCAATGGGGGAAGGGAAATTTAAGTACAGAAAAGATCTGAATCCTTTTTCCTTGTATAGACTCTTACAGAACACAAATCCTAGCTTGAGTCCTGATGTGCCCTGCCAGTTGCTGTGCAGCTTTAACCAGCACACATCATCAAGCACTGCTGCCAACCTAGAGAAGCAATCTGGGACAGATTGCTGGTTTGGGTGCAAGGCATATTTGCATTTCCAGAGTTCTGTTGGGCACCACATGTGATGTTGCACATGTGCTGCTAACCACCCAGCTCTCTCTGAAAGAGACTGTTTACCTGAGAAATACTCAGGCACAGAATTCCCTCTCCCCCTCACACCCCCTTCCCCAAGCTCCACAAAAAAAAAAGTAAATCAGGAGATTTCTCCTTTCCTGCCTTTCAAGAGTCCTCTCTAAGCTCAGAGATGAGACAACTACCTCATTTTTTTTCTACAAGATTCCTGAAATTTTTATCTCAAGCGCTCCTTTTCTTTGATTCTACTTCAACAAAAGTCTCATTTCTCTTCAGTGCTTCATCAGACAGCGACACAAAGTGCTGCAGAAAAACAACCTAAATGCATCTTACAGTTCCTTCCAATTTGTCAGCCTTCATTTTTGTTCTCTCTCTTGCTTAACACCCTGCTGAGATGCAACCTGCTTGCTCGAGCAGGGAATTCCTCAGTTTCACCTGGCTGACACTGTTTCTTCCCTTGGGACAAGCAAATGTTTCCTGACAGAATAAAATAGAACAAGAGGTTTTTGGGGATGCTCAATAGCAACATGCTTTTCCCTCTGGAAACTGAGCTTAAGGTCAATGAAGACATTTCCATTTTAATTTAGGCATCAGCTTCTTCACTTTGAAGGTGGTGTGAGGTGTGTGTTGTTGGTTGGTTTTTCTCCTGAGGTGATTGATGGCCAATCCACTCCTGGAATCTGCAAGACAGTGATCTACCATTATAACCAACTAATCCAACACCCTAGTTCAATGCAGAGTGGGCACACAGTGTGAATGTGAGGTTAACTCAGTTCTGCTCAAAATATATCAGGAGACATAGACTGGCACATTTTGCTTCCACAGCTTTGGTGGGGAGGAAGGCTGACTGTTGTCAGAGGATTTCAGATCTGTTTCTTGCCCAACACATTGCCCCTCTATTTCCTTAAATAAAAGGAATATTGCATTACTAAGGCTTTTACATCAGCTCTGTCTGTGAGCTTTTCCAACGCATCCATTCACGAGGCGATGGATGAGAATCAAACTGCCCATGGAGAAAGCAATAAAGCTTCAAATAAAAGAAGAGTCACAAGTACAAGTATCAATCTCCATGAAAGATACCAAGTGTCAGCATCAAGGAGAACATCTCAAGAGCCTTGACAGGACTGCAGGAAGACAGTGTCCTCATTCTCGATGCTAAATTTAATCAGGATACGATGTATCATGCAAAGCTTGGCTGAAGATCATATGCAGCTGAATGTGTGAAGTTACCTGGTAGGAATTGTCAGCAATTAAAAGGAAAAAAACTTGAATTTACTTTGCTATCAGTGGCAAGCGTTCCCTGAGGCACAAAAGCTGAAATTGCCCCTGATATTGTATACTTTGTTTCCATAGAGACTCCTCAACTCTGCACAAACCACAAGGTTACTTCCTCAGCACACCCTGCAAAGCAAATTATTGATCAACATCAAGGCAGGTAGAGTCCTGTTTAAATAGCAGAAGTCATGACAGCTCACACTGATAATTGAACTATATGGTCCCTAGGCCTGAACTTTGTATCTAGGGCAAAAAAAGGAAGTGAAATTCTAAGCACAAAGCATGCAACATCAGGAGTTTTCAACAACTAAATGCTGAAACACTGCATGGGGGAAAAGGGCATGAGAAGGAGTGGAGAGGTGATCTGAGGTTGGAAAAGAGAGAGAGTGCTTATGAAGAATCACAGACAGGATCAGACACAAACATTCTGGCTGGAAAAGCTCTTCAGGATCACCAAGTCCACCCCATATCCCTACTCTACAAGGTGCACCCTAAATCATATCCCCAAGCACCACATCCAAATGACTTCTAAACACATCCGGGGTTGGTGACTCCACCACCTCCCTGGACAGCTCATTCCAGTGCCTGACCACTCTTGTTGGGAAAAAAAAAAGTTTCCTAATGTCCAGTCTAAACCTACCCAGTGGCAGCTTGAGGTCATTCTGTCTAGTTCCATCACTAGTTAGCTGTAAGAAGAGACCAGCAGCAACCTCTCCACAGCCTCCTTTCAGGTATCTGTAGAGAGTGATGAGGTCTCCCTTCAGCCTCCTCTTTTTCAAGCTAGCTCCAGCTCAAAGTCACTCCTCATGAAATTTATTCTCCAGGTCCTTCCTATTTTCCTTGACCTCCTCTGCACTCGCTTCAGCACCTCCACATCCTTCTTGCATTGAGGTGCGGCCTCACCACAGAAGGTGTAGAGGCAGCAGCTGCCAGGTCAAATTGAAAGGGATTGGTTTGAAACAGATCATGTTCACACAAAGCTTAGCTTCAGTATGCACTCTTTCCATCTTGCTTACTACTCAGTATTTCTCCATAATTATATGGCTGGATACAAGCTCTGCTGAAAACAGAGCAGACCGAGATCAGGCAACTGAACATCTCCTAATTCACAACAGGGAGTGGTTCAACACTCTGCAGTTAACTGCATCAAGAAATTTTCTTTCAGGGTGAAGAGAAATGAGCACAGCTGAAAAAAAAATGAATCAAGTTGAGAGATGAACCCTACCTCACATTTGTATTCAGGACTATATTTCAGTAAACAATCTTTTCTGTCATTATTTTCCTTATTTGTTTCCTTTCAATAACAGTAGCCAAATAATAAAGGAGGCTAAGAGTATGCTACATAGAACAAGCAGCATTCTTTATAAAGCTGTAGAAAGCTCAGGGAAGATAATGTCATCAATCTGAGAGAGGAAAAGTCCAAAGTGTCAGCACTGGACCTTGCTTGATTTGTCAAATGAGTATTTTTCAAATTAAATCTGCAAAGAATGCAAGCAGCATATTTATTGCAAGCATTGCTTAAAGTCCAGAGTTTCTTGAAAATAGATTTCATTAAATAGCGAGCACCAACAGGCAGATTAAGTAAATATTTGTTTAGGGTGGGGTTGTTTGTTTTTTTAATTAGAATCAGAAACCAGAACAAAACCAGGGGAAAATAACTACCAAATAGTTAGGGGGAAATCCTTTAAAACTCCATTTTCAGAGTCAACTCTTACTTTAGAATCATAGAAGGCCCTGAGTAAGAAGGGACCTCTAAAAGTCTCTCTGCAGCAAGCAGATCAGGTTGCCCAGAGTCCTTTCAAATGCTTTCAAACCATTCTTGCTTTCTCCAGAAAGAGATGGTAATTTTTGGGCTCCATTTCTACAGGAGCACAACACAAAGCTGTTACAGAAGTTACCACCATCTAGGGACCATGTCCTGATTTGAAAGAAGCCAGAGCCAATTCTCTAACCTTCCACTGACTTCGGCCATGCCCACAGGGGAATGTCTTGAGAGGTTGTATCAGTATTTTGGTTACCTCTGCCTATCCTCAGGACTGTACTTTGGCATGTAGTAGGAGTTCAACTTGCCTCCTGTGTCTTGGTTAATATATTGGTTTAAAATTTACAGTTTTACCAGCCCTAAATAGTATCACTGGGAAAGAAGAAAGAAGATGATCAAGGAGATGAGCTAGTAACTTCCTACTTATGCATAAAATGGACTGAGACTGGAAGGGACTTCCAAACCTCATCCAGTCCAACCCCGCTGCTGCAGTCAGCAGGGACATCCTTCACCAGACCAGGTTGCCCAGAGCCCTGTTGAGCCTCACCTTGAATACCTCCAGGAATGGGGCCCTAACCACCTTCTTAGGCAACCTGTTCCAGTGTTCCACCACTCTCGTGGTGCAAAACTTGTTCCTCACATCCTATCTGCTCTACTTTGAAGCCGTTGCCCTTGTCCTGTCCCTATCCTTCTTGTAGCCCCCTTCAGGTACTGGAAAGTTGCTATTAGGTCTCCCAGAACCTTCTCCTCTTCAGGCTGAAGACTTCCAGCTCCCTCATTCTGTCCTCATAGCAGAGCTGCTCCAACCCCCTGATCACTTTTGTGGCACTCCTCTGGACTTGCTCCATCAGTTCAATATTCTTCCCGTGTTGAGGGCTCCAGAGCTAGATGCAGTATTCGAGGTGAGGTCTTCCCAGAGCAGAGCATAGTGGTAGAATCCCCTCTCTGGATCTCCTGGCACCACTGCTCAGTTAGTGCTAGAGGTGTATTGAAAGGGGGAAATTAACCTGATTAAAAGAATCTCTTTAATGGAACATACTTAAAGTCTCACAACTCTGAGTTCAGCTCAGACTTCTAATGCTCTTTGAGCAAGAGGAATCAATATTCAATTTCACAAAGATTTCAGTCTCCCAGGCTCTGCTCTTCCAAAGCCCCAGGTGCATTGCACCTCACCCAAGAACATCAACAATCTCACATGTACTAATGCAAGGACTTGGGTCCTAAGTCTAAAGTCACTGGCAGACGGCAAGCATGGTTGAGTTACAGGAATCAGACATCAGGACCAACCTGTACCACTTTTGAACACCCAGAAGCATGACAGAGCTTAAAGAAGCCACTGGGTGCATTGAGGGTGCCAGGCAGTAGTTCTGTTGTTGCCATCCTTCCCTCACACAAAGCAGATCTGATGCACAATGCTAGGTGAAAGCACTTCAACGCAGAGCAGCCAGCCATTAAGTGAAGTCTTTCTGACCTCTTGCATATGAGACTACTCAATTTCAGTCCTCATTTATATATAAGCCTCCTTGACAGAAAAGAATGCTAACTCCGGAAAAAAATGTTAGCTGCATTTCACCCTGGACAGAAAAAGACAATTGAAGAGATATTGATTTAGTCATGCTCAAAGCACACAGGTTAGGAGTTGAAGAGCTTAGAAAAAAACATCATCTCAGAAATACACTTCAAAGTAAGACTCATCCAAAGCCAAGTGGGTGGTTGTTTGTTTTTTTTCTCTTCTTAAAAGATGTGAATAAAAAAAAATAAAAAACCCACAAACCAACCTTAAAAGCTTTATTATTCAAATTTTTTTTTTTAAAAAAAAAATCTATGCATGGATACCAAGGAGAATTTTGTAAACACAGTCTGACCATGTAAGACATCTGAAAAGAGTAATGGGTGGTGGAGAGAGTACAAAGAAATTACCACACCTGAAGTGGTTGGAAAAATAGTAATAAAAAAAAAGCAACTTAATATTCTGGGTGTCATCCCTCCTGAAAATAAAGGCAGGGAAAAAAACCCCACATACTTCTAACAACAGCTTTCAATAGCTCCTGAGTTTACAGACATAATGTTACAGCTGTAGAAGAATATCTATACTTACAAGTATAAGAGGAAAAAGACACTAATCTGTGTGGTGAGAGATCTGTTAGATTGACTTTAATAGCCTTCAAGTCTTTAGAACAGGGTTTGAAGCAAAGTATATTGTGAGTGAATAAAGATCAGACTGAAACACAAAGTGAGGGAGTTTGAAGAACTCAACAACCTTCACTGGCAGGAGAGGCAAAAGGAGAGATTTTTTTATTTTCTAGATTCATAGAACGGGTTGGGTTGAAAAGGACCTTCAAAGGTCATCCACTCCCAACCCACTGCAGTCAGCAGGCACATGCTCAACCAGATCAGGTTGAGCCCTGTTGAGCCTCACCTCAAATATCTCCAGGGATGGGGTTCCAGCCACCTCTTTGGGCAACCTGTTCCACTGTTCCACCATCCTCATGGTGCAGAACTTGCTCCTAACGTCCATCTAAGTCTACTCCTCTCTAGTTTGAAATCATTGCTCCTCATTCTATAACTGCAGGCCTTTCCAAACAGTCTCTGTACATCCTTCTTGTAGCCTCTTTCAGGTACTGGAAGGCAGTTATTAGGTGTCCCCTGAGCTTTCTCTTCTCCCTTTATTGATAACCTTGATTCAGGCATAGAGAGTGTCAGCAGTATGTTACAGATGACACCAAGTTAGGTGGCAGTGTTGATTTGAATGAGGGTAGAGAGTCTCTGCAGAGGGACTTGGATAGGCTCAGATCCATGGGCCAACATGAATGGGATGAGTTTCAACAAGGCCAAGTGCCAGGTCCTGCACTTGGGGCACAACAACCCCAAGCAATGATACAGGTTTGGGGCGGTGTGGTTGGAAAGCTGCTGCCAGAAAGGCATCTGGGGGCTGTAATAGACAGGAGCTGAATGAGCCAGTAGTGTGCCCAGGTGGCCAAGAAGGCCAATGGCATCCTGGCTGGGATTAAAAATGCTGTGGTCAGCAGGAGCAGGGAGGTGATTGTCCCCTTGGACTCAGCTCTGGTGAGGCCACACCTCAAGTGTTGTGTTCAGTTTTGGGCACCACAATACAAGAGAGATGTGGAGGTGCTGGAGCAGGTCCAGAGGAGGGCAAGGAAGCTGTGAAGGGCCTGGAGAGTAAATCTGAGAGGAGTGACTGAGGGAGCTGGGGTTGATTAATTTGGAGAGGAGGAGGACGAGGGGAGACCTCACTGCTGTCTACAGCTACCTGAAGGGGCATTGTGGAGAGGCTGCTGGTCTATGCTCACAGGTAATTGGAGACAGAACAAGGGGCAATGGCCTCAAGCTGAGACTGGGTAGGTTTAGTTTGGACATTAGGAAAAAGTTTTTCACTGAGAGAGTGGTCAGGGACTGGAATGAGCTGCCCAGGGAGGTGGAGGAGTCACCAAGTCTGGATGAGTTTAAGGGTTGTTTGGATGCAGTGCTTGGGGATATGTTTTAAAGGTGAATCTTGTAGAGTAGGGCTACAGGTTGGGTTTGGTGATCCTGAGGGGCTTTTCCAACCTGGATGTTCCTGTGATTCTCTGAACAACCCCAGTTTGTTCAGCCTGTCCTCACTGCAAAGATGGTCCAGCCCTCTGGCCCTTTTCACATCCCTCTTCTAGAGCATTCCAGAGCTGGATGAAGTATTCTAGGTGGGCTCTTGTCAGAGTAAAGTAGGCACTGTAAGTTTTACCAAAGCAGTAGGGTTGCATTTGCAATAATTACTTTCCAACCAAACTTCACAATCACCTTCCCTAAGAGGTGAGACCATAGATGACATTTGCAAGTGACACCAACTTTGCTGGTTTCAAGAGGACAGCAGAAGACTGCACTCTTGTGTGGGTGACATTGGATGCTCAATTAACAGAAGTGCCATTCATATTTAAAAACTCTACAAAAATAGATCAATTTTGGTATAAAAATATGATCTCCACTACAAGCTGATGTACAGAAATGTTTGAGAAGCAAAAGATGTAGGTCCTATGACAACTGAATTAGCACTATGAAGCCAAAAAATAAGGTCACTGGTAATCCCAGAATGCTTCAGAGGAGATCCAGCCCCTAGAAGTGCAGTAGTGCTGGATACCATGTACAAAGCAGCTGTGAGGTATTTATCCAAGAAGATTTATGTACTTCAAGTACAATTTGGAAAAGATTTACTGATTCTATAAGAAGATTGAAGGACTTTTAGCATGGTTTAACTAGTGGAAAGTCTTTTTTTATGACAACTACACAAGCTGGGTTGGTTTAGCCTGCCAAAATGGAGGTTAGGAGGGGATGCAACCCCTTTGCTTCAGGATTAAGCAGTAAGAGAAGAACTGTTTGGGCTAAGAGACAGTGGTGTATGAAACAGCTGAAAGTTGATAGGCAGGTTTTAGCTCTCAAAAGAGCAGGATTCAGGGGTAGCTAGTTCAGTAGGACAACCGAGGAAGGAAAATTCAGCCTGCCTGGCAGTACAGCCCGATCCTTTCTACCACTTGTTTGTGCTGGTTGGGAAGCCTGTTCACAGGTCCTGGTTCCCAAAACCTCTTAATAAAAATATGTATTTGGAAAATGTTTTTTTTTTTTTTTTTAAAAAAGAGGACTACAACAGTTGCTGAATTCTCCAGATAGCAATCTGCATTACAGTCCTGCAGTCAGCGTGGGCAGTCTTAGAAGTAATTTTTTTTCAGCTTGCCTGAACATCCCATAAAAAGAGGAATTACTACAGTGAGAGGAATTGATTATGCAGATAGTACTGTCAAATGTGGGAGGAAAACAAACTAGGGGAAAAAAATAGAGCAGAATAAATTGTTTCTGCAATCTCAGAGAGTTATATTTCAAAAAAAGGAAAAAGTCTCAGGAGATAGAAAGTGAGAAGGGCAAGGGGTTTCTGTTTGGGTGGGGGGTTTTTGGACAAGTTTCTACTGCCCTTTTATTCCATAAATATATACTTACATGATTGTGGGGTGTTTTGGTTTTTTTTTTAACCCTGCACAAACACAAGTATCCTGAGAAACCATAGGCAAGTTACACAAAATATAAGTTGGGAGAAAAAAAACCCCAAAAAACTGTTAGAGGAAGAATCAATAAAATTGGTCAGAAGGAATACTTACCTGCATCCTCTTCCAGACTGACACGGGAGGTATTAATATTGCATGTGCTTGTCTAGTAGATAAGATAATCATGCACCATCGAAATGCAAAGCAGCTCCTGCAACTTCTCCAGCAACAGCAAAAAAAAAAAGTTCTCCTTTTCTATGAGAGTTCCCTTTCTCCTGCAATGCCATCTAGAGGAAGCCAGTCAGATGAAAGGCAGGGCACAAAGGGATGAGAAGGCAGCAGGTACCTGATGAAGCTGAAGCTTTCCCCAGACCTAGCTAATGAAATGAATTAGGTTTTGCAATTTGTGAAGCCAGAGGAAAGGCAAGCCTTGGCTCTGCTGCCTCGATGGTACTTGCATAACAAATCCCATTTAAGCAGCAGATGACTCAGCAAGAGGATTTCCCTCAACACCTTTCTAAGAAAGGCACCATCTCGGTCCTACAAGCTGAAGAAATATTCAGGAACTGCATCCCTTCTCCTATCTCTTACCATTTAAATCTGCAAACATATGGAAGGAAAATCCTTAAACATCCCAGGGAAAAAAAAAAATCAGGAAGACATGCAGTGAATCAGAGGCACCTCCAGGCAACACAGTACAGCACCAGGAATTTGGTTGGGGAAAAAAGTTTAGACAATCTTTCATCCTTACCCTTACTGTCTCCTTGCTGAGAGTTTGGGTACTCACTTAAACCTCTGTAATTTAGTTCCCTAATAATGTCTTCTCAGAGGGGTTGTGCTTGTGCAAGACTGCACTCAGACAACAGGCTGACTGCACACTCAGTTTTCACCATCAGGTTGTTTTGTATAGCAGCAGGGACTGCAGTCACCAGCTCTTAATTCCACAAGGACTAACACAAGATCAAGCAGTGTTAAACCTTCAGCAATAGCTTTGCCACAAGCAATACAGAGGACTATTGGAAATGCATCACTTTTTTACCCTACACAGAATTTAAACAGGTCCTCTCAGATTACAGCTCCCAAATACTGCTAATGCAGACATTTCTATCCAAGGGCTCAAGCTTTCAACTCAGAGTTCCTGTGGCCTTTAAAAATTAATCAGTCAAATTGGAGAGAAAAAAAAAAAAAAAGAAAAACACACCAAACAAAACCCAAAACCCCAAACACACAAAAACCCCACAAAACAAAACAAAAACCAAACCAGCCTTTAAAGGTTTTAGGGGATAGAGCAGTTAAAAATATTTTATTTTGACAACTACTGGCTGTAGGTTTTTCTCCCTGAAAATTTAGAGGACATTAATCATAGAATGGTAAGGTTGGAAGGGACATCAAAGACCATCCAATTCCAACCCCCTGCCATAGGCAGGGACACCTCCCTCTAGTACAGCTCACTCAAGGCCTCCTCCAACCTGGCCTTGAACACCTCCAGGGAGGGAGCAGCCACAACCTCCCTGGGCAACCTGTGCCAGTGTCTCACCACCCTCACTGCAAACAACTTCCTCCTAACATCCACTTTCAATCTNGTCCTTCCTGTGCTGAGGGCTCCAGAACTGCACACAGGACTCCAGGTGGAGTAAGTGACATGTTTGATAAAAGTAGTAATAAATAAGGTCCTGTTAACAGATCTCAATGCTTTTATTAAAGGGTCTGAGTGAAGAGAAAAAAACCCCTGTTGTTCAAATCTGGGCACTACCTGATTTTTTTCACTGGCATAACAAATTAAAGGGCTTTAAGTGATGCACACTAAGTGAATTTGCTGTTTCACAGAATTAACTAGGTTGGAAAAGACCTCTAGGATCATCAAATCCAACCTATCACCTAACCCTTCTAATAAACCATGGCATTAATTGCCTCATCCAGTCTCCTTTAAACACTTCCAGGGATGATGACTTCACCAGCTCCTCAGGCAGCCCATTCCAATGTCACTGACTCTTGCTGTGAACAACTTCCTCCTAACATCCAGCCTAAACCTGCCCTGGCAAAGCTTGAGGCTGTGTTCTCTTCTTCTGTCCCTGGGTGCCTGGCAGAAGAGACCAACCCCACCTGGCTACAACCTCCTCCCAGGTAGTTGTAGACAGCAATGAGGTCAACCCTTGAGTCTCCTCTTCTCCAGGCTGAACACCCCCAGCTCCCTCAGCCCCTCCTTATAGGGTTGTGCTTCAGCCCCCTCACCAGCCTTGGTGCCCTTCTCTGGACACATTTAAGAAAACAAGTTAAAGAAAACAAAACTTCCTCTGATTAAAGGGAAGAGAGGAAGAGCTCAGAATGCATCACTCAAACATAGATTCTTGTGACTGACAGATCTCAATGTTGTATGAAATGTGTTGTTCTACATTGAGTTTGCTGACAGTTACTTTAAAAGCAGGGAAGTTTTACCCCGTGTTCAAGGGCAAGTGCAACCTAGACATCAAGAACTGAGGGAATAAACAACCCTGGTGCAGCACTGCTAGAGTACAGAAGGTTGTGGGGGGCCTGTGGATTGCCTTCAGTTTTAGGAAGATCTGTTGCATCCATTTTTACAAGGACTTTCACCACTCTTACAAAAGTAATTCGTGCTTTCTGCCAGCCAATGTATTTTACAGGTAGGTTTTGTGGGACATAACAGTTACCTGCAAGAAGCAAACTTTACCTCAGGTCTAAACCCATAGCCACACATAGGCACCACTCTATCAGGGTGGATGAAGTATTCAAATTGTAGTGATAAAATACCACCTTGATAAAAAAGGCCTTGACCTGTTGGGAAGTCTTGGCCTCTGCCAAAGGGGTGACAATCCAACTCCCAGAACTCTACTTGGGTTGCATTTCAGAAGGTCTGAGTCATCCAAAGTCAGCCCTACCTTTCAAGAACAGTGTCCTGAGCGATATTTTTAGAGACAGCCAACAAAACAGTTCCCCCTCTACCAGGTGAAACAAACAGTTCCAGTTTATCAGTGCTGAAGAGGAGCACAAAGACTACTTCCAAATTTGTCTTGCAGCCGTCTCCAGCAATATTTCTCTCTCCTAACAAGGAATTTCTGCAGTTCTGGCAGAAGAAACCATCATGAATTTGAAAGCCATGTGAAGTGAGAAAGACCAGTCAGTACCACCCAATTTCTAAACTCACAGAGCAGTCACTGGGTCACTTGCAGTTCTCCAAGCAGCACACAACTGGGACCATTTGATGCCTCTCACTCATCCTTCAGCTTTTACTGACCCAACTGCAATCAGGACATGACCATGCATCAGCCCCAGCAGCTCCCAGCAAGACAAACCCCATTGTGGACTGCATGCAATGGCACTAGCCATGCACTGACACAGTTCACCAGCCCCTTCTTGAGAGCAGGTATTCCCTACTGTAGGGCTAACTGTATCATTTCTTTTCTCATGCAGGCACCTTTACCTCCTCTTATTTGTGTCTCATATTATTGGGGGGAAAAAACATCAAGGAATTGAAACATACTTCCTAGGTATCAGCTGCTTTGGTAATCTGTACTAGTCTGCAGGGAGGTGACTCTGCCCCTTTACTCTGCTCCTGTCAGATCCCATCTGGAGTCCTGTGTGCAGTTCTGGAGCCCTCAGCACAGGAAGGACATGGAAGTGTTGGAGTGGGTCCAGAGGAGGCCATGAGGACGCTCAGAGGGCTGCAGCAGCTCTNATGATCCTTGAGGTCCCTTCCAACCTTACCATTCTATGATTCTGTGATTTTTCCACCTACTCTTGGTTTGGGTCTTTCCCCCAAAAGGCCCAAAGTCTTTTTGCCTTCTGTCTCAAAGCCACTTTGAACCAGTGGTCCAGATATAAGCACCAGAACATCCCTAAGTGCAGTATAAAGACAGAGAATTTTTTTTTCTTTCATGAAGCAGCTACTCTGCTGCACAGTGCAGACCGTAAGATGACCTTTGGAGGACCTTCCAGCAAAGCCACACCTACATGGAAGAAATAATTTCCTCAGATTGCTACCCTGGGGATGGCAAAGGCTAGTTTCTATAGCTCCACTCCAACCCAGGAATTATTTTTTTTAAAGCACAAAACAAGTAAACAATTTGCAAAGATAAACAGTTGATTTCTCATCCTAAAGAGCCTGAGGTCTCCTAGGTTTGCAGAGGAAAGCTGCATAGTTGCTGTCCTCACATGAGTGACTCTGACCTACAGCTGTTCACAGGATAGAGGATTTTAAATCTGCTGAGACCCGAGTGTGTGGCTGCAGTTCACTCATGTATGCACCACAAACTGGTGCTGACAGCACTGTGGAGCCCTACATATTGAGTAGTGCACCACATGGTAGTGCACCACTTCCAGGATGTGCTGAGATACATTTTAACTTGTTCTGTCACAAAGCAGGAGAAGTAAAAAAAAAAAATAAAATCAGAAGTGACTGTAATGAGGACACAACAGAACTACTGCTTACAGTGAGGGGGGAAAAAAATATTGATCCTATTTTAATCCTTTGCATAAAGAGAGATTTTTTCCAGATTTTAGTACCATGACATGTACAGTCTACAACCTGTTCTAGAAACTTCTGTACAAATATAGGACAGTTTCAAAGTGCAAAAGTCGGGCCAAGGAAAGAGTGGCAACCACTGCCAAGTGCTTACTATCTCATAAGGATTGAAGAGAGGTTAATTTACCTACTAGTTTGTCAGAGGTAACTCAAGCTGCTAAGTCAGGGAAGGCTGAGTACTGTGAGCACTGAGGTGGATTCAAAAGGAACAGGTTCTCCTGCAAAGGCTGAGTGCCAGTTTGCAGCTGGTTCTGAGCCAGATGAGTACTGGCAACAGGGACAAAAATGATGGCCATGCTAACAGTCACCTACCTGCTCCTGGCTTGGAAGACTGAAGAAATGCTTTGAGAATATGACACTTTCCCCCCCCAGTAATCCTTTACTTATATTTAAAAACCAATTGTGTTCCTTCACTAGGAGGAGAGTACCAGTAAAGAAATGGGAGGTAAACCAGGCCATAAAGCACACAAATAAGGTAAGACACAGTAAAATTCCTCAGAGGATTTGCTGATATATTAAAACAAAGAAACCAAGCCCCCCCAAGCCCAAATAACACAAGCACTGAAGAATAAGGGTCAGGACAATGCCAGTCTCCTCAGTCTAGCATCAATTCTAGAGCAACAGCCCAAACCCAGCACTCAGAAGTTTTGTTACTTTTAAAGAATATATTAAAACACCGCAAGAAAAGAAAAATCCAAACGAAAAAATAAACCAACCAAAACCAAACACAAAAGGGCCCCCAGGGTATTTGCATTTGGATTATGCACCCATATAATACCAGTAGCTAAAGAAATATCACAGACTGCAAAGCCTTTGCATACAGCCCCCAAGGCTCAGAAGAGATATTCCTTAGGGTTTGTAATAATATTTCTTAGCCCTTTCTGATTCAATACACACAGGAACTGCTGTCATTTCAGGAACTCATAACAGATGAGAGGAGAGCCTATGCCCCATCCTTAGAGGGGAGGAAAAAAAAGAAACCCCACACCAAAAACCAGGCCTGTAAATGACTCAAGATGGTTTATACTTTAACATTCTACTTCACTGAGCTTTGTTATTATCGAGAAGAAGGTTTTGAATATTTCCCTCAAGCGCCTCCTTCTAACAGTGATTGTTCTGGACATAAAATGCATTTTCTTGTGGTCATAACACAGCAAAGTGTTTCACCTCCAGTTCTTCAAGGCTCCCAAGCCACCCTGGGCATTCAGTTGTGAGGAAGAGCAACATGTCCTTGAGCACAAGGAGTAGGCAGCATGAAATTAAACAGAGCAGATGCAATATAGCTCCTATTCCAGGTAAAAGGTAGCAGCTGGTCATGTACACAAGGGATTCCCTCTAACTCTGGGGCTGCCTGAAACACTCCAAGACATAATTAATGTTTTTCTGTTACTATTTTATTTCAGAGAAGAGGTATGATTTGGAAGCAAGTCTCCCACTCATCCTTCCTCACCACACTCTGGTCTGTATTGAGCAGTCTCCAAATGCAAGAGATTTCCTTCCAAATGAAACCACACTGCAAGACCTTTCTAGGTATACACCAACGTACTTAACCTGCTTACAGGAGCTCAGCCCCTGGGACTGGGTCAGAACCAGCATAAAGCAACTGCTGCACATATGCATATAGTACAGACATCAGGTCATCAGCAACATGTTGCTCTAGAGATCTGCTCCCATTGGGATGCCTGCTAGACAGAGGAACAAAAGTAACTGATACAGTTGGGCTCCTGAGACTGGATACTGTTCCATAGGAAACTCTCACTGGTAAGTAGTTGAAAACACATCTACAGTCAACCCCCTAGAGATCACTGGAGATCATTCCCCCAAGTGATTTACTCAGTGCTAAATTCCATTCAAGATTATTCTTACCAGTTGATGTCTGATAAGTGTACACTGGAGTGGATTTCAGTAAACAGCAGCTTTATAAATGAAGAAATGAAAGCTAATGCCTTCTGAACTAGACACAACAGGTCAAACCCCTTAAAATTAGCAATCCCCACTATCAGAACAAATTGCCTATTGAAAGAACCACACATAAACAGAGTTCTATTACTTACTAGTGTTGTACTCTGAGGCTGTAGCACTTTCACCCCTATTAACAGCATCCACTGGAGCTTTAGGGGAAATCCTGCTGCTCAAACAACAGAATTAGCAGCCACGATGAGAAGCTCTGGTCTTTCTCTACAGGATGTCTCTCGGTGAGGCTTTATTTAGACTGAGCCTGAGAACTCTCCTGTAGGGTAAATGAGCTTAAACCTGCTGACTCCAGGGGAATCTAGGGACATTGATTGTCCTCAGGTGTCTCTCATTTGCTTTCCAAATGACTTCACCTGTCTGATGGGTGTGGTTGTGCTGAAGTTCTCTGGCTGGATTCTTTATGCAACCATGGCCCTTTGCTGCCTGATTAGCAACAGGTTCGCCAAACAGACTGGGCAGGCACCTGGGGGAAGTGGACACACAACAACATGGCTCAGTGAAGGGCCCACCACATCTTCCACTACAAGGGCAGAAGCAGCCTCAGTTTGTGGGGCAGACAATTGCAAGATCCACACACTGCTGCCAGTTCCTGACTATTTCACAGGAATTTGGCATTTAAGTCAAAATATCCCAGATGACACCAATCTAAAGTTCTAAAGGAATCAACCACTCTTTCTTGTATTTGCCTATGCCGTGGTATTCTCTTGGCTTGCTTGACTCAGGGAAGGACATTGGCATTGAAACATTCAGCAAAAAGGGTGGTACAGAAAGCTCAAGTAACCACCCTCACCTGATCTACTAAACTAGCAATTTAGCTCAGCCTGAGGGGATCATATATCATCTAAAGTAGACTTTTTCCTATGATGTAACTCTGATAGTCTAAATGGATCTTTCCCCCTCCTTTTTACTTTAAACAGCTGCAACAAAGCAACTTATAAATGTCAGTTCTTCAGTTAAACACATTGTGGGACTTGGGGGTGAGAGAGGGGGAATCTAGCATGAAAATTTTGTCTGGGGAAAAAAATAATAATTAAAAACTACAAGCTACCAAGAATTAGTGGTAAGTTAATTAAGTGAAGATTGGCACAAATTGGCATGGGATTCTGAAATCCTCTTCTCTCTATATGTAGTGCTCTAACTGCTGATGAAGGTAGCACAAAGGAGAGAGAATCAAAAGCTGGTGGACCTGGAGAACTGGTATCAGTGAGACAGCTCTGTCAAATGAGCCAGTTCTCTTGATCTCCTGTTACATCCAGTAAAGGGAAGCTTAGGCCCAGAACAAACTGTGTCATAAGAGAAAGCACCATGGGAGAATTCTCTGCAATTGAAAATGAATCCCTGACCAGTTGCTGCTTGCACAGTGGTGAGACTAGTGTCAATGCTTAAGCAGAACAAAATGTCTTTAATGATCAGTCTCTGCAAGATCCTCTCTTAATAACCCTCTTCAGCTCAGCTAACCCAAAGAAAATGGTTGAATGCATTAGAGTGGACTGCACTCAGCAATCACATCCTTCCAAGCCACAGCTGGCTTCTGAAGACAGCAGCTGAGGAATAACTAAAGTAGCAACCTGCTCATGAAGCCTGCACATCAAAGAACTGTGACACCAAAGATTGGACTCTTCCCATGTCAGTAATAACTCCTGAGAGTCAAAATATGAAGAAACTCAGCCCTCCCATTTCTTAGGTGCTCAATTTTCCCATTCAATCAATTAAAAAGCAGATTCTTTTCATTTCATTCCATTTTGAGTTCCTCGCTATGTTCATGAGCTTGCAAGGCTGGGGCTCCCTGTATGTATCCCTCTCAGGAAATTCAACAAGGCCAAGTGTAAGGTCCTGTACCTAGGTAGGCACAACCCGAAGCACAACTGCAGGCTGGGTGGGGAATGGTTGAGAGCAGCCCTGAGGAAAAGGACCTTGGAGTCTGGG
>VWZE01008569.1:152102-214928 GCA_013396675.1 Eubucco bourcierii
TCTGTAGTTCCCGGGGTCATCCTTTTTTCCCTTCTTGAAGATGGGTGTTACGTTTGCCCTTCTCCAGTCAGCAGGAACTTCACCAGTCTGCCATCACCTTTCAAATATGATGCACAGTGGTTTGGCAGCTTCATCTACTTTGCTCTGCCTGGTGCCTATGCATGGCTTTCCTGATCTTTTCTGAGAATCTTGTTATGGCTAAGTAGATAGCAGCTGACCTTTCCTCATTTTTCTCCTTCTCCATTACACAGGGGTGGTGGTGGTAAGCTATTTCACTTTCCCCTTTGTCCAGGGAGGTTCTTGTTGTTGTTTCTGAATTGTAAATATATTTTGTCCATATTCATTGCCTTTCGTGCTTTTAGATTCTTAGCTTGCTTGTAAACATAGCTTCATTTTGCTTCCAGACCTTCTGAGCTTGTCTGGTGATTTATTTTGGAGAGTAATTTCAATCCACCACTCACAGAAAGAGAAAGTAGTGAGATCTCGTTTAGAAGGCCAGAAAGACAGAGGAAGATCTACATCAGCTGAATTTGCACAGAACCTTTTCCCATTGATGTACAGCTACTGGCATTTTTGGGGGATTAACTGAAAAATCAGCTTTCTACTGGGGTTTTGTAAGTGATTATGGGGTAAAACAAATGCCTGGCAATGACTTAAGGTAATGTTTTGATAATGTTCAGCTGAAATAAAGGAAAAAAGAAACAAGTACCCATTAAAAAAAACAAACAACAAAAAAAAACCCCAACCAAACAAACAAAGAACCCCCAAAACAAACCCATCCTCCCAAAAAATACCAACCCATAATCACAGACCATATATCCTCATAAAGAAACTGAAGGATATTCTACCACCCAGGCCAAGTTAACATCCATGCCAACAAAGGGTGAACTTGTATGTGTTGCACAGGCTCTTTTGCTAGCTGCATACTCACTGCTGTACCATGTGGTACAGCAAAGGTGAGAAGGTTTCAGCTGCTGGGATAATGCTTAGGCTTCTATTACACAGGCACATCAGGAAGGTGAACAGCTTCAGGTATAGTAGAGAGAAGTGAACAATAATCTTCAACAGCTGTGCAGCTGTGCTGATGTTGCCACAGCCTCAGTATTGCCCTGTGCAGGGGACTGCCCCAAGAGGAATCAGTGGTCAGGGCTTGTCCTGTTCACAAATATTCCACTGTCAACAGACCTATGCTCAGTGGCTTCTTTCTTTAGAAGTCAACAGTCCTAAATGTAACACATAATCTTATTTTTCTACAGTTTTGCCCATGTGAAGTTTACCCCTACGTGAACAGTCCCACAGATGTGTTACGGTGCAGCTACAACCTCTGTGACCAGTTTCCCACCTGTGCTACTCATTACTGCACAGACCAGGGCCCTGCAGAAATCTCCCAGCCCTGGACCACACTAGGGGGACAGTTTTGCCCCATCCTCACTGGTGGATGTCATAGCATCCTACTGAATCCATTGGGAAGCCTGGGGGACTTGGTTTCCAGCCCTGCTCCAGAGGTTACTTTCCAAAATGCAGGTTCTGCTGATTCATCCCCTGCTGACATTGCTGACTGCCTGTAAACACCTGACCCAGGAACATAAATTACCATTAAGGCTGACAAGGATATACCCTCTGCCACAATAACTCACATGGCTGCTGTTTCCTAGCACAAAAGAACACACCTTTTGCTTTGGCACAGTGAGGGCATCATTTGGGATTATTAATGCAAGTGCCTCTGGCTGACATTAATGAGGCCAGTGAACTGCTGGCACAGGAGGACAGCCATGCTCACACCATGGGACTCAGACACGGCACAGTGGCCATCATTCTGCTGGGGAAGGGTGATTTGTTGCAAGGGATTAATTTATGAAGGTCTTCATTCTCAGTGCATAGCTAAAGGGCATTGCTTATCCCTCATGATGCGAGGCAGCCTAGAAAAAGGCTACTGCTGCTAGGCAGGATGGGAAGTTTAAAGCCTAGCAAATCAGTTCCTAGGTTTCAGAGCAGGAGCTGACCATCAGGTGGAAGCAGGAAGGATTTCCTCTCAGTGATATGGCTTGGAAAGATCATGGAGTTGGGAAAGGAGGGAGGGAGGGAAACTGGTTTTCAAATGTGCAGTGGGGCTGTGAATAGGTAAAGGAGCCCCTTTGAAGACAAGCAAAGTGCAGTATCCACCCTTCCTAGAGTAAATTTCCACAAGGTTCCATCTGCCACAAAGCAGTCACATAATTGAAGGTTAATACTTCAAGACACTCTTAAAGGTACAAACTTTTTACAATACACAATACTTCAATTACAGCTAGAATTATTCCCAGCATTTTTACTTTGGCACCAAAGCATCTGTCTGTATCTGCAATGAGGTTCTCTTACCCCACAGCACATTGCATAATGTTTTCAGCAGCACCATCTAGAATATGACAAGATGATATTCCAGTAGTGTTTCTCCAACTAACAGATGTGATCTTGTTGAAATCTCTCCCTTTAGTTCCCTTTACCTTCTTGCTCCCCTGGAATGAGAGTACTTACAAAAAGGGGAAAATAAAACATTACAATAAAGGGTAAGTTAAGCAATCTTATTTCAACCAGCCTAGAGCAGCAAATTATCAGAATTAGGGGAAAGGGAGCTTGCATGTTATTTGCACTTGTTCTTGTGGATGTAAAGACCAACAATGTGCCTCAGCTCAAAAACTGTATTTTAAATGGGGTAAATACAGCTGCCACTTCTGAGTGAGCTGACTGGCTACTCACTGCCTAGACTCAAACACATCTTGCAGAGTATATTTCTTCTTTTGGTCTGATTTCTAGTTTGATGATAGGGGTCTCACAAATTTCTGTCTCAACTCAGCCTTTGGTTGATCTATTTAAACCTTCAGTATCTCACCAGGATTTGGATCCAGACACATCAATCTGTTGTCTCTGTCAGTGGTGAGAGTGCTACTCAGTGAACAGAGATCTCTTATAAATTCGAAGTATTTGAGGGTGAAAGGATGCAGCAAGCAGCACACAGGATCCTCACATACTTTGTTCACTGGATATAAACTTCTTGTAGAAGTCCTGACACAGCTGAGTGACTCACAGTCCCTCTTGAGCTTCCACAGCCCACATTTCCCACACAGATCATTCCTGAACCTTTCTTATTTTGAGAGGGTCTCCTTAAAAACCTTAGGGGTTTTATAATGCTGTTACTCTGGAAGACGTTGTGCTACCTTGTGACCCATCTGGCACTTGAGGGTGATCTCCATCAACCTCCCCCAAAGTTTCTGTGATGGCCCAGCACTCTGACTCAGGTTTGCAGCCAGATGTCTAGCTCACAAGTAGGAAAAGGTGACCACAGGTGGAAGACATTAGCTTGACCTGTACTTTGTCCCTAAGAGCAGCATGATGCTCTGACCATTGTCTGAGCATGCCTCACCTATTCAATATTCATCTTCCAAGAGTATCTCAGAAGGCCTGGTGAGCTCAGCCATGCTTCCAAGCCCTCTTCCCATGCTGTCCAGCCTTGATGACCTTTCACAAAAATGATGCACATGGCAAAGGCACTTCCAGGGAAATGCAAGAGTGGATGAAAGTTAGGGATAAAGGAGAACTCAAGCTCTAGTGATGCATCATGCACTTGAGGACATGGAGCTGATAGAGTGGGTCCAGAGGTGGGCCATGAAAATGATCAAGGGGCTGGAGCATCTCTGCTATGAAGACAGGCTGGGGAAGCTGGAGTTGTTCAGCCTGGAGAGGAGAAGGCTCCAAGGAGACCGAAGGGGGCTAAAAGATGGATGGAGAGAGACTGTCTACAAATGCTTGCAGGGATAGGACAAGGGCAATGGCTTCAGACTAGAGCAATGGCTTCAGACTAGAGCAGAGCAGATTTAGATTGGATGTTAAGAACAAGTTCTGCACCATGAGAGTAGTGGAACACTGCAACAGGTTGCCCAGAGAGTTGATTGGGCATCCCTGAAGATATTCAAAGTGAGGCTCAACAGGGCTCTGGGCAACCTAATGTCATGGAGCATGCCATTGCTGACTCCAGAGGGGGTTGGACCCTTGGAGGTGAGTTCCAACCCAAACCATTTTATGATTCTATGATCATGGAGATGTAACTGGTGTAAACCACAGGTGAACTAAAAGCGTACACGTAGAAGTGCCTGAGGGCTGGAGTAGGCAGTCTTAGTATGAGAACACACAGGAGCTGCTGTCAAAAGCAGAGGGAAAATACTTCTTCAGACCTAGTCTCTTTCTTACAATGTTTAGAGCCAATTACCTGTTGGTACCCAGAGTTATTAAAATTAATATTCCAATCTGTTTTTAACAAAATTGTGTTTGGTGTCTGGATCCTTTCTGTTACTCTCTTCCCCCCCTCTCTTACTAAGCAAAGACAATTCATCGCACAAGAGATGATGGATGCAGTAAACAGTAACTTTATGCCACCAATCAAACACTTTATAGCATTGCTAAAATTACAGCATTGCAGTTGCACAGCTGTAAGAAATGTTTGGGGGTTTTTTATTGTTCTCACTTATCCTGGAGTATATCAGGACTTCATTTTCTAAAATCGATAAGAGAGAAGAAAGTCAGATTTAGTGCATGAAAATAGCAATAAAGTGAGAGTCTTTCTTGCTGTTTTTTTTGCTGGGTCTCGGTACTGTCCTTAAGGGGTTGTTCCTAAAGTCTGGGCAACTTTTCTTGATGGTCCTGCTGAAGGTACCAAGGGTACAGAGATTGCTGGGCTGAAACTCAATGAGCTTTAGTACCACAGAGATTTAACTACAGTGTTTGCAAGGCTACTTGCCCCAAAACACCCCAAATGCATGTTTCGGTGTACCCGAAAATGAGCTGGGAAAACACTGTCACAACAGTGAAAAGTTAATTTTAATATTTTCCTGGGGTTTTTATCCTTTAGAACTCTCTTTTAAAAATTCCTCTTCCCAATCTTGAAGGCTACCAAAAAATCCAGAAACCAACCAAACAAAAAGTTTAATTTCCCCTTAGTCAGGTGGGAAAATAAAGAAAAATTACTCTTGCAATGCACAGCAGTAATCTGTTCTCACAAACCATCACCACACAGCTAGGAAACAACTCAGATCTCCAGACAAAATTCTTTTTCCTTGCTTATATTTACTTCTGGAAACCCCTTAAGCAAATAACAACCTGCTTGGGTTAGCCACCCTGCATGTGCTGACCTGCTCTCTGGATATATTCTTGCTGCAGACCTCATCTAGAAGACTTTGCTATGACTTCTCACCCTCTGATCACTTGGTTGGAAGGAATCTTTTCAGCACCTCCCTCCATCCTGACGGCTCCTGCAATGTCTGCAAGACATGCTGCTGAACTTCTGGTGGCTTTGCAGTGTTCCAAAACAAGCCAGAAAACAATAAATTTGTGCCAGATTTTGCATCAAGATATTTGAACCATATTTGCATTGTGGCTTAAAGGCACCAACCAAATGATGAAACTCTTGAATCGCAGAATTAACCGGGTTGGAAAAGACCTCTAGGATCATCCAGTCCAACCTATTACTCAACAGCTTCTAATTAACTAACCCATGGCACTAAGTGCCTCATCCAGCCTCCTTTAAACACCTCCAGGGATGGGGACTCCACCACCTCCCTGGGCAGACCATTTCAATGCCAATCAATCTTGCTGGGAACAGCTTCTTCCTAACATCCAGCCTGAACCTGCCCTGGCACAGCTTGAGGCTGTGTCCTCTTGTTCTCTCACTGAGTGCCTTGCAGAAGAGATGGACCCCACCTGGCTACAACCTCCTTTCAGGTAGTTGTAGACAGCAATGAGGTCCCCCCAAGCCTCCTCTTCTCCAAGCTGCACACCCCCAGCTCCCTCAGTCACTCCTCACAGGGCTGTGCTCCAGGTCCCTCACCAGCCTTGGTGCCCTTCTCTGGGCATGTTCAAGCACCTCAACACCTTTCTTACTTTGAGTACTGGACACGATACTCAAGGTGTGGCCTAACCAGTGCTGAGTACAGGGGCAGAAAGATTTCCCTGGTCCTGCTGGCCTCACTGTTCCTGATGCAGGTCAGGATGCCATTGGCCTTCTTGGTCACCTGGGCACGCTGCTGGCTCATGTTCAGCTGTCAACCAGTACCCCCAGGTCCATTTCTGCCTGGCTGCTCTCCAGCCACTCTGTCCCCAGCCTGTAGCATTGCATGGGGCTGTTGTGGCCAAAGTGTAGAACTTGGCACTTGGACTTGTTAAAACCCATGGCATTGAACCATGCCCATCTATCCAGGTCCCTATGCAGAGCCCTTCTCCCTCTAACAGATCAACACTTACTGTCATCTACAACCTTACTGATGCTGAAATAAAACTTGAAATGGTTACAATAAGAAAAAATGAATTATCTCTGCTTTGCACTGGGCAACTGGGGCACCTCAAACTTTAGAGGTTGGATCTAAAGGAGGGCAATGAAACTGGTGAAGGGCCTAGAGAATAAATCTCATGAGGAGCGACTGAGGGAGCTAGGGATGGTTAGTTTGAAAAAGAGGAGCTCTACAGCTACCTGAAGGGACATTGTGGAGAGGCTGCTGCTGGGCTCTGTTCACAGGAAACTGGAGACAGAAGAAGGGGGAATGGTCTCAAGCTGAGGCTGGGAAGGTGTAGATTGGACATTAGGAAAAAGTTTTTCATGGAGAGAGTGATCAGGGACTGGAATGAATTGCCCAGGGTGGCGGTGGAGTCACCCAGCCTGGCTGTGTTTAAGGGTGGTTTGGATGTGATGCTTAGGGATACGGTTTAAGGTGAATCTTGCAGAGTAGGATTCTATGTTGGGCTTGGTGATCCTGAGGGTCCTTTCCAGTCTGGATGTTTCCATGATTCTGTGATTCTGTTATACTGAAAACCTGCTGCAGATAGAAGGTTTGAATCTGGTGTTGCTCTCAGACATTACTTTCAGGCTGCTTCTTTTGGCTAATGATTTACTCTGAGTGGTCTGTGCTTTGCTTCTGATCAACGCTCATTGCTTGTCTTTATTTTCTTTCCCTTTTCTTATAACCAGAACATCTGACTGATTAACCCATTCCTTATTTTGTGGATGTTGCCAAACTTTCTCTTCATCTGTAACTGCGTTCTTGTGTTTCTGGGTCATTAAGCATGCAAATTAAATTCAATTGCAAACTGAATATGTAAGTGTGCCTGTGCAGGGGCTTGAAGAATAGGGAGGACTTTAATGAGAGAAGATATTCCCACATCTGTAATTCTGATCTACTCAGTCTTTCAGAAAGGAATTGCTCAACAGATTTGAAACTGCATCATTTCAAAGCATTTTGGCAGTTTTTAGAGTCCATTATTTTTCCTGAAAAAGAAGGGCAACCCTTTCAGCCCCTGTTTCTGATGGGGAATGTGTTTGACTCTGATATTGATACTTAGGGATCTGAATTCCCTAGATAAAATACCTTGATTATCTGTGGGAAGAAACGATTTTGGATCCTAGAGCCCAGGTAAGGATTGGTCTTTGCCACTCCTAGTAGTAGACTGAGGGGCTCCTGCCACTGGAATACTTTCATGGATGTCAGATTCCACTGTGAATCACTAGAAAGTTCAGGACAGGTCAGCCAATCTAGCTCAGCTTTTCCTTTCTGTTTTGACAGAACTGAAACCTCAGCCCATTCATGGGGATTGGGAATGTCACCATATTCAGAAGGTCAGGGGTTGGGAATGTCACCATATTCAGGAGGGCAGCTTTTGTATTTTCTTGTCCTCAAACACAAACACAAAAAGGCATACCCTGTTACAAGGATTTTTCTCCCAGAATGAACTGGCTTTAAATTTGGATCACTTGTGATGCAACACAGGACTTTGCCAAGGATGTTCCTCTGTTGGATCAGATTTACACAGATTACTCATTTCTAACACCACACTTCACATGTGGTTCACTAAACATCACCTGAACTCTCTGAGTAGGGAAGCAAATGGGAAAATGAGATCATAGGAAGCTTCCCTGGGACTAGTGGTCAAAAAGGGTTTACTGGCACTTCTGGCAAGGAAAGAGGTTTTATCCTCCTGACTTTCTCAATGCAATGTATAAGTGGTTTGGGTTTGTGTTGGTTGGGGTTTTTTTTTCCTTTTTTTTTTTTTTTCTCCTCATTATTGTTAGGCCATTAGAAATACTGAAGAGCAAATTTGGTACAGCAGCAGTTTCTTAAATGGAGAGCTTAGGCCAGTGTCAAAGCAATGATCACCACTGCAAGTCTTCCAATAAACAAATAAATCCACCATGTCTTGGCCAATTCCAGCCATGTTAGTTACTCACAAGTTGAATAAATAACTTGCAATAATTACTTTAGTTTGGGGTTTGCTACTTTTCCTTCCCAAGGGCTATTTCTGATCTGATATTGGTTGTTTCATATTTACTATTCAATTTTATTCATTGCATCCAGTAAAATATTTCTTGCTAGTTAGTTTCTGGTTGACTTGGAAGCAGGTAACCATGAGGGTTTGAAACATGTGAAATTCTGATGTGCTTCTTTGTAGGGACTAGGCCCACATTATGGTTTTTGTGTCTTAGGGAAGGAGGATGATAATCACCCTCATGGAAATGTGAATTCCAGTTTAGTAGTATGTGTAACTGTAATGCTGCTTTACTGAAAATGTTATGCCAGTAAAACTTTATTGCTGCTAAACCATAATATGAGCATGAAATGTACATAAGAATTGCTACACTAATTGTGTTTTTAAATTAAAGGATTATCACAGAATCACAGAAAGTAGTTGGTTGGAAGAGACCTCCAAAATCGTCCAGTCCAACACTCAATCCAGCACTGAAAGGTCAACAACAATCCATGTCCCTAAGTGTTCACAGGCCGCTTAAACACCTCCAGGAAGGGTGAGTCCACCACTGCCCTGGGCAGACCATTCCAGTGTTTGAGAACTCTCTCTGGGAAGAAACATATTCTAACAATCAGTCTGAACCTCCCCTCCTGCAGCTTTAAACTATTTCTTCTGGTCCTGTCACTTGTCATCCAGGAGCAGAGGCTGCCCCCTCCTCTCTCCAACCTCCCTTCAGGGAGCTGTAGAGAGCAATGAGGTCTCTCCTCAGCCTCCCCTTCTCCAGACTCAATACACACAGCTCACTCAGCCCCTCCTCATAGCCCAGGTGCCCCAAGCTCTTAAACAGCCTCGTTGCTCTTCTCTGAACATGCTCTAGAAACTCAACGTCCTTCTTGCAGTGAGGGGCCCAGAACTGAACACAACACTCGAGGTGTGGCCTCAGCAGTGCTGAGCACAGGATGATGACTTCCCTGTCCCTGCTGACTACCCTGTTTCTAATCCAAGCCAGGATGCCATTGGCTTTCTTGGCCACCTGGGCACATTGAAGACTCATATTTAGCCAACTGTCAAGCAGAACCCCCAGGTCTCTCTCTGAGTAGCATTTTTCCAAACACACGTTCCCAAGGCAATTTTTGGTTTGCAGAGTTTGCCCAGTAATTTCGCTGTACTTGCCTAAAAATTACAGTCTACAGGACTGGAGTGAAGTTATTCTTGAAACCTTTACCTACACTTCATGCAATTCCTCACTACTGGAGGTCTCTGCTCACTCCACTGCTGCACAGAGCTTCTTCATTATCTGCTGAAATATTTGTGGCCCTGTGGTCTGCAAAACTGCTCTGGGGGTACTGCTATTTGGGAAAGGTAGCAGCAGCTACTTTCTACTCTCCCTTTTTCCTCAGAAGATTCTTGAAACAAGCATCCTCTGTTTAGCCTTCTTTTCAAGGCAAAATATGCAAATAGCCTGGAATTAATCTGCACAGGGGATATGTATGCCTCTGCTTTTAAAGATATCAGTCAACTCAGCTTGCAAAAGTTCCATTTCCAGCTGTCAATTCCGAAGCATTAAAATCAACAGGCTTAATTATTTATTGTTCTCTATACCTACTAATAGCTTCTTAATTGTTTTTTGGATAGGATATTTTTAGAGGGAACCATTAAGTTTTTATACTCTGGCACTGTCCCAGACTACAGAATTAATGAGAGGCTTTTAATTTAGCCATAAACAACTGACTTTATTTGAAATGTTCCCCGTTTTGGTATTCATTTGATTAATCTTTGCATCCTGTCTTGGCATTCTGCTTCTGGCTGTGAGGTATTTACTCTTTCTCCCTAGGCATAGCCATGGTTCACCCTATCCTGCTGCTCCCTGGATCTCAAGAGGAGTGGGGATGCAGTGCTGAGGATGCACCAGTGGGATTTGAGAAGTGTTGCCACTTTATTTTTCTGCCAGTCCTCATTACCTCACTCTGTTTTACCCCTTTGCTTTTCCCAGCAGCTACCTCTTCTTTTCAGCTCTGACACCCTATAATCTACAAACACATCTTCAGTCTTGTTTTGACAGCAGGAAGATTTCAGGGAAAGACCATGTCAGAGGCTGCAGGGAGACCCAGGTGTGTCTGCGATCAAACCATTCAAGTGATAGGGGAAGAATATAGCTAGAGAGATGTGTGTTAAATATTTCCAGCTAAGCCTTGAAGCCAAGCAAAGGCTGGTTTCAACCTCAAAAGGGCAAAAAAACCTTCCAGTTGAAGTCACTTTCTAGGAGCTGAAGCATAGCTACTTTCCCACCCCATGCATTTTCCTTCAGATTTTCTTTATGTAAAAATATACAGGCTGCTTTTGAAGCAGAAGGTGCCAAGTGACAGAAATAAAGCATCCTCAAGGCTGCCTACAGCAGCATTTCCCTGCAGAGAGCCACTGCTCTGATGAGAGTTGTAAGACATTTCTAGAGACCCAGCTCTCTAGGGCCATGCTGCTTCAGGCACTTCTCTCATCAGGCAGGGGGAAGGGTTTGGGAGCAGAGGTCACACTTTGCACCTCCCTGCCTCTGTTTTATTCAGTGCCTATTCCATTCCTTCAGAGCACAAAAATTAGGCAGGGGACTGCTAGGAAGGATGCAGATGAGAACTGCCTGTTCTATCTCTTCAGGCTTGCTTTGTTCCTTTCCAGATAAAGGTTTTCACGTTCAATAGAAAAGAGGAGTGGTCAGCCAAGAGTAGAAGAGACAAATAAAGACCTCTCAAGAGATCATTAACCTATTTTCCTGTAGTACCGAGCAGCTAGGCTGAAATTTCTTGCCTTTATGCCATATATTCCTAACACAGACAAGGTATTAAAATATTCATTTGGTACTAGACACAAGGTTTGGCTTGAGGCCTCTGGAGGGTAAGGCCTTGTCCTTACCTCAAACATCAACACAATCCAAAAAAGATGAAGAAAAAGCTCTTTGACTGCTTCTCTGTGATGGACGCCTTCTGTCCTAGGCTGACCTCTGCTGAAGGTTAAAGAAGCCTTCATCTTCACAGCACTGCTGATGCAAAGCCCAGGCAGGAATGCCACATAAATGGTTACTTAGCCCAATTCCCCCCAAAACAGCTGTTGGAGTCTCTTTCCAGTCAAAGTACCTATGTCCATGTTAGGCTCCTGCTGACATTTTGATATCAAATGGAGCATCTGATGGAGCAGGTCCAGAGAAGGCCATGAAAACAGGCAGAGAGTTGGAGCAGCTCTGTGTGGTAGTTTGAAGGATCCTAGGTCTCCCTTAACAAAACCATAGAGGCCCCATCCCAGAGGGGTGGGCCTGCTGGTCCCAGAATATTGCAATATTGTTATCCTGTTCTGTCTTCTGGTATCACAGCTTAAAAGGTAGTACCTGACTGATACCTTCCCCTTCTCCTCCCTGCCTTTCCCCCTTTACTCCCCTCTGGGAGCAGCACATCCTTCTCTGATGGTTGGTGTGGGAGATGGCGCCTGGCTGGCAGGAATTGAGCTGTGTCACTGCAGCCCACTGAGGCCTGCTAGGCCCCAGCTGGGAGAGCAGTTTGGGCCTGCCCTCAGGCCGGCTGAGGGTGGGAGGGGTGGAGGAGTCTCGAGGGACACTTTGGGCCTAGTGGGTTCTGTACTCCTTCTACCTGATTGCCTTTTGTATATCTGCTCTTGTAAATAGAACTTTCTCTTTGAAATTTCCAATCAGTGTGCAGTGTCCTCATTCTTATTCCTGGAAAGGAGTAAGAGACATTTCTGCCCTCCAGTCCCTGGTGTACTCGTGGCCCCACACTGGGACACTGCTGTGAGGACAGGTGGAGGGAGCTGGGATTGTTCAGCCTGGAGAAGAGAAGTTTCTGCCGAGACCTAACAGCAAACTTCCAGTACCCGAAGGGGGCTGCAAGACGGCTTGAGAGAGACTGTCTACAAAGGCCTGCAGGGACAGGATGAGGGTAATGGTTTCAAACTAGGGAAGATGAGATTGAGATTAGGTGTTAGGAACAAGTTCTTTGCAATGAGGGTAGTTGAGCACTGGAATGCATTGCCCAGAGAGGTGGTTGAGGCCCCATCCCTGCAGATATTCAAGGTGAGGCTCAACAGGGCTGTGGGCAACCTGATCTAGTGGAGGATGTCCTTGCTGGCTGCAGAGGGGGTTGGACTTCTGGAGGCCCCTTCCAACCCAGGTGACTACCTGCTTCTATGTGATTTTTCTTTTTCCTGTCCTTAACTGATAATGCCAGACTGGCAGAACATGGCCACCAGGAACTACCTGCTACTATTCATCCACTGCACCATCCACCAGTCTTTGGAGCAGCATGCTTCAGGTACTGAGATGGACTCTCTACTACAAAGCCATCTGCCTCTCAGCCAACCCACACTTTCACACAAACCAGGAGGCAGCTGAAATTTCCTTTTTGCAAGTACACAGTAGAATCAGAGCAAAAAGAAAGCTTTAAAACCTGTTTGATAGAGGTTGTTCCACCAACATGCTAAAATATTGAGTCAGACAAGCAAATTTAGGAGGAGACTTTTTCCCCTACAGGCAATGGTTGGAAATGAGTTTGTAGGCAGTGAAAGGCTCTGTTCAAGATTATTTCCCTCACATACACGTTTATAGTTCCCTTGGTGCTTTCTAAGAATAAAGTGGGTTTGAATAAGTAAATCCCTGCTAAGACTCTGCCTGCTTGTTGGATTTTCAGATTGCACATGGGGACTATGACTACAAACCTGGTGTTTCCAAAGAGAGTTGGAGGTGTTCATCTCACCATATAGGCATCAGAGAGAAGGGTGACACATTGCCTATATGGAAAACTTCCATGCAGGGAAAAATACATTTGTAAGTGCAGTTCAGGTGTTCACAGTATCACAGGAGGTTACAGGCTGGAAGGGACCTTGAAAGCTCAACCAGTCCAACCCCCCTGCCAGAGCAGGATCACCTAGTCCAGGTCACACAAGAACACATCCAGGCAGGTCTTGAACATATTCAGAAAGGGAGACTCCACAATCTCCCTGCACAGCCTGTTCCAGTGTTCTGTCACCCTCACAGTGAAAAAATTCCTCCTAATGTTTCCATGGAACTTCCTGTGCCTCAGCTTCCACCCATTGACCCTTGTCCTGTCATGGGGTATCACTGAGCACAGCCTGGTTCCATCCTCCTGGCACTCACCTTTTACATATTTATATGTTAGGAGACAGATACACAAAACCAGGATGGTCCTGAATCAAGTGTCAAAACAAGGTGGAGGAGGACCAAAGTATACATTCTGTTGTATTTTTATAGAGGAGGAAAGAGTCAGTTTCAATGGGTGCCATGTTGTGAAGTCCAAGAACAAGGTAAAATCCAAAGAAAGGATGGACGTTTTTAAATGGTTTTTTAAATGACACCTCCTGTGATGTACATGCTGTCTCATATTACAGGGCCTTAAACCCTTCTCAGATGTGCAGTTCAGTGCCAAACTGTCAGCTCCTGGTGACTCCTCTGACATCTCACCCTTCTGGACTCCTGCTATCCTGACATGAGCCGCCCGCCTTGTTTCAGTGCCATTCTCACAAGGTTATCCTCCCTGACCCATATACACAATCCCTTTTAATGATATTCAAAATCACCTACCAGCTCCCTGGAAGCCATGAATCCTATAGATTGTCTGGTTGATTTGTAGGACAATAGAATCATAGAATGGTAAGGTTGGAAGGGACCTCAAGGATCATCTAGTTCCAACCTCCTGCCATAGGCAGGGACACCTCCCACTAGTACAGCTCACTCAAGGCCTCATCCAACCTGGCCTTGATCACCTCCAGGGAAGGAGCAGCCACAACCTCCCTGGGAAACCTGTGCCAGTGTCTCACCACCCTCACTGCAAACAACTTCCTCCTAACATCCAATCTAAATCTTCCCTCTGCCAGTTCAAACCCATTGCCCCTTGTCCTGTCATTGCAAGACCTTGTAAATAATCCCTCCCCAGCCTTCCTGTAGGCCCCTTCAGATCCTGGAAGGCTACTATCAGGTCTCCTGGAAGCCTTCTCTTCTCCAGGCTGCAGAGCCCCAACTCTCTCAGCCTGTCCTCATAGCAGAGCTGCTGCAGCCCTCTGAGTATCTTCATGGCCTCCTCTGGACCTGCTCCAACAGTCCCATGTCCTCCTTGTACTGAGGGCTCCAGAACTACACACAGNCACACTGCAGGCTCATGTTGAGCTTTTCATCACCCCAGACTCCAAGGTCCTTTTCCTCAGGGCTGCTCTCAGCCATTCACCACCCAGTCTGGATTTGTGCTTGGGATTGTGCCTACCCAGGTGCAGGACCTTTCACTTGGCCTTGTTGAATCTCATGAGGTTGGCCTGGGCCCACCTCTGCAGCCTGTCCAGGTCCCTCTGGATGGCATCCCTGCCCTCTAGCAAGTCAATGCAGAGCTTCTACCTCAGAAGGACAAAACAAGGAAACCTGTGTTCCCTCTTCTGCCTTTCACCCCACAGATTTCACAGTTTTTCATGGGGCTTGTGATAACTGAGGCAGGCATTTAAGCACTATGTTACAGACACATAGAGATAGAAGACCAAAGGTCCCCAGTCCCCTCCCGGTAGCTAGTAGGCTTTTCTCAAGGTGAGGAGAACAGGGCAATCTGATTAACTTCAGATAATGAAGTGACACATCCATCCTCCATCCATCTATTTTTGCAACCTTTAGCATGAATAATAAATAAAACCCAAAGAAAGACTTTGTAGGCTTTGTTGACAAATGTGTCCTCTTCAGCTAACGGCAACGTATCTTTACATCTGCTCAGTCAATTTTTAATCAAAAGCAAAAATACCCTCTCTGACTTTTTTGTTCAGAGGATCAAAGGCAATTTTCAAAGGTCTCAATCTCAGCTAAGCACCCAGACTCTGCTGAAGGTTCATGCACATTGCCTATTGAATTGCTTCTATGTGTGTCTTCAAAACTCTCATCATCCACCCAGAGATATATCGTACAATGCAGTCAATTAGTTGGGTAGGAGCAGGAGTGCAATGTCAGTTCACCACTTCACCAAGGCTCATTTATCCTGTTTAGAAGTACATCTGTCTGCTTCTGGAATTCCACCTAGTTTGGATATGATATTATTCTCTGAAAATGCACCCTGCAGACAGCAGGAAACACACACAGAGCAATTGCGATAGAATTGATCCTTCTGTCAGAATGATGTAAAAACAGAGTACCTTCATTACCATCTGTAGAGCAAACTCAGTCACTAAGATCAGAGTTAAGTATCTCAAGTTATTGAAGATTTGTGCATGGAAAAAATCAGGATCCAAGGACAGGAATATGTCTATTGATGAAGACAGACTGGTTATGCACATTGTGTCCTACGTGTCAATCACTGAAGATCACACTGCAAACTGTCCCACAGGACAGCAATTCACAGAGCCAGAGAGGATTAGGGGCTGGAAGGGACCTCAAAAGATCACCCTCCAAATGTGATCCTTGGAGGATAAAAGTCCAACCCTCCTGCCAAAACAGGGTCACCTAGGCTAAGTCACACAGGAACCAGCACCAGAACAAGAGGACACATTCTCAAGTTATGCCAGGGGAAGTTTAGGCTGGAGGTGAGGAGAAAGTTCTTGCCTGAGAGAGTCATTGACTGCCGGAATGGGCTGCCCAGGGAGGTGGTGGAGTCAGCGTCCCTGGAGGTGTTCAAGGTGGGTTTGGACGTGGCACTTGGTGCCATGGTCTGGTCTTGAGGTCTGTGGTAATGGGTTGGACTTGATGATCTTTGGGGTCTCTTCCAACCCTGGTGATACTGTGAATACATCCAGGAGTCTTTTGAATATCTTCAGAGAAGGAGACTCCCAACATCTCTGAGCAGATCCTTCCAGTGTTTTGTTGCCTTCACAGTGAAAGAGGTTTTCATTATGTTCACATGGAACCTCCTCTGCTCCACCTTTCACCCATTTCCCTTTGGCCTATCAATGGACATCTCTGAGCAAAGCCTGAGTCTATCCTCTTGAAACTGCCCTGCACATATTTATCATTGCGTATGAGGTCACCCCTCAGGCTCCTCTGCTCTAAGCTACAGAGCCCCAGCTCCCTCCTGCTCTCCTCATAAGGAAGATGTTCCACTGCCTTAATTATCTTTGTTGTTCTGTGTTGGACTCTCTCAAGTAGTTTCCTGAAGTCCTTCTTGAACTGGGAAACCCAGAACTGGGCATAATATTCCAGATGTAGCCTCACCAGTGCAGAGTAGAGGTGGAGGAGAAACTCTTTCAACCTACTAACTGCAGCCCTTCTAATCCATCCCAGAATGGTGTTGGTTCTCTTGTCTATATTGCTTGCTCATTGTCAATTTTCCACCCACTAGGACCCCCAGGTCCTCTCCAGCAGAAATGGAAGGGTTAAGATTTCCCTGATACCTTCAGGAAAAGATTATTTCCCTGAAGGAATATTCACATAGGTTTTTATGAAGTGAAAATTTTGAAATGCATATAACTGGCTAAAAAAAATTAAAAATAAAAAATAATTAAAAAAAGGAACTAAATGGGAAATTCCAGAAGGAAAAATGTCTCTCCTCCACTAAAAATTTTAAATTTCAGCTGTTCAAAAAGGTGCTGATTTTGACCTTCTGCATGGTTGTTTGAAAATAGAGATTTTCAGCAAACTGTGAAGAAAAATTCTCCTTAGTATTCTAAAATTTGAGAGATTATGAAATAAGGGAAAGGAAAAAACCTGCACAGACATATGAAGCCTGTTTGTCCCATCTTGTTCATCACTGATGAATCATATGACCCTGTTAAGCAAAAGGCCCTGAACCAGTGATGTCCAAAAGGTAGAAAAAGCATCCCTGCAACTAGTAGAAATTCCCATTTCTTAGAACTCAGTAGCACCATGGTTACCTTCTGGTTGGAGTACCTGAGTCCTAGCTCACACCTCAGAAAACTCTCAGCTGGATGACATGGAGCAAGGCACTTTGTGCCATAGCTCCCCACCCAGGTCCTCAGGATGATATCAGTCCCTGGCCTGTCCAGAAAGATGTGAGAAGGATAAACACAGGATGGCTTTCGAGTCCTCAGAGTTAGTGAGCTCATGTAAATTGGATTCAGAGTGACCCAGTTTCTCCAGAATATCTTGGCATCTATTCTGCATCCTCACACTTTCCTCTCACATTTCCCCCACAGCCTCACCCCACACTTAATCCCTTCCCAAGAACAGGTTGTCCTGCAAGCACTCAAGAATCATTCTATGGTTCTATGATTCTAAGTCTAGCTGGGGAAAGTTCTCATGGCTACTTCTCAAAGAGCCCTCACAATTCTGGAGCTTCCCCACTTGTCACTCAAAGGTGCCACATCTCTAAAACCCAACGTGTCTGAGATACAAATGACACAGTTAACAATTCTGAAAGCTCTCTCTAGTTTTCTCCAGCCCTGCTCATCATTTGGAGCCCTTTATTTGTTCCCCTTCAGAATTAACCTATGTTAATCTGTCGGTCATCTCCCATCCTGTCCTGGGTTGTATCTCCTTTCCAACATTTCCTTCAATCAATATTCCTGCCAGACACACTAAGTGAAGGGTTTTTTATAAATAAATGGGCTGTTCTCAACCAGCAGATCTGACATTCAGACAATCTATACTTCCCTTTTCATCTAAATAATTAAAGGGATCTGCATCCCTTATCAAAGACTACTACATCAGGTACTGCCAATGAGACACCTTCATTGTTCTTCAGTGTTTAAAATGCATTCCCTGCTTGGCAGAACTGCTCTGTCTATAGCCATGGAGGATTACAGACCTCTTCACAGAATCATTGCACTCTAAACCATGCTCCTCACCGTGAGGGTGGTGAGACCCTGGAATGGGTTGCTCAGGGAGGTGGCCGAAGCCCCATCCCAGGAGGTGTTTAAGGCCAGGTTGGATGAGGCTCTAGACAGTCTGATCTAGGGTAGGGTGTCCCTGCCCATGGCAAAGGGGTTGGAATTGGATGGTCTTTGCTGTCCCTTCCAACCCTGACTGGTTCTATGATTCTAAATGATATCAGCACAAGCCTCTCAGGCCAGAAGAGGCTCTTGTGATCATCTACCCCAACCTCAAGCCAAACAAACAGCGTAAACCACCCAGAATAGCCATGATCAGCCAGTGCCTCATAACTGAGTTCGTGTAAATCTTGCAGGACTCAAGATTCCCCTCATCTTCTGATATATTTTGAATTATCCTCCCTTGTGAGCTTAGATGTTTTTCATTTAACCAGATGTGGTAGTTTGAGGGGTCCCAGGTTCTCTTAAGAAAACTACAGAGACCAAGACTCATCCCAATGGATGGACCTGGTCATCCCAAGGTGTTGTAATGATGTTGTGCTATTTCACTTTTTGGTATCACAGATTACAAATGCCTGATTGATATCTGCCCTCTTCTGCCCCCTCTCCTCCCTGCCTTTTCCTCCCTCCACTTCTCTCTGTGTCCCTCCTTATCTCATGGTGTGTGTGTGGGAGACAACTCCTAGCTGGGGGGGGCAATTCTGGCCTACTCTCGGGCCCACTGAGGGTGGAAGGGGTGGAGGATTCTAGAAGGCTTTAGTCCTATAGACTTGGCTCATCTTGTGGATGTACTCATACTATCTGCCTTTTGCATACATGCACCTGTAAACAGAATTTCTATTTAAATTTCCAATCAGTGTGCAGTATCTTCATTCTTACTCTTCAAAAGGACTAAGAGCCATTTCTGTCCTCCAGTCCTGGGTAGCTCCTGGCCTCAAACTGGGACACCTGCAACTTATGTTTTCAGCTTCCAGTCACCAAATATTACATCTGCTCAGTTAGAAATGCCTTTGTTCTCAAAAACTCTTTCCCATTTCAGCTGTGAGAACATCTCCTCTGACCTCTTTTTGTTTTGAAAAGTTTAAGCTCCAGGCAGGTTTTTTTTGGTTGTATTTCTGTACAAGCTGTCTTCGGAATAGTGTTTCTAAATGCTGGATCCCAGAGTGAGAACAAAATTCCATCTACACAGACACTCCCTACAGAGCTTTTCTGATGTCTTTCCCCCTTTCCTGCAAATGTCACCTCCGGGTCACAGCCCTCTGATCCTCTGTCCCTTTCTCCAATCGTGGATGGACACCAGCTCTGCATGACTGCTGCATCAGGGGAAGCTGAAATCTGCAGCAGATTCTGAGAATAAACTTTGAGGCTAATTCAATGAGGATTAGGGAGACAGAAAAAAACCAAACCAAACCAAACCAAAAAAACCCCAAAACAAAACCTTATGACCCACACAGCAGACTTTAGATCTGAACTTCACAGGCTGGATTGATGTACACCCCTCATCTTTAAGGAAAGGTTTCCAGGAAGGAGAACCCATTAGTGCTAATCAGAGTTGTTCTGTGCACACAGTGCTACTAGGGAAGAAAAATGAAACCATTTGTCCTTTAAGATGCTTCTATTCAGGGCAATACCTCTTGCTTACTAAAACAACTCACAAAGCTCTGGGAAAATCTTCTTGTCCCCTCATCACTCCTATCACCTAGGTGCACCACATCTGCTGAAATAATACTGATAAAGGTAACTACAAGACATTATCCAGTCCTTCACAGCAACCAATATCAGTGTAGAGGAAGGTAGACAGTACCAATAACTTCAGAAGGAACTTGAGGAGACATTAATGGAACAAACTGCACAGAAATAAAGCTGCTTCTTCATAAAATGGTAAGGTTGGGAGGGACCTCAAGGATCATCTAGTTCCAACACCCTGCCATAGGCAGGGACACCTCCCACAAGCACAGCTCACTCAAGGCCTCATCCAATCTGGCCTTGAACACCTCCAGGGAGGGAGCAGCCACAACCTCCCTGGGCAACCTGTGCCAGTGTCTCACCACCCTCACTGCAAACAACTTCCTCCTAACATCCAGTCTAAATCTCCCCTCTGCCAGTTTAAACCCATTGCCCCTTGTCCTGTTGTTGCAAGATCTTGTCAATAGTCCCTCCCCAGCCTTCCTGTAGGTCCCTTCAGATCCTGGAAGGCTACTCTAAGGTCTCCTGGAAGCCTTCTCTTCTCCAGGCTGCAGAGCCCCAACTCCCTCAGCCTGTCCTCAGAGCAGAGCTGCTCCAGCCCTCTGATCATCCTCGTGGCCCTCCTCTGGACCCGTTCCAACACTTCCATGTCCTTCCTGTGGCTTTTGGCTCTTCCTCTCTTGGCTTTTGGGCATTGGCTCTGTCACTGTTCCTTCCCCTCGCTAACTCCTCCACTAACCTTTTCCAGATAACAGGTCAGTCTTGCTGGTTTTTCTATCTGTGTGAGAGAGAAGGTAGCATTGGCCCCTTCAGGGCTTTCTTTGTCCGGGGATGGGGGCAAGATTTGATTTCTGTATAATATCTGAACTGTGCATAATTGTAAATATATTGTATATATATGCCTGTGCATTCAGCTTTGCTGTAAAATACGGCTTTATCTTACTTCCAAGCTGCCTGAGTTGGTCTCAGTTTTTAATCTGGGGGGTGATTTCCTAAACCCACCACCCTGCCACATGATTTGCTGAAGGCCAGGAGCAAAAAGGCTTATTTCCTCCCAGAACTACAGGGCTGATAGAGTACTCTCCAGAAACAGAACACCTGAAGCTGGTGAGACAAATGAGAACATTTTGCTGCATCTTGAGGACCCTTAGCAATCCCACCCCACTTGTCCTTTTACTTTGTATCTCTTCCACTGAAAATGAAGCTCTCCCAATCTATGTCCTGCAAACAGAGACAGAAGATTAACTTACCCCTCTAGGTGCAACTTACACCCTGCTCTTCGCTAAGAACTCTATGGGGCTGGACAGTGGCTGATGATCCTGACATGGAGACGTGTCTCTTTATGAAATTACCTGCTCTTAATTGGGAGGGAGACCTTCCATCATGACCAGGCAGTGCAAGGACTGTACAGCTAATTTCCATCCATTACTGTTAGTGAAAGAGAACTGTTGCCATCCGAACTAATAAGGGAATTTTTCACTGTGTCATTTATACGGTAGAAGGAATTGTGAAATAGCTCAGTGACAGATAGCTGTACTGCTGGAGTTTCCTTAGTTTGTCATTGCATACAAAAGGATCTCAGCCACCATAAAATTAAATTTCTCCACATTGCAATTGTTCAGCAACGAGACAAACCAAATTTTCTGCTAATTGAATGCACTGAGCTACTTAGGTATTCATAGCGAGCTGGTGCTTTCGGCACCACTGCGCCCCGGCTCTGTGGGAGCCTTCCAAACAGCAGTGTAGAATGAGCAGAGCCAGTGTGGGGCTTGCACAGCCACCGAGCCACCCATGGAGACACTGGTAGAGGCTGGGAGCCCTACATCTGGGTTGATGAAAAGCTCAACATCAGCCTGCAGTGTGCACATGCAGCTCAGACAGCCAACTGAGTCCTGGGCTGCAGCAAGAGCAGCGTGGCCAGCAGGGCAAGGGAGGGGATTCTGCCCCTTTACTCTGCTCTCATCAGACCCCACCTGGAGTCCTGTGTGCAGTTCTGGAGCCCTCAGCACAGGAAGGACATGGAAGTGTTGGAGCGGGTCCAGAGGAGGCCACGAGGATGATCAGAGGGCTGCAGCAGCTCTGCTGTGAGGACAGGCTGAGAGAGTTGGGGCTCTGCAGCCTGGAGAAGAGAAGGCTTACAGGAGACCTGGTAGTAGCCTTCCAGTATCTGAAGTGGGCCTACAGGAAGGCTGGGGAGGGGCTATTGGCAAGGTCTTGCAATGACAGGACAAGGGGTAATGGGTTTAAACTGGCAGAGGGCAGATTGAAACTGGATGTCAGGAGAAAGTTCTTTATAGTGAGGGTGGTGAGACACTGGCACAGGTTGCCCAGGGAGGTTGTGGCTGCTCCCTCCCTGGAGGTGTTCAAGGCCAGGTTGGAGGAGGCCTTGAGTGAGCTGTACTAGTGGGAGGTGTCCCTGCCTATGGCAGGGGGTTGGAACTAGATGATCCTTGAAGTCCTTTCCAACCTTACCATTCTATGATATATGCCACCTTGCTGGTGCTAAGGGCATGGGTCTCCTTCCTCTTGGGCAGCACCCTTGTGCTCTCCAGCCCTGTTCTCTCAGATAAGTTTTCTCCAGACTGCTCTTTCTGCTTTGCAGATGGCCTGACAATCCCTAACTCCTCCAGTTCATCAGAGGCTTAATCATATTTTTCCCTAGCTCATTAGCCTCTTACACTCCAGATCTGAACTCTTTGGGAACTTCTGAATACTTGGAGGTTTCTAAACACAATGCTCCCTTACCTGGCACAAAAAATGCCCTGATTCATGATAAAGCACCCTTCATGAATGCCACTGCTCTGTCTTCCTTGCTACAGTGAGGAAACTGCTGCTGCAGAGCACAGAGATCCCGTCCCATCAGTCAGACTGATGAAGTAAATGCCCCCTAAATGCCAAATCTCCAAGTGCCTCTCCATACCTTTCATCAGGTTTTTCCACTGTTTGACAGCCTCTGTCATTAACCTCTGCCTTGAAATCATATCACTCTCCTCAAGTCCTGAAACCTATATTTGTCTGAGTTTCTTAGATCTAAATTCTCCTAAAGAAATGTTTCAACAGTTGATGTCTGCAGTCAGACCACAGGGACATAACCAGTGCTTGGGTCCTGTTTACTGCTAGGCTATCCTGGCTTGTTCATCAATGAATTACCCTTGCAGATTGTCCTGGTCTGAGTTAGAACAGAGCAAATTCTGTTCAGAGACTACTTTTCAGCTCGGTTTCCTCTAGGTAACTGCACTTTCTGAAATTAATGATGTGTTTTTGCAGGCAGTTTCTGCTTTTAGTGGTGATAACTCTCGCTGTTTCTAGTCAGGACCAAGGATTAGGAACAAGTTCTTTGCCATGAGGAAAGTGGACCACTGGAACAGGTTGCCTAGGGAGGTGGTTGAGGTCCCATTGATGGGCATTTTCAAGGTGAGGTTCGACAGGGATGTGGGCAACCTGGTCTAGTCGAGGATATTCCTGCTGAGTGCAGAGGGGGTTGAACTGGATGACCTTTGGAGGTCCCTTCCACCCCACCCCATTCTATGATTGGTGTGGAAGCCAAAGTCACTGCTAAATGTTGTGTATCATATAGGAAGTGTTGTCTCCCTTACTCCCTTTCTTTTTCCCATTGGGAAGGGAGAGGGATCAAGAGTGAGTTCTGTCACTAGTTAAGGCCAGCCCAGCTTTAACTCTTGAGACAGATGTGTCTCTCAAAAGCAGCAAACACCTTTCCCCCTTCCATTGCAGAAGAACTAGAAGATCATAAGCGGAATAAGACAGAGACCTAAGAAATACAGCCAGCTCCCAGCCATGGAAGGGAATTTGTATACTGCCTGCCGACAGGTAAACAGGGTCACACAAACTACATTCTGCAAATCTATTTCATATTCACTGCTGTAAAATTTGCCACTTCCAAGACTTCTTAATATGCCACTTAGAACCCCAGCTACTAAAATTATCCTGTTAAAAAATTTCTGGCTTTCATTTTCTAAAGCACTTTCATCATCTCCGTGGTTACACAGAGCATCTTGCAGCAAGTATACATTCAACCCAAAGGAACATATGTTTGAAAACCCCTTATAATTTCAATCCTCTTATGATCTCTGAGTAATAGACTTGATATTTTTTAAAGCATGCATTTGGCCAGATTGGATTTGCTGTGTGTGCCTGCGAGTCTGTACGCGTGCACATGCCCATCTTTTAGACACTGTATATCCAAAAGGACACAGAAGAAAATGAAGACAAATCTAGCAGTGATTTCGAGGATTAGTTTGGGAAGACATTCATTCCAGTTCTATATATTGCATTGTTAAGAGAAGAATCTTTCCACAAACGCCTGAAAGCCCCAGAAAACCAGGCTGCTAAGAAAATGCGTGCTGTTAGAAACAAGCAGATCAATCTCCATTTGACTTTCCATGTGAGGAATCAAAAAGCAAGGGTTAAAGGCTGTTAGAAGGCAAAGCCTGAGCTTTCTGTCCTTTGCCAACTATTTGGGGCAATGCATCTGATCTAGATGCCAGCATGTAAGAAGATACCCAAACTTTTATTAATATCAAATTCCCCAGAAAACTTAACATTGCTGTGCATCTGCCCCTGCCTTCTGCATATTCAGAGAACAGGCACCAATATAATGCAGTTCTAGTTTCCCCCTTCTCCTCTGGAAATTATTTTGCTCCTTAGTCAATGGGTTCCCAAATGAGAATTTGGGTTCATCAGAATGGAAAACATGGGTCATTTGTTAATGAAGGAATTGATTTTCTGCACAATATTTAAGGGAAGAGCATTCAGGCATTTTTCTGCCCTCTGTATCAAGGTCACTTTTATTTTCAATACACAACAGCAAGCTCTGCTTGGATTTGTGTGGGCTGCCAAAGGAGCTCTGTTCACACTGGTCATGCATTAATCCACTGATTAGTTTAGTCACTCACAGCATTTTATTTCCACTGCATACCTTTGCTATTATCTTTTATGCTTCCTGTATTTCAGAAGTATTGTGGGGATCTTTTATTAACACATATACACAAGGAGGAGATTTAATCTCTCAAATTTATTATCTATTGTATTTCTAGTAAGCCTTTATTTGTGATCTCCAGGCAGCACCCTGACAGTAAATCTCCACTGCTGAAAGACACTGTAGATCTGTAAAGTATTCTTTATTAAATGTTTTATTTTATTACCAAAACTCTTCAAATGCCCTTAATATATTTTTTTTTTCAAGCAGTTTTCATTTGGCAGTGAAATCCCTGATCCTTGCAAAGCTTTTGTCTTAGTGGTTAAACAAATGAAACCTGTATTCCCTCACAGGTACACAATGTCCCATGGTTTCCAATCCCAGGGATCAGCCACATTTTAATGGATTGCTATGAGGAGAGTCACTGAAACGCATTTGGTAGCCTAAAAATTGAGCCTGTCCACAGGAGCTCGTGAAGAACTGCAGAACTGTGTACAGTTCTGGAGCCCTCAGCACAGGAAGGACATGGAAATGTTGGAGTGGGTCCAGAGGAGGTCAAGAGGATACTCAGAGGGCTTCAGCAGCTCTGCTGTGAGGACAGGCTGAGAGAGTTGGCGCTCTGCAGCCTGGAGAAGAGAAGGTTTCCAGGAGACCTGATAGTAGCCTTCCAGTATCTGAAGGGGGCCTACAGGGAGACTGGGGAGGGATTATTTACAAGGTCTTGCAATGACAGGACAAGAGGCAATGGGTTTAAACTGGCAGAGGGNGAACTGGATGGTCCTTGAGGTCCCTTCCAGCCTTACCATTCTATGATTCTAAGAATGGCTGAATATTGTGAAAGGTATTCAAGCCTTGCCAAGTCTCTCCTAGAGCAGGACCTGCCTTGGGTGGAACTGCATCTTCCAAAGGTAAGAAGTAAATGAAGCAAGGACTTGTGAAAGGAGTCTGAACAGTGAAAGCTGAGGCAGGTTTCATAGAACCATAGAATGGTTTAGGTTGGAAAGGACTTCAAAACGTATCCAGTTCCAACCTCCCCACTATAGGCAGGGACACCTCCCACTAGCACAGGTCTCTCAAGGCCTCCTCCAACCTGGCCTTGAACACCTCCAGGGAGGGAGCAGCCACAACCCCCCAGGGCAACCTGTGCCAGTATCTCACCACCCTCACTGGAAAGAACTTATTCCTAACATATAGTTTAAATCTCCCTTCTGCTAGTTTAAGCCCATTACCCCTTGTCCTGTCATTACAAGACCTTTGACATAGTCCCTCCCCAGCCTCCTATAGTACCCCTTCAGATACTGGAGCCTGAATCAGTGTAAAGCTTTTCTCCAGGATGTAAAGCAATGCCTAGGAGAGCTGCAAAAGTATAGCTTCATTGTGGCCTCACCTACCATAAGGTGTCAGACTAGGTCTGCCCACAGCTGTTCGTAATGTGCCATTCCTCAAGCCTGTTCTGGTTTATAGAGCCATCTCAGAAGCCCTTTGGAAACCAGAGCCAGAGCTGCAAGCCTGTTTATTAATGAAGAGGGACTAAATGTAAATTATCTGTGGGGAAGGACCTCATCAACTGTAAGAATGTCAGCTGAGATCATTATGTTTCTCATCTAATCTGATATCCATTCTGACTGTCATTTTGCCACAGTGCAATACATTGCTGATGTGTTTCTGTAAAGCAAGCTGGGGAAAATGGCATTATTCTATGTTGTTGTTGGCCTCTTTGCAGTGGAAATGTCTTTCCAAACTGCCTAGACCTTTATTTAGCATCATTTAGCAGCCCTAAGGATTAGCCAGCTCACAAAGGAACCAGGCTTCCCATATAATTGTCTCTATTAAGCTTTTTGGGGGGCAGGAATTTTTTAATGTTAGCTTGTATTTACTGTATGATACGTGCACTTGCCAGACCAAGTCTCTCTACCCTTCTCAATCTCCAGTTTCCTAGATGAACTGTTTACTTATTAGCCAACATTGTAATTTCTCCTAGATCTTCTACCACTCTCATAATGTCTGTATTTTAGCTTTAAGTGTTAAAAAAGAAGAGGGACTAAATGTCTCTTATGAGGCCTACAGGGAGCCAGGAATTTACAGAATGGAAAACCAGGAGTCCCAAATCTCATCCTGTGTTTTAATCATAGAATCATAGAATGGTAAGGTTGGAAGGGACCTGAAGGATCATCTAGTTCCAACTCCCTGCCATAGGCAGGAACACCTCCCACTAGTACAGCTCACTCAAGGCCTCCTCCAACCTGGCCTTGAACACCTCCAGGGAGGGAGCAGCCACAGGCTCCCTGGGCAACCTGTGCCAGTGCCTCACCACCCTTACTGTAAAGAACTTCCTCCTAACATCCAGTCTAAATCTCCCCTCTGCCAGTTTAAACCCATTGCCCCTTGTCCTGTCATTACAAGACCTTGTAAATAATTCCTCCCCAGCCTTCCTGTAGCCCCCTTCAGATACTGGAAGGCTACTATCAGGTGTCCTGGAAGCCTTCTCTTCTCCAGGCTGCAGAGCCCCAACTCTCTCAGCCTGTCCTCACAGCAGAGCTGCTGCAGTCCTCTGATCATCCTCGTGGCCCTCCTCTGGACCCGCTCCAACNCAGGCTCATGTTGAGCTTTTCATCACCCCAGACTCCAAGGTCCTTTTCCTCAGGGCTGCTCTCAGCCATTCACCACCCAGCCTGGATTTGTGCTTGGGATTGTGCCTACCCAGGTGCTCTGACACTACAAATCCAAGAGACATCTTTGCCATCAGCTTCGCCATGATGCTGGCAGCTGTTCTTTGATGAAAGTTCTCTTGCAAGTGTGATGTCTTCAAGGTTTCAGAAAGAAAGCTCAGGCAACATACTGAGCAAAGGGCTCGTCTGTCACCTCCCAGGGGGATATGTACAGTCCCTGGCTCTCTGCATGCCTCTGCTAGGAGTGAGGGTGGTATAGTCTTTGCCTCTCTGCATGCCTCTGCTAGGAGTGAGAGAAAGCTGCTAGCAGTTATGCCTATGAAATCTGGCAACAGGTCTTCAGTTTCAAGCCTTCACTTCTCAAATATCAGTGCAACCCAGGAAATTAGTTTTTGGGTAAGGAGTAGCTGCTGAGGTTGAACCTTTGCAAGGCTGCAGTGGTGGCACTGAGGAGCAGGACATCCTCCAGAGACAAAGCCAAGGCAATTTCTCTTTTTCCCTGCGAAGCTCACAGCCCACACAGGTCAGAGTACCATGAAGCACAGGGGTCCAGCAGGACTCCCCACTGAGGGCAATGAATAGAAAGCTTCTGAGTTCTGATTTGTGCTTTTTCACCTTCATCTTCTCACTCTCTTAGATATGAATCTACAAAAACATCCATTCCTAGGAAAGGATTTACCATTGAGACTGGAACATGCTAAGGAGACATTTGCTTTTCTGTGATCTCGCATATCTTTTCCATGCCCTGGCACTCCTGGTGCTCCCCACTGCAACACTACAGCTCCAGTCCAGCCACACCCTACCAGCAAGTAGGAAAGTGTGAGATAGCAGCTGTTGTGGGAAGCATAAAGTCAAACTGCAGGTTCACCTCTGCTGTTTGTCTTGGCATGACAACGTGCAGGCACGAACGTATGATGGCAACCAAACACCCCTTTTGCCATCAGGACTATCCCTGCCTGGTTAGTGCAGCCACTTCTTCCAGGCTGTAGCCCAAAGTGATGATGACAAGTGGGCATCAGGTGATGAGAAGCACAGCTGTCTGCCCAATCCATGAATTGGGCAACCCTGAGTGCACCAGAGCTGAGAATACAGCCCCTTCCCTGCCATCCCTCTGAAATGGAGGTCCTCATCTTCCAAAACAAACCCCAGAGATGGAGCTGTGTCTATGTCAATGCCTGCATTGCCCGTGTGAAGCACACAGCTTCTGCTGCCCTAGGGCCGTGCAAACCCCAGGGTCCCTAGTGACAGCTGCGTGGAAAGGGTCGTCCAGGCAGGACTGACCTCCCAGAAGAGATCAGCTCCTGTGGATGGTTTTCCTCTGAGTGGAAAACCTTTCCCCTGAAAAGTGTCCTTCAGAATTCAAACACAGTTTCCATCTCTTGTTTCTCCCCACCAGATAAGCCCTGCTTTTAACAAAGCCTTGAAGGGAGAGACAGAAAAGGACTGCACATCTCAAAATCTACTATTATTTCTGCATTTATGTGACAGACATAGAGGAAGGTGGCTGTTTAAACTTCTAGGACAGACAGACAATGATAGGTAGCAGATGGATGGACGGGCTCCTGCTGGGAACAGACAATGAATTTAATTTCCTTACGGCATCATCTGCTGCAGAAGTGAGATGATACTGCAGTTCGTGTGCCAAGTTCCCTTCCCTGGCATGAATCCTGCTCAGGTTGGACTCTCCCACAGCATAGATCTTTATGGACTAAACGGGAAAGGAAAAGGGCTGACTTACAGCTTTTGTCTTCACAATCCATTGACAGTAAAAACCTAACAGGCAAAAAAGAGCGTTTCGCTTTCTGCAGCACCAGGAGAGGCTTCCATAGCACCGGCCCCTCAGGTCACCTCACGGGTTTGTACAGCAACCACTTTTCTCCTCGCTGAAGCAGAACCTCATTGAGAGAAAGTTAGCGAGCCCCAGCGGCGCAGGCAGCCTCGCTTTGCGGCAGCCACAGCGCGGCAGGCAGCACCTGGGAAGGGGACACCCCGCGGCTCCCCGACCTCAGCCTCCCCTCCCAGTGCAGGAGCTGGGCATCCCGCAGCCCATCCCAGCCCTCTTAGCTGGGGAGAGCTGATGAGAAGCCCCCCCCCCAGGGCTACCTTCCTCCCTTCTGCCAGCAGTCCCTTGCTGTCACAGCAGCCATCCCTGCCGTCCCCCTCCTACCTGCGCGGTCACATCCAGCCACCTGCAGTCAAGGTGAGATGCGACAGGCAAAAAAGGGGGAGGGTAGAAGTTTGCTTCAGTTATCCCAGCGGTTGCAAGGCCTTTTAAATGATGTTGTTAGACTGAAAATGGGTTTAGAGCCTTTCAATGGTAAATTTTAGGCTAAGCACACTGCTCTGGCTCTCACTGAAATAATGCCTGTACACACACATAAATATCTCCAAGCCCCAGCCAACTCCATCCATCCCCATCCTGCAGCTCCCTTTTAACACCGATATCCTGGCATGCAGCCCAAGATCTTTCAAGTGATGCATTTGAGAATGATCAGTTGTTTTACTAGAAGAAAAATAATTCCCTGAGCTGGGGGAAGCAGTTCAGCAATGAAGACTAACACAATCCACCTTTGCCTGCATTTCAGCCACAGGTTGTTTCAGAAATTAAATATTTGCAGAGTATAAAGCTGGTGAGTGCTCCTGACCAGTGCTTCAGCTGGAGAACACATCATCCTCACTGTGGCAGGTTGGGCTGTCCTGTTGAGGCTCTGCCTTCCCCCATATAGCCCTCAGAGTTTCTTCCCCATGTATTTCATGCTGTTAAGATTCAAATCATCTGTCTCACCTGAAACCTGAGAATCAAATCCATCTCCCACTGTGGCCCTTGCAATGCCACTGATTGCTCCCTGGAAGCATCCCAAGTCTCAGAAGCAGCTGGATAGGTACCAACCCTGACTCTCAGGGCATTCCCTGACATTAAAAGTAAACATAAATAGATAAATACATAAACAAATAGCAAAAGGGCACTCCCCTTAATGAGAATAGTCAAGTCCTTCTGCTCAGGAAAGTATTTTAACAGTCAAGAAATTGGTTCTAATAAACCCAGAAATGTAGAACTGAGTAAGGCTGAAGGCAAGATGTGGGAGGGTACAGAGGTGAGGGAATCAATGGGCAGCCCCAGCTGAAATCTTTTGGAGCCTGTTCCAAGCATGATGCTTCTGACTGATCCCCTTCCTTACTGAGAGAGGTCCAGCACTTCTCCTCAAGCCCCCAGATCAACACATGTCATAGTATCTGCCATCTGCAGCCCAGTCATCTAGCCTGGCCAGCCAGACAAGAGCAGCTCTTACTCATGATTCACACCGGTGAAGAAGTTAACAGGATGCTTTCTACGGAGGGTACTTGGAGTTAGCGAGGTGAGTAAGTCAGAGCTTGAAGATGCACTTACAATGCATGCACTCCACAGTATGACACACTAGAGACTGAGCACTCACCTGAAGTCTCCTACCACATCACAATGATCTCTCAGCAGCCCAGAGCTGAACCCTGAGCTCTCAGCTTGCCCCATTTGCAGGGACAATGGTCTCGGTCTGTTCTCAGTGCACTTGGCTCCTTGGAGTATACCTGCAGAAGCAGTCACAGCTAGAAAGGATCTCATGACCCACTGCTGTGATCTGCTCCACTCCAGCGATAGCTTTTACATGCTGCAGTTTAATGACCTACAGACATATTATTCCTCAGAGATCAAAGCCAGCTGCTAAACTGCTAACTGTAGGGACTGTTCTGATTTGCAGCAAAGTTCACAGTATGTTCTACTTCCCATCCCTTTGTGCATGTTCCATAGGCACCTCTCAACCAGCAACTAATGTCAGCATCTAAAACAAGAGAAGATCCATAGCTGTTCAAAAATATTTGCTCTTCTTCTCTTCAAACATTGCCTAATCATTTGCTTTTCAATAAAGAGAATAAGGACAAGGTTAAAGAAATGAGATGTGAAGAGTGACCTTCCTTATAAACTCAGTAGGCAAAAAAAGAAAAAAAAAAAAAAAAAAAAGATTGAGCAGTAGATTAGAAAGTACCTGCCAGACCTGCCCTCCTAGGTCACCTGGAACCACAAGGCAGGAATTTTAGCTATCACCATGGCAATTCTGCAGACTCTATTTTATAATGCCCTCCAGGTACTCCCAAGTCTATATTGCTGGAAGTGAAAATGGGTGAAGTGGAACCTTACATTCTGTCACTGATTCTCCTACCTAAAGAAATTCCAAGGTTCTGTGGAAAAAAATATTCTGCACTCCTCAAGGGGTAGCAAACCCTAAGGACAGGAATGCCTGGATCCTCCTTGTAGCTCTCAATCTTACTAGAATGACAGAAGACTTTGGGGTAACCTGCAACCCAAATCCTCTCTAGTACATCCATCATCAGCTGGCTTGAGGTGTCAGATTACCACAGGTGCCTCACTCCTTCATGGACACCAACCATTTTAATAAAGGAACTGAACAACATTGACTGTAGCTGCAAAGACTCTTTTACTTCTCGAGGGTTTTTTTAATTCTCTTGCTCAGTACAAAGAACATCTTTAAACTTGCAAGCTGAAGTGATTTGTCTTCATGATGCCAGCTGCTGACCATGGGGAAAAGGTCACTGCTATTACTAATGACAGCATCCCAGTAGATTATCCTCTTTTAGTGTTTTTATTCCTTAATTTCTTCCTTCCACAGAAGGTCAAGCATCACCTCACCTCCAGGGAGCAGAGACTGCTAACATTTCCTCTTTGCATTAGGAACAATTAATGGAAAGCGCAGTAAATCACCTTTCCTGTTCCCATGCAGAAAGCAAAGATGATCTGCCTGTCTGGAGTCCCATAATGAGCTACAAGATAAGGGAAAGAAGCTTTCCTCTGCAAATAAACCTCCATTTTGATTCACAGCATTACCAAAAGTCATAGTCCAAGATATTTTCCCTGTTAACTGCAGAGGGGGTTAGTCTAGATGACCTCTGGAGGTCCCTTCCATCCCAGACCATGAATCTATGATTTTCATTCCTACCTTGGAGGAGGTGCTGTTGGGAGCCTTTTGTGTGGCCTTGTTAGGAGTGTCACATCAGCACTTCACTGGACAAAATCATCATACTTGGATAGTCTCAAAGACCCTAAGAAGAACCCTTATGGTCTTATGGTCTCCATGTACAAGACAAAGTACAAGAGTTGAAATCCAAATCAAACAGTTAACTGAGCTCATATGGTAAAGCCATGCCACAGCTGGAGTAAGGATAACTCACTAGGACACACTGCCAGCTCCCAAACTTGGGAAGCCTGTCACTTTTTCTGGAGTTAGATGTGTAGCAGAGTGAGGAGTGGGACAGGACAACTCCTGCCTGTGCAACCAGATGCAGAACATGATTACAGTGTTGGTCTGCACAGGGATGATACATGAATATGAGGCCAGCAAGTGATGGAGATGAGCTATATCCTGTCCCTGTTACCTTTTCCAGGCACATTCTGAAGTTAACAGGTGACAGAAAGGACAAATTCAGGCACATGTTGGAACAAGAGGAGGAGCAAAAGTTTTAAAATCTCTGGCAAAGAGCAGTGATAGCAGTGGGGTACAGGTGACATGTGTGAGGCGATGCAAATGTATTTCCTCCTCTCTCAGAGATTAGTGTACACCACGGATTGGTGATCACAGAATCACAGAATTGCTTGGGTTGGAAAAGACCTCTGAGATCATCCAGTCCAACTGTCAAGCCAACACCATCAGGACCACTAAACCATGTCCCTGAGTGCCATGTCCACATATTTCTTGAACATCTCCAGGCATGGGGACTCTGCCACCTCCCTGGGCAGCCTGTGCCAACCCCTGACCACCCTTTCAATAACACTTTTTTCCTAATCTTCAGCCTAAACCTCCCCTGGCACAATTTCAGGCTATATACTCTCATTCTGCCCCTTGATGCCAGGGAGAAGAGACCAACCTCCACCTCAATACAACATGCTTGAAACTCTGAGCCACTGTCCATTGCTTTTTTTAAAGCAAAGTTGATGGGTCTGCTCCCATTTTGTCACCTCTTTTTGCTGTTGTTGTTACAAGGCATTTCATTTGTTAAGAATGTGGCAGGAAACAAGATCCACACAGACTTAGATGAAGGCATATTTAAATAGGTTATGTTTAAATAGCATCTAAGTAGGTGACAGGTTGTGTTTAACATGTTTAAATAGGCTATTTACTGCCTATCAACTTTAGCACTTAATCAAAGGGGTTGCTTGGCAGTTACAGAATGAGTGTCCCCAGGGCAGTAGGAGTCAAACAGAAGGTAGAAATACTACTGCCTTTTCCCTTGCTTCTGTGGTGATCAAGTTGCACACAGATTTTTCACAAATGCATTGGCTGTTCAAGGAAACCAGGAACCTCATCTGCCCAAAGATGCTTTATTAATTTTTTTTTCTTTTTTTTTTTTTTTTTTTTTTTTTCCCTATGTGCATGTCATTCTGAAAACCAACTTCTAGCCATGTCAGCTGGCAATCAGAGTGGTCCTGCAGCCCTAGTGCTGATGCCTGCTCATGTCCCAAGTGCAACAGGCCTTATCACAGAATCACAGAACCTTAGAGGTTGGAAAGGACCTCCAGACATCATCGAGTATAACCTCCCTGCAAAGGCTCCCTCCTCTAGGGTAGTTTGCACAGGAATGCATCTAGGTAGGTTTTGAAAGTCTTCAGAGAAGGAGACTCCAAAAGCTCTCTGGGTGGCCTGCTCCAGGGCTCTGTCACCCCCACTGTAAAGAAGCTTCTCCTCATGTTGAGGTGAAACCTTCTATATTCCAAGTTTGTAGCCATTGCTTCCTATCTTATTGCTGCTGACCACCCAAAAGAGATTGGCCCCATCCACTTGACACTCACCCCTGAGATATTTGTACACATGAATAAGATCTCCTCCCAGCTTTCTCTTCTCCAGACTAAACAGCCCCAGGACTCTCAGGCTCTCTTTGTATGGAAGATGCTCAAGTCCTCCACTCATCCTCGTGGCTCTCTGCTGGACTCTCTCCACCAGGTCCCTGTCTCTCTTGAACCGAGGAGCCCAAAACTGGACACAGTATTTCAGGGCAGAGCAGAGAGGGAGAAGAACCTCCCTAGACCTGATGGCCACACTTTTCTTGATACACCCCAGGATGCCATTGGCTCCCTTGGCCACAAGGGCACATTGCTGTCCCATGCAGAACTTGCTCTCCACTAGCATTCCAAGGTCTTTCTCCACGGAGAGTGTCTCCATGTCCTCTCAGTTTCAGTACTGCTTTACTACATCTAAAAATGCAGAGTAAAAAGTTGATTGTTTCTTCTGCTTTAATTTTTTTTTTCCTGCTGGAGAAACTGTTTTGCAAGGCACTTCTACCTTCAAGTAGAAAGAGTATATTCAAAGTATTGAAAAGTGACAAGGCTGTTAGGATCTGTGTATCTCCCTTCATACATGATTCCCTCATAATTCAGCTAATCAGGAATTAACACCATCATACAACAATGCAACTACAGAACCACAGAAAGCATCTGTTTGGAAGAGACTTCCAAACTCATCCAATCCAACTCTCAACCCTGCACTGGAGGGTCAAACACTAAGGGTCAAACACTAAACCATGTTCCTAAGCACCAGCTCCATGCTGCTTGAGCACCTTCAGGGAAGGCGACTCCAACACTGCCCTGGACAGACCATTCCAATGTCTGAGAACCCTCTGTGTGAAAAAAATATTTCCTAACATGCAGCCTGAACCTCCCCTGCTGCATCTTGAAACCATTTCCTCTGGTTCTGTCACTTGCCACTAAGGAGCAGAGGCTGCCCCCTCCTCACTCCACCCTCCCTCCGGGGAGCTGTAGAGAGCAAGGAGGCCTCTCTTGAGCCTCTTCTCTAGACCGAACATCCCCAGAGCCTTCAGCCCCTCCTCATAGCTCAGGTGCTCCATGCCCTTCTCCAGCCTCTTTGCCCTTCTCTGGACACACTCCAGCCCCTCAATGTCCCTCCTGTAGTGAGGGGCCCTGAACTGAACATAGCATTCATAGTGTGGTCTCAGCAGTGCTGAGCACAGGAGGATGATCATCTCCTGTCCCTGTTGGCCACCCTGTTTCTAATCCGAGCCAGGATGTCATTGGTTTTCCTGACCTCCTGAGCACCCTGCTGACTCTTGTTCAGTTATCTATCAACTAGAAGCCCAGCCCCAAGTCCCTCTTTGAGTCACACCTTCCCAACCACAGAGCGCCATGTCTGTAGCTTACCATGAGGTTCTTGTGACCCAGGTGCAGGATCTGATACTTAGCCTTGTCGAACTTCATACAATTACCCTTGGCCCATTGATGCAACCTGTCCAGATCCCTTTGTAAAACCCACCCCTTCTATTTACCAGAAGTGTTGGCAGACTTATCAATCAGTTTAGTATTTCCCTACCAGAACAATGAGAAAGAAACAGTGGGACTTTAGGAAAATTAGTGTCTGAGCAACAGCAGAAAATGAGCAGTGAATCTAGCTTTAAAGAGGTGACTCATTTGTAGACTGAAAACTCTAAGTGATTACAGAACCATCAGAAAAATGCACACTTTCCTGGTCCTTCTCAGAACTGACACAGGAATGCTGTGTGAAGAGTAAACGAGAATTGGGGAAACCTCCTTTCAGAAATACTGGAGATCTGCCTTTCAGAAATATTGGAATTAAAGGAAATTGGTCATTGCTACCTCCCCCGGCCTCCTGAGAAGATGTTTATTAGATATTTCATCACCTCCACCTGTCTAAGATTACATGACCTTGTGAAGTTACAGTTCTTCATTCTGTTCTAATATGATTTTTGGGTTGGTTTTTTTTTTTTATTTATTTATTTAGGCACAGAAAGGTGTTGTGGTAAAATAACAAACAAACAAACACACACACACACAAATCCCCAAACTTTCTTGGTGATTTTCAGTATGTACCACAAAAATAGAGATGAGGTTGCCAGGCAAAGCAGAGTTTGGTAACTTCTCCTCTTTTTTGATCTTTCCATCTGTAAAGGGTTAGCCCTCCTGGGTTGGGGGGGGGTGGTCAGAACCTGATCCCCACATCTGCTTCACCCCAGGTGTAGTGTTCAGCCCACTCCCACTTCCTGTCTGGACCCCCCCACTATAAAAAGGGGAACTGCCTGTTTTCTCCCCTTCTCCCACCTCGTGGCTAGCCTTTACCTCGTGGTGAATACTCTCTCCAGATCCCTGCCATCCAATCCAGTTGTATATTTACCTTTTGTACCTTGTTACCCCTTCCCTATACCTATTTGTAACTTCCCTGTTCTGGACACCTTTCATTTGTTGTTAAAAGATCTCTCTTTTACCTTCCAAATGGTGGTCACACTGTTCTGTGGGTGGCTTTACCCCTTCTGCCTTTTTTTTTTTTCTTTCCCCTATCCAAAAGGAGAGAGAATCAGGGGAAACCAATACAATGATTGGTTTCCCCTGAGAAACTAAACTCCAAATCAGTACACCTTCTAGGCACCCTATGCCATACCCAGAAGGGGCCATTTCCTTCCCATTCAGTTCCAAATCCTTTATTCCCCGGGTCTGTTGTTGAATAACAGAGCTGTAATCTCAAGGCTGAGGGAGAGGTGGGAAGCAGGATGGTGTTAACTGTTAATCAAAGAGGTAAAATTTCTTTGAGTATTTTTTTTTTTTTAATGTGTGTCACTAAGAAACAAATGAGTATTCTGTCATGTTTATAGAATCACAGAATTGTCAGGGCTGGAAGGCACATCAAGCATCATCCAGCTCCAACCTCCCTGTCATGGGCAAGGACACCTCACACTAGATCAGGTTGCTCAGAGCCACGTCCAGACTGGCCTTAAAAACATCCAGGGATGAGGCTTCCACTCCCTCCCTGGGCAACCCCTTGCAAGGTCTCACCACCCTCATGCTGAAGAACTTCTTCCTAACACCCAATCTGAATCTACTCACTCCTAGTTTTGCTCCATTCCCCCCAGTCCTATCACTACCTGATGCCTTAAAAAATCCCTCCCCAGCTTTCTCGTAGCCCCCTTCAGATACTAGAAGGTTACAATAAGGTTTCCTTGAAGCCTTCTCTTCTCCAGACTGAACAGCCCCAACTCTCTCAGTCTGTCTCCATAGAAGTGCTCCAGCCCTCTGATCCTCCTCATGGCCCTTCTAAGGACACAAGCTAGCACGTCTATGTCCTTCTCATAATAGGGGTTCCAGACCTGGACACAGTGCTCTAAGTGGAGTCTCACCAGAGTGGAGCAGAGAGGCAAAATCCCCTCCCTCACCTTGCTGGCCACACTTCTCTTGATGCAGCCCAGGATCTGGTTGGCTTCCTGGGCTGCAAGTGTACAAAGGTGGCTCATGTTGACCCTCAAGTCCCTCTCCCCAGGGCTGCTTTCAAGCCAGTCACTGCCCAGCCTATATTAGTGCTTGGGATTGCCCCAACCCATGTTTGCTGCTATCAGGCTTCATGGGTAAATGTAGGTTTCCTCTGCTTTCTTTGGGATTGCTTTGAGGGCTGGTGCTGAAATAATGAGGCATTAAAAACAAACTTTCAATCTACCTGAACTCACCAGTTTCAGATACTCAGCTTACTGTATCCTTTGGATCCCTTCTCACTGGGAAGGAAGGTGGATTTGAAAGACAATGTAACTGTTTAATGAAATCATCCTTTTATCTGAGGCCACTTCAGTTTCTCTTAACACTCTACAGAGCAACAGTCTTAAAACTTGCAGATGAGAGCCTGAGCTGCCTGCATCACTCAGGGAATTCTGGTTTCATAGTTCTCTTATAAATACTTTCTATTACTTTCAAGCATGTGAAAGACTCTAAAGAGACATAGCCACTCACAGTGCCTGTGATAGAAACACAAATGGTTTTAGTCCATGGATGTATTTGGTCTACAAGAGCCCCATGGTGCCTTGGCTACTCAGCAAACTGATAGGGAACCAGACCCCAGCCCAGCACTGCCGTGTCCTGCAGCCTTGGATGAGATATCCATCTTCCTTTACCTTGGGTTTATCTCCTTAATCCAGGTTAGTGGAACTCTCCATTTCAGGGAGAAACCTACACAGAAAAGGTTGTCAGTGACCTCTGACATTGAATAACCTTCATGCAGAGTGAAGATTCCTCTGCAAAGTCTGATTCCATAGCTTTGAGCAGTCACCTTGGGAAGCTGATCTTGTTTGCAGGCTTTGATCCCACTATCATTCCTCCTCTCTGGGTTTTGCCTCCCCTCATTCTCACACAGAAATGGCTTAAATAAACTCAAACAAAACCCAAAATGAACAAAAAAATGATGCAGCACCTTTCATGCAGCTTCAATTCAGCCCAAAGATCACACTGAAACAAGAGACAAATTGAAAGCTGTTCAGGTCACCTAGCCAAGGTCAATGTCCTGCTCAGGACCCCAGAGCAGGAGGGATGTCAGGCACCATCATCTTCCTCTTTCTCCCATCTCTAGCCCTCATTACACCATGAAGCATCCCTGCAGGTGGTGGCACACCACTCTCCTGAGCATGGAGGCAGGTGATGCTGTGCTATAAGCCAAGAGCAGTCTTGCTTTGCTGTATTGTTCCAAGCCTGCAGCACTTTGGCAAGTTTGTAGAGTTGCCCTTGGAAGGTGAACCAGAGCTGCTGTTTGCCAGTACCTGTTGTGAGGCATCTCCCTCGGTCTAAATCTAAGAGTTATTGGACACTGGGCCAAGTTTTGGCAGGACTGGTGCTGCTCAGACCATATTCTCTGCCTCTCATTTGTTCTCATTTGCTCTGGTGAGCAGAGTTCATGACAAATCTGTGGCAGCACATCATTCAAAGGCCAGCAGCCAGAGAAACAAACTGGGCTACCAGATATTTCAGCAGTAAGTCTTAGCCAAGGAAGGAAGGAATCTGAGTCCTTGTAATTGCATGTTTCGTTCCCAGGGAAGGGAAGGGAAGGTAAAAATTACTTCCCTCAGTGTAAAGCTTGAACTGTTAAAGGTAGGTGCTGCCTCAGGGAGGCTCCAAGATGTGTGGGAGTGCCTAGGGAGGAAGGATTGGGTAAGCAGGGTAAGCAAGAGTGAACAATAGGAAAGGGAAAGATTGTAGGGGAAAACAAAAAAAAGAAAAAAGAAAAAAAAGAAGAAGAAGAAGAAGAAGAAGAAATAAAAAGAAGTAAGTACTGGGAGATATATTCTCTTTTGCAGTCCAGCTGTTCCAGCAGGGTGAGGCAAGGAGAGAGCTCTCCTCTGGACAGTTATGCAAACAAGCACTGGACTTCAGGCTGCTGGGCAGGCAGGTATGTCCAAACAAACCTCAGAATTCAATCTAGCTGCAAGTTCTGCAATTCAAGTGTGAGGTTTCCCCAGTGAAAGCTACCAGCACTGTCTGCCCTGATTTAAACTACAGAAATCTCTTCAGGAGGCTGTGATCAGTGACTGAGAGAAGCCTTTCTTTGCAGAGTTGTCTCAGTGCATTCACATTCACACCTCCAGGGTTCCTCCCTTCCCTAGCTGGGTTATTTGTGGTCATCACAATCTAATGCAGAAATAAGATGTCCTGGTTTTGCAATATAACCTGTGTCTGACCGAGCAAATTTGGCCTTTGCATTAAAGTAACTAAAACACTGTATAATTCCTAGGTGAAGAATAATTCCTTTTTTACAGTGAAGCAAGGGAGTTTAAAGACATTTGTCCCAGTTTAATTAGATTTCAAGAGTGGGTTCAAATGGGCTTTGAGCTTCCAAACAGTTGGGTAAGTCCAATATTTTACCTCTGTGCCTTGTGATGATAAATAATCTTAATGCCTATCCTTTCACACAAAGTTCCCACCTTCTGAGGGCCAAGTGAGGAGTTTATTTACATTATTGATTGAAACAACAGCTCAGTCTGCCATTTGGTTTTAAAGGATCTGCCTGAGAGCATTCAATCCCCTTCAGGTCTATCTCTCAGCCCGCACACGACTGCCATTGTTGCAGGCAGCTGCACCTCCCTCCCACAAGAGATGGAGACCTTTCAGGCAGCAATGCAGGCTTAGGCCCTCCACCAGACAACTCCATTACTCTCTCCAGATCACAGGGGAGCTTTGCATGACCTTCATCACAGATCTGGGGGGGAGCAGGGGGAATGATGATAAAAGAGACACCCTGCATGCAGGCTGAACACAGCTCACAGGTATCTGCTGACACTGAGGGGAGAGCTGCAGAGCTGCATGTTTGTGCTTGCAGGCATGTCTCAGAAGTGGGATTTTGATGGCGTGGGAAATACCTCTGAACAAGGCCATTATTCTCCCCATTTCGTTATCTAATGGTCCCTGGCTGTGCAGCAACCGCATAAAGAGTTTAGGGGCTGACTTAATTTGCGGAAGATTTCATCTGTGTAGCTGCAAGAACGGGGTTGTGATTTCTCTTATGTGACACAGCAGCAGCTGCTCAGCCTCAGCTCTGAGGTAGCTCTAGCCCAAAAGAAAAATGAGGCAACTCATTTACATCAGTGGCATTTTTGCTTTGGGAAGAAAAATAAATTCAGCTAGTACAGCAGGACAAATACCCTCTGGCATGTACGTAGAAAGGGTCCCCAGTTCAAGAGGGACATAGAACTGCTTGGGAGTCCAATGCAGAGCCACAAAGATGATGAAGGGAATGGAACAAGGAGAGCCTGAGGGAGCTGGGGCTGTGCTGTTTGGAGAGGAGGAGCCTGAGAGGTGACCTCATCAATGTTTATAAATATGTGCCATTTTCATGTGCCAGGAGGACGGAGCCAGGCTCTGCTCGGTGATGCTCGATGACAGGACAAGGGGCAATGGGTGGAAGCTGAGGCATAGGAAGTTTCATGGAAACATAAGGAGGGATTTTTTTTTCCCTGTGAACATGCCAGAACGCTGAAACAGGCTGCCCAAGGGGGTTATGGAGTCTCCCTCTCTGGAGATATTCAAAACCCTCCTGAATGTGTTCTTGTGCGATCTGGTCTAGGTGATCCTGCCCTGGCATGGGGGTTGGACCGGATGGTCTCTGGAGGTCCCTTCCAGCCCCTGACACACTGTGATTCTGTGGTTATGTGAAATGGCAACTGTACAGTATTGCAAATGAGTAGGAAAGAACTTCCATGGATGGTACACCTTGAAAGTAAGTAAAAAGAAAAGACATTCTGATAGAAAAGCCTTATGTTCTAAGAAACTAAAACACTTTCTGCATTGCCATGCTGACCGTCAAGATGGTGCACATAGGTTTATGTGTGCACACGTGCACCTTTGAGGTCTAACTCTGACCAAGGAACACTTGTCTTGTTTAACTGCTGGCTTGTGGACAGAGAAGCAAGTTAATTCCTCCTCTTGAACCTGAAAGGCATCTACCTGCCAGCCCCAGAGAGACATGTCTGAGCAAAAGTGTCATCCAAATGATCTGAATTGGGCAATTCAGTTAAACTGTCCTCTGGCCATAACCTCCACTGAGAGCAAGAGTGCTAAATCTCTGCCTCTCCTCACTGCTGGCTCTTGAAACACTTCAGAGGTCTTCAGGATCATGCATTTCACTTTAAATGAGTGGGAAACAAAAGTAAGAAAAAAAACAAACCAACAGAAAATAACAAACCTACACATGGGCAACAGCAAGGAAAGGAGCATTGATCCTAGCTTAAAATCTTCAGTGTACTACACAAGACCTGCTCAAGAAGATGAGCTCAGAGAACCAGGTACTAATTCAACCCTGCTGACTTTTCTGCTCTCATTCCCCTGCTCTCCCCGAATCCCTCAGCCAAGCCCTTACCATTCCTCCTTCAGCAACCTCTCAGCCAGGAGTAAATCAGGAAAAGAAAAAGAAAAAAAAAAAAAAAAAAAAAAAAAAAAAAAAAAAAAAAAAAAAAAAAAAAAAAAAAAAAAAAAAAAAAAAAAAAAAAAAAAAAAAAAAAAAAAAAAAAAAAAAAAAAAAAAAAAAAAAAAAAAAAAAAAAAAAAAAAAAAAAAAAAAAAAAAAAAAAAAAAAAAAAAAAAAAAAAAAAAAAAAAAAAAAAAAAAAAAAAAAAAAAAAAAAAAAAAAAAAAAAAAAAAAAAAAAAAAAAAAAAAAAAAAAAAAAAAAAAAAAAAAAAAAAAAAAAAAAAAAAAAAAAAAAAAAAAAAAAAAAAAAAAAAAAAAAAAAAAAAAAAAAAAAAAAAAAAAAAAAAAAAAAAAAAAAAAAAAAAAAAAAAAAAAAAAAAAAAAAAAAAAAAAAAAAAAAAAAAAAAAAAAAAAAAAAAAAAAAAAAAAAAAAAAAAAAAAAAAAAAAAAAAAAAAAAAAAAAAAAAAAAAAAAAAAAAAAAAAAAAAAAAAAAAAAAAAAAAAAAAAAAAAAAAAAAAAAAAAAAAAAAAAAAAAAAAAAAAAAAAAAAAAAAAAAAAAGAAAGAAAGATTTATCCTTCATGAAGGAAAAAGGTCTAATTGAGTTTGGAACTGTTCAACCATTCCTTAGTTATTTGAAATTATTTTCCCCCCCCATCTGTTTCCAGTTCTGGGGATGTCAGCCCTCATGGGAATACCCTGAAGTGAATCAGCACAGGATGAAATGTTGCCCCTGCATGAGTAGAGGAGAGTTCAGCTCTCTGCACAGGGCAAAGTAAACAGCTCAAGCTTTTGCCAGCATGGTGAGAGCAACCAGCTTCCATTAGACCACCTCAGAATGACTGAGCAATAGCAGGTGAGTAACACATTTGTGCTGGTTTGAGGCTAATTGCAATATTTTACTGAGAGAACTTAAATCCTTAGCTGTAAGGAGAAAGAAAAAAAAAAAACCAACAGTAACCTATATCACTCATTCCTCTGTTGAGAAACACAACTAGTCAAAATACAGCTAAGACACTCACTTCTCACATACTTCTCAGTTAGTTCTCAGTTGTGGTTCTGCTCCTTCACTCTGGAGATCTGTGGTTGCTTTCTGCCTTAACTCTAAGGGAGGGAAAAGAAGGGTGAAGGGGGGGAGGGGAGGTTTGGATCAGGATCTTCCTGAGAATCTGATTGTTTTGGAGGGATTTTTGTGTTTCTGTGCTACTTTTAACTTGTATATAACTGTATATTGTGTGTATATATACATGCTTGTAAATTGTTCTAAGCACAAATACTTAGAATCATAGAATGGTTAGGTTAGAATGGACCTCAAGGATCATCTAGTTCCAACCCCTGCCATAGGCAGGGACACCTCTCACTAGTACAGGTTACTCAAGGCCTCCTCCAACCTGCCCTTGAACACCTCCAGGGAGGGAGCAGCCACAACCTCCCTGGGCAACCTGTGCCAGTGTCTCACCACCCCCACTGGAAAGAGCTTCCTCCTAACATCCAGTCTAAATCTCCCCTCTACCAGTTTAAACTCATTACCCCTCATCCTGTCATTGCAAGACCTTGTCAAGAGTCCCTCCCCAGCCTTCCTGTAGGCCCCCTTCAGAAGGCTACTCTAAGGTCTCCTGGAAGCCTTCTCTTCTCCAGGCGGCAGAGCCCCAACTCTCTCAGCCTGTCCTCATAACATACTTATGAATCTTATACACACTTATGAATCTTGACTTTCAAGAGGTGTCTGTTGCTGTCCCATTGGTGGTGCCATAGATAAGCTATGGAAACATGAATAGGTAGAAACAGAACAGGCAGAAAAGAATGGGAAAAGCAGACTCCAGTAGTAATTTCCAATGCTTTGATGACAAATCAAAAGGCACTAGCTGCAGATCACAGTCTTGGTCTGTTGCTGTTAGAGATTTCCAGTACAGAAGGGTTTAAAAGACCACAGAATGATAGGGTTTGGAAGAGACCTCCACAGATCCAACCCCCCTGCCAAAGCAGGACCACCTAGGGTACGCTACACAGGAATGCATCCAGGTGGGTTTGGAATGTCTCCAGAGGAGGCTCCACAACCTCTCTGGGCAGCCTGCTCCAGCACCCTGACATAAAGCAGTGTCATCTCATGTTAGGATGGAACCCCCTGTGGTCTAGCTTGTACCTGCTGTACAGAAGGGACAAACCCTCAGTAAATCCAGAGATCCTGTGAAATTGGGGAAAACTGTGAATGGGTTGTGGTGCAGAAACAACTCTAAACAATTGTGAGAAAGTACTGAAAGATTTAAACAATGTAATTCAATCAAGGACAAGTAAACAATGTCTGAATTTCATTGGGAGCAATTCAGTGGCAACAAGATGAACTGGAGTAACAGGCCAGGCAACAGAGCTGGAGCAGGAAGGATCATGAGTTAGGGAAGTTGAACAGCTGCAGTGAAGCCAAAAGGCATACACCATCCAGGGCTGCAGAAACCCTTCTGCCACCCAGAAGACAGAAAGTCTCTTTATCCAATCCCTGCCGGAGTCTTGTGTCCAGTTCTAGAAGCTCAGCTCAGAAATACGTAGATGAACTGCAGACAAAAATGTTCAGAGGTATAGAAAATGCAGTATAGGAAAGGATGAAACAGCAGCTGTTGAGCTTATAAAAATGGAAGGGAAACATTTAATGGTCTGCAAATAAAAAAGTTACTAAACAAAAAAAAAAGTCCTCTGTTCTGTGGTGCTCTGAGCAAGAATTAATGGGCTTGGACTGTAGCAGAAGAAATTCAGAGACTATTCTTAATATTTAACAGAGCAAAACAGACAGAGGAGAACTGGAATTGCTCATGCGTGAGAGCTCTGGATCTTGCAGCCATCAAAATCTTCCAAGAACAGTTTAGAAAGGCATCTACCAGGGGGACAGCGATGCAAGTCAATCCTGCCTTTAAACAGGAAGAAAGGTACAGCCTCGTGGCCTTTCCAACCCAATTTTCTGCAACTTCTGTGACTTCTATTGTTAGCACTTGCCTCACTAAAATGGAGCAGTTTCTCATCTTCCCTGAGCATGCTTTGTCAAAGACAGAGCAAAGAAAAAAAAAAAAGGCATTTTAATTGGATTCTTCTCCATTCACCTCCTCTCCGTCTCCCACAAAAAAAAGAAGTCAAGTCATCTCTTCCTGACTATATTTTCCCATGAGGCTTTTGCAGAGAGAAAAGAACCCAAATCCATTTCAAAAAGCAATATTGCTTTTTTATTGAAAGGAAAAGAACAAAAAAAACCAAAACCAAAAAAACAAACCAAAAGTCTATTCCCTACTGAAATGAGTGAAAGGAGGAGGAGCAGCAGACAGGCTTTATGGATGCGTGGATCTCTGAATTCACCAAGAGACCAGCAATGCTGATTTTGGAGAAGAGCATGAGCCTATGTGATTAGCAACAAGATTTTGAAGTACAGAAGACTCCTCTAGCTAATGGAAGCTCTCCCGTGGGTGTGGGGTGGGTTTAGGTAAGCAGAAAGTAATTTCCTTCTCAGGTAAATTCAGTTCAGGTATATTCTGAAGCCAATTTTGCAGCCTTCAGGAAATCTCCTGAGTGAAGCTTCAAATGGATCATTTGAACATTTTACATCTGCACATCCATTTTCATCAAACAAGGGGGTTTAGTAATTTACTTATTACAGGAAGAGAGGTGGCAAATTCAAACTGAGGGTCCAGATTTTCCTAGAGGAAGAGGAGAGCTGAGGCTTTTCTTTGGGACAATATGGAATGAATGTTGAAATCACAGAATCACAAAAACATTCCGGTCAGAAAAGCATCTCAGGATCACCAAGTCCAACCAGTATCCCTTATCTAAAAGGTGCATCCTAAACCACATCCTCAAGTACCACATCCAGCTGACTTCTAAACACATCCAGGGTTGGTGACTCCACCACCTCCCTGGGCAGCCCATTCCAGTGCCTGACCACTCTTGCTAGGAATACTTTTTTCCTCATGTGCAGTCTAAACCTCCCCTGTCGCAGCTTGAGGTCATTCCCTCTCGCTCTATCACTAATCATGGGTGAGAAGAGGCCAGCACCAACCTCTCTACAATGTCATTTCAGGTAGATTTAGACAGTGATAAGGTCTCCTCTCAACCTCCTCTTTTTCACCCTAACCATCCCCACCTCCTTTTGTCACTCCTCATAACATTCAATCTTCAGGTCTTTCCCCAGGTTCCTTGCCCTCCTCTTCATTGGCTCTAGCACCTCTGTCGTATTGAGCTGCCTAAAACTGAACACAACACTCAAGGTGTAGCCTCACCAGAGCCACAAGGGGACAATCACCTCCCTGCTCCTGCTGGACACAGCATTTCTAATCCAAGCCAGAATGCCATTGACTTTCTTTGCCACCTGGGCATAGTCCTTGCTCATATTGAGCTGCTTGTCAATTAAAACCCCCAAAATGTTGCCATGCAAGCTCTTTGCAGACATTGACTCCATGTGTCCATTCTGCAGCTGCTCAAGAAGAATAACCTCAAAGTTTTATGTATATAGAAATTGTGCATTTGATTCTAGCTGATTCCATCTAAACTCCTTTTTGCCAATATTGATCTGAGAAGGCTGGTAAGAAGTAAGAACAGTAAATAAGGCAAACTGAACTATAAGGGGAAAAAAATAGGAATAGGACTGGAACCAAAGCCATGTGAGAAAGTTTCTCTGCCATCACTCTTCCAAACTGCTCCCAGCAAAATTCATGATCCTGGAGGATACTGAAAACTCCTATGCAAGCACAGCTCACAGCCATCAATCACATCATTTTCTGGGCTAGGCAGAGGCTTAGGCTGAACATCTTTCTCTTCCCACCCCTGTTTTGGACAATTGGTGAAGCTATCAGATTTCACCTGCTCTTCTTACTGTTTGGCAAAGCTCAGAGCAAAGCTCCAGCTATCAGGGAAGTCAATCACACAAAAAAAACCTAACTGCCTTTGTGCAGACAAATCCTGGGGATTTGGCATCGCACCTTGTTCATCAAGTCCTTCTTCCTAGAGGTCATTGGTACTACATGTGGTTAACCAGCCTTTATGCTGGCAGTTTCCAGATGCATGGAGCCCTTATAAGTGCAGTCAGAGCCTTGCATCACTGAGGAGAGCAGACTCAAGGAAAGCTGCTTGGGCCAGGGCACACTAATCACACCTCTGGTTCCCCTTCATTATTTTCTAACAAAGCCCACAGCGAGACGAAGAATGGCTGTCATTTAAGAAATAAGTGATCAAGTCCTGAAAGCCCACAGGCAGGTTGTCCTCTGTGATGTTGTAGCTGCTCGAGAGGAATGACATCTTGCAGGAGACAAGAGTCCTCATGACAGCACTAGAGTAGCTTTACTCAAGAGAATTTCATAATCTGCCTGATGCAGTAGATTTTATAATGGACTCGTGAATCACAAGGAAGGATTCTGAAATATTACAGGAGATGGAAACAGGCAGCAGCTCACTTACAGCTGGCCAACAGTGAGTATCTTCTCATGCAACACTTACTCTGTTTGCAACTGCCTCGAGAGTTTTTTAGCATCACAGAACCACAGAATGTCAGGGGCTAGAAGGGACCTCAAAAGCTCATTCAATCCAACCTCCCTGCCAGAGAAGGATCACCTACAGCAGGTCACACAGGAACATGTCCAGGCAGGTTTTGAGTATCTCCAGAGAGATACCCACCAGACACATTCCCAGCTGGAGCAAACTAAATTATCCTTTGCTAGCAAAGTGAAAATTAAAAAGCACCAGCAGGACTTGTCTAACATCTCAATGTGTTCTGCATCTCTAACAAACCCATAGCACCATCCTGAACAGAACCAAACCGATCCTCCTACATTCTTTTCAGTGCTGTAAGAAGCGGCCTTTCTGTCCACTAGTTCTAGCTGTGATGTTGCCTGCTTGCAATCTTCCAAAACAATCTCCAATAAAGCAAGAAGAAGCTTTGTGCCTCCTTTCCCCTCATGCTCATCTATCGCAAAAACAACATCCAAAGAAAATCTTGCCTGCCATCATATTTACATGCCCTTAGACTGGTCTAAAATGGCACTGGTTAAGCCACACCTTGAGTCCTGTGTCCAGTTCTGGGCCCCTCAATTTAAGAAGGACATTAAGGTGCTTGAACGTGTCCAGAGAAGGGCAACGAGGCTGGGGAGAGGCCTGGAGCACAGCCCTATGGAGAGAGGCTGAGGGAGCTGGGATTGGTTAGCCTGGAGAGTTAGCTCAGGGGAGACCTTCTTGCTGTCTACATATACCTGAAGGCTGGTTGTAGCCAGGAGGAGGTTGCTTTCTTCTCTCAGGCAACCAGCACCAGAACAAGAGGACACAGTCTCAAGCTGTGCCAGGGGAAGTTTAGGCTGGAGGTGAGGAGAAAGTTCTTGCCTGAGAGAGTCATTGACTGCTGGAATGGGCTGCCCAGGGAGGTGGTGGAGTCACCGTCCCTGGAGGTGTTCAAGGCAGGTTTGGACGTGGCACTTGGTGCCATGGTCTGGTCTTGAGGGCTGTGGTAATGGGTTGGACTTGATGATCTTTGAGGTCTCTTCCAACCCTGGTGATACTGTGATACTGTAAAATGGTTCGGACCACAGGAACCCAAAGCTTCATTTCCTGAGACTGGCATTGATTTCAGTAAGCCTGCTACCTGCAGTTAAGGACCATCCAGTGAGTTTATTTGACTGGCAGTTCCACGCACTCCTATCTTCAGCCTGAGGTAGCTGTCAAAGATAGTTGCAATGGTAGCAGTCTAAATAGATTAGGTTTCTTGAGTCCTGAAAAGAGACAGTTAAGAGAAGTATAAAAATACTCATAAAATCCAGAGTGGCATGGAGAAAGGAATCATAGAATCATAGAATAGTAAGGTTGGAAGGGACCTCAAGGATCATCTAGTTCCAACTCCCTGCCATAGGCAGGGACACCTCCCACTAGTACAGGTTACTCAAGGCCTCCTCCAACCTGGCCTTCAACACCTCGAGGGAGGGAGCAGCCACAACCTCCCTGGGCAACCTGTGCCAGTGCCTCACCACCCTCACTGGAAAGAACTTCCTCCTAATATCCAGTCTTAATCTCCCCTCTGCCAGTTCAAACCCATTGCCCCTTGTCCTGTCATTTCAAGACCTTGTCAATAGTCCCTCCCCAGCCTTCCTGTAGGCTCCCTTCAGATACTGGAACAGGTACAGACTGTGCAGGCCCTCCCTTCCAAATCAGAACTAACGGCTATCATACAAACCCATAAAATCAGCTTCAAAGCTACCTAGAGGAGGTGGTTTGTCAGAAATGTGTACTAAGGAAATTCTTGGTTTGGGTGTTGTGGATGGCAGGAGTTGAGGCAGGCTGAAAACTGGGAAATTTCACTGAAGGAAAATGTGCAAAGACAGAGACTGCCTTTGATTTATGACAGCCTTGCACTGCAAACTGCTGGAAGCAAGAATATTTGGAAAACTACCACTATGTTTGCCTGTATGCTGCTGGAAATGAGACACTGGGCTAGACCCAGCATGTTTATTCTTAGATTCCTGTAGCATCTGGGGGGACAAAAGACTACTGGGAGGGAAAAAACCCCACAAAAACCATGTTTCGGAAATAATGTTACTGAAGGCTTTCTACACTCGGATAAAAATGGAAGAGGAAGAAGTGCTGCTGTGCCAAACCTTTCAAATGAAAAAAGTGTTTACAACCTCCTCCTCAAAATGTAGTCATACTTCTGTTTCCAGTAGTTACTTTGGTGTCATGCCATGTACTCCTCATCACACTGCTGAGCAAAGCTTGCTCTGGAGTGTTTCTATGCTACACAACATCTGCGTGTTCTTTGTGTGTGCACCGTCAAACCAGTCTGCTGGCTTGAGCAGCAAAACACAGTCCTGCTCCTTTTAACTCTTGCTTATCCTGGAAAATGAATGTCCCTTTCCTATGAGACACCAAGAAAACTGAGTGGGAAGATTTACAGAACCACAGAACATTAGGGGTTGGAAGGGAATTCAAAAGCTCATCCAGTCCACCCTCCCTGCCAGAGCAGGATCACCCAGGACAGGTCACATGAATATGTCCAGGCTGGTTTTGAATATAGAATCATAGAATGGTAAGGTTGGAAGGGACCTCAAGGATCATCCAGTTCCAACCCCCTGCCATAGGCAGGGACACCTCCCACTAGTACAGCTCACTCAAGGCCTCCTCCAACCTGGCCTTGAACACCTCCAGGGAGGGAGCAGCCACAACCTCCTTGGGCAACCTGTGCCAGTGTCTCACTGGGCTCTCACTGGACATCACTGAGCAGAGCCTGGCTCTGTCTTGACACTGCCCTTCACATCTTTATAAGCATTAATGAGATCATCTCTCAGTCTCCTTCTCTCCAAGCTAAAGAACCCCAGCTCCCTCAGCCTTTCCTCAGTCAAGTATCTAAAGAGAATCTTCCTGAAGCATCAGGGCTTGCATGAGGAGTTTTTATTTAGCTTGCAAGAATTTTCTTGATAAAGCAAAGTCAAGGAGGAGACCTAGAATGGCTGTCAAAGCCCTGATACCTCTGCTGAATAAGAAGCTAACACATAGCTCGTGAGGAAAAGTATTTCTAGTTAAAAGATTAGACATTACCAAGAGCTTGTTTGTACATTGTAACCTCTTATTAATTTAGAAGCACAGCAATCAAACAAAGATAACCTTCAGACTTGTGATGGTCACGTAGAAAGCCTGCTGAAATTGAAGTGCACCTGCTACTATTGTTCTTTCAACAACTGGTTTCTACATAATGAGCAGGAAACATCACCATCCAGCATGGACAAATTACTCTTCCATAGAAACACTGAGATATTCACAGCACAAGAAAAACAGAGAGAAATAAACCCACATCTGATCTGGGGAACAAAACTTAGGAGAAAAATCTCTCCATTTCATACAGAAGAAAGGATTTGGAGCTGCCTCTGGGCAACAAGTCTGGCTCATTATTTCTCCAAGGTGTGGGAAAATAGAAAGGGTGAAATAATCCACAAGTCTTCAAACAATAATAATTTTCTGTAAATACAATGGAATCTGGAGGGCTTAATCCAAATCTCAGGTGTCCAAATAATGCTTCCTTTCTAGCCACCTTTCCAGACACAAATGACACTCAAGTCTGTAAAAACTCTCTCGACTCTTTTAATTTACAAATTTATTCTTAGGAAAACACTTCAGACATCACTGAGCTGTGATTGCCTCTTGGGTGGCAGACAGGAATTGTCTAACTGCTTGAGGCTGCAGCAAGAAGAGACACAGCCAAAAGAATCACACCTGGGCAAACCAGCCCAAATCCTCAGGGGTGCTTCTGCTCTAAATCTCACTGACAGCCATGGCAGTTAAGCCCCGAGTAGGTGCAGGGAGCTGTGACAATGCAGTTAATCCAAATTGAGTCTGATCAGCACACAGCTGTGTTGGGGTAGGCCTAAGCAGGCCAAATTAGGCTTGTACATATCCTGGCTTGCCCAGGTGTGTTTTTCTGCTCTCCCTCCTTCTGTTTTGGGGAGAGCAACCATGAGAAAAAGGACAAAGAAGCTGGAGCCACTGAGTCTGGGGTCTGTGGCCTGCCCAGCAACTGTGGTAAGCAAGGTACACAGGGTTGCCTTGTGCAAGGTTGTGTTCTGCCCAAAAAAGTGTGAAGTAAACCTATGGCTGCACCCAATATGGTCAGATCTTGGCTAACTGCCATTTGATTGGCTGTCCTGTGGCCAAAGGCCCATTAGTCTCAGGCTGTATTGGATAAAAAGGAGATGAGCAGGGAGCACAGTGTGTGCTTTGCCATTCCAAGGTGTGTCTGCTATTGCATCCCTGCCTGCTGCCTCACTGATTCTGAGCTGAGGCTCTGATACCTCCACACATTCAGCCTGCACAGCCGGTGTGACACCATGCCCAGACTGCACACCGCAAGGCATCTGCCTGCACCTGAAAGCCTTCTGCCCAGGGGGAAGCCTTGGAGGGAACACAAATGGTCCAGAAAGCCAGGAACAGGTCAGAGATCGTCAGCTCCTTTCTCCAGCCTGGGGAAACTCCAAAGCCTCTAATGGCTACCGACAGCAACCCCGCCATGAGCTTTGGGTACTGCCAGATAATATTTTTGTGAGTAAATACCAAAAGCCTCTAATAATCATTAATTGCCTTCTACCATAAGCAGAAAGTTGCTCCTTGCGTCCATCTAGTGAGCAAGCAGAGTGCTGACCGCAAGCGGCACTGACCACAAAGCTTTCTCTGCCAGTTTAGTCGAGTTCAATTAATATAGATATTTAATAGTTATTTCTAGATCCTATTATAACCTGTATATAGTTTCCATAATGATGCAACAACCTGTTATTATTATTATTTTGGTGATGAGGGTGCCACCAGTTCTCAATATTTAATATTAATAAACAATATTTTAAAAATATTATCTCGCAGTAATTAATTACCACTTCTGCTACAAGCTGTAAATGCTGCGTCCTCCCCAAGAGTGATTCTCTGTAATGGGTTTTGAAGCAGATTCAGCTTTACCCCTCCTGCCAATGACAGCATCTAAACAGAGCTATCAAGAAGACTGCAGCAAAGTTACCAGCCTCACCATTGCTTTTTTGGTTGAGTTATAATGCAGAAGGCTACCCAGCGTCCAGCACAAATCTAAGCATTTTCACATCTGTACCAGCACCCTCCAGTAACTCACAGTAAGTTGCCAGCTCCCAGAGCTTCTGCAAGTGTGAAAAATTCAGCTAACAGAACAAAGTCTATAGGCAAACATTATGGGAAGCAAATTCAGGATTACTATGGTAACAACATGGAGCGGATGAGGACTTCAAGGCTGTGACAACATAGGCATTTATGGGAACAGCTAATTGTCTGACTCTGCTCACTGACACCACAACATATTTTCCACTAAATACCTTGGCATTTGAATTTTGCAGCCTCCAGCTACCATTAACATCTTTTGCATTCATGATTTGTGTAAATCCCCAGTTAGGTTTCTAGTTTAAGTTCCCAAACATACATTCAATTTATATTTAATGAGACAGTATGAGTTAAGTAAATGAGTGCTAATTAATTAAAGCATATGCATAGTGGGCTGTGAGGATTAATTAGTTAACATTTGCAGAGAGATTTGAAAAAAAATGTAAAGAACCACACAAAGTTGAATGGTGTTTTGGGAGGAAGAAAGAGAGTGAGCAGATGAAAAGTTGCAGGCCAGGTTGGACGAGGCCTTGAGTGAGCTGTACTAATGGGAGGTGTCCCTGCCTATGGCAGGGGGTTGGAACTAGATGATCCTTGAGGTCTCTTCCAACCTTCTGACTATATCTAACCTTTAATAAACACCTGTTTAATATCACACATGGTTTGTCACATGGTCCTGACTGCAACAAGAACAGAACAATACAGGAGTTAAAATCTACTTTATCCACTTGTCCCTTGAAAGCAAACGGCCCAAATTCTCTGGTTCTGCCTCTCTCAAGACACTGTCACATAACACAACTACCTGGCGGTCCTAATCGACAAGCAACTCAGTATGAGCCAAGGGTGTGCCCAGGTGGCCAAGAAAGCCAATGGCATCCTGACTTGCATTAGAAATCCTTTGCCCAGCAGGAGCAGGGAGGGGATTGTTCCCTTGTACTCTGCTCTGGTGAGGCCACACCTTGAGTATTGCCTTCAGTTTTGGACACCTCAATATGAAAGATACATCAGGGTGCTGGAGCAAGTGCAGAGGAGGGTAACGAAGCTGGGGAAGGGCCTGGAGAATTAAACAGTGGGGTTGGGTAGTTTGAAAAAGAGGAGGCTGAGGGGAGACCTCATCAATGTCTACAGCTACCTGAAAGGAGGTTGTGGAGAGGTTGGTGCTGGTCTCTCATCACTCATTGTTAGTGATAGAGAGGGAATGGCCTCAAACTGCAACAGAGGACTGGGCATGAGGAAAAAAAATATTTCCCAGTAAGAGTGGTCAAGCATTAGAATGGGCTGCCCAGGGAAGTGGTGGAGTCACCAACCCTGGATGTGTTTAAATGATGCTTGGATGTGGTGCTTGAGGATATGGTTTAGGGTACACGCAGAGTAGAGATACGGGTTGGACTTGATGCTCCCAAGGGTCCTTTCTAACCAGAATGTTTGCATGAATGTGTGACCTAGCCAGTCATCCAGAGTTACTGTATCAATAACAAGTGACAGCATGGGCCAAAGAGAGAAGTAGTGCCTGGGGAGACCCCAGCACTGGTTTGCCAAGTCCCAGTGGTCTCCAGGTAGACGTGGAAGCCAAACTTTTCTAATACCCCCACCCTTTTCAAGCATCTCCATCCTCATCTTCAGCATCCAGAGCCTCACAGTCAGAGCTGCTGAGTCCCCAGGGACTGCGTGGCCATGGACAAGCCCATGTTGGCACAGTCTGGCCAGGGCTAGCAGCATGCACCACCTTAAACAAGCTGTGTACTCACCTAGAGGCTCCCATGGGTTTTGTAGTCAGCACAAAGGTCACCACTGCCATAGCTGGAGGCTGGCAGTGCCTGAACATGGGTGGCAGGGTGGCTTCATGATTGGCCTGCCCTGGGAGAGGCATGTCTGTATGTGGGGACATCTAGCAAAGCAGCCACTGTATAAACAGCCTTAGCAGCTATGTGCCTCTGCTCCTTCCACCTATCCTTTCTGTAGGGGACAGGGATGTTTCTCTCTGCTCAGCCAATAAAGCTTGTGGAGCTTTACCAGTTTCCATCAAACAGAATCTTGCATTACTTGGTGTTCTACCTTCGTTAATATAGAGAGAAAATTATGAAAAAAGCCCAAAAAATCAGACTGGAAGAAGCTACTTGGGTTACCAAGAGCTGACTGTCCACACAGCAAATGTTTAACCCACTGCACCTACAGAGCATCTACTGCAGTTCAAGCCACTTTTCCTGTGGGAAACTGCAGTTTGCCAGGCAACCACATACTAGAAATGTTCAACTGCCCAGGAGATCTCATCTTGGCCCTTCTTGATAAAGGCACTCAACTCTTAAAGGCCCAGTCCCAGTAGCCTCAGAGCAAATCAGCTTTTCCCACCATTTGTCTTCTCTTGCTTTGAGTAAAGATCTGCATAACCTGAAGAATAAATTCACACTACTGAAGGGCAAAGGCCAAGAGAGACACAGCATAAGTTCAGCCTCAGGAGTCCTCCAGCAGCACTGGAGGAGGTGGGGTGTCTCAGATGCTTTAAGGCATAGGTAGGTTTAGGCTGGGTTTGGTCCTCTGGACACGTCATTGTTTGAAAACAACAAGGCACATGCGGGTTGAACCCTCTCTCATGGTTCCCATTTCCCATGGCATCCAGCAAGTCCCTAAGCTCAGCACAGGGACTGCCAGCTCCTCTCTGGCCTCAGGGTAGAAATCAACACTCATCTTGCTGCTGCATCGCATTAAACACAGCTTCCTTCCCCTCCCTCCTTATCTTAATTATTTCAGTTCTTCTCGGGCCCTCTCTGTATACTTGGAGATCTGCCTGGCAGTGTGAATGAAGAACAAGAGCACTAAGAGTTTCTGGTACAGTTTGCCACTGGAAATGAGGAGATCACTAGGTCAGTGTTAACTCCATTGCTCCCTGAGCTGCCTGCTGCCATTGCCTGGGGAGCCACCATCCACACAACCCAATGGCTGAAAGCACTGACTCATAGAATAATTTATACAACAGAATCATAGAATGGTGTAGGTTGGAAGCTACCTGAAAGATCATCCAGTTCCAACCCCCTGCCATAGGCAGGGACACCTCCCACTAGTACAGCTCACTCAAGGCCTCCTCCAACCTGGCCTTGAACACCTCCAGGGAGGGAGCATCCACAACCTCCCTGGGCAACCTGTGCCAGTGTTTCACCACCCTCACTGGAAAGAACTTCTTCCTAACATCCAGTCTAAATCTCCCCTCTGCCAGTTCAAACCCATTGCCCCTTGTCCTGTCATTGCAAGACCTTGTAAAAAAATCCCTCCCCAGCCCTCCTGTAGGGCCCCTTCAGATACTGGAAGGCTACTCTAAGGTCTCCTGGAAGCCTTCTCTTCTCCAGGCTGAAGAGCCCCAACTATCAGCCTGCCCTCAGAGCAGAGCTGCTGCAGCCCTCTGAGCATCTTTGTGGCCTCCTCTGGACTCACTCCAACACTTCCATGTCCTTCCTGTGCTGAGGGCTCCAGAACTGCACACAGTACTCCAGGTGGGGTCTCAGGAGAGTAGAGTAAAGGGGCAGAATCCCCTCCCTTGCCCTGCTGCCCACACTGCTCTTGCTGCAACCCAGGACACAGTTGCTGTCTGGGCTGCGCACACACAGTGCCAGCTCATGTTGAGCTTTTCATCAACCCAGACCTCCAGGTCCTTTTCCTCAGGGCTGCTCTCCAGCCAGCCACCACCCAGCCTGGATTTGCCCTTGGTGAAGCCATGCTGGTTACCACCAATCATTGCTCTGTGGGCAGCATCTCAGGGCACTGATGGACCTTTGCGGCAGACCCAGCCAAAACTACCCCAGACAATTCTGCTAACCCTTTTCTGTACTCAAAGGATAACTAGGAATTATTTGTGGGCAGACATCCAGGAAGGCTTCAGATTGTTGCTTTGACTTCTGGCAAGGTAATTTGTTTTATACAGAGCTGGAGAGAAGGGGCAGAACAAAATAAGCCACCCAGGGAAGACTTCTTTAGACAGTATAATTGATGTAGGCTCTATATTAGCAGAGCTTTCCAGGACACCACAGTGGTAAACCTTATGCTCCTGGCAAAATAGCTTTAGAAATAAATCTGACTACCTCCCAATACAGCCTGGCTGACCTCAGGGCAGGTCTTTCAGCCAAAAAGGGATAGGGAAATTGCTTCTACCTTCACCTCCTAAAGACCTAATGAAATAGGTTAAAAGCAAGTGAGCCTACATGTGACAGGCTGCACGTCACCTTGGCTGCACTGTGTCCTCAGCAGAGCCAAGAACTGAGTGTGCAGAAGACCAATGCTATTCCCATATCCATGTGAGACACTGAATGGGGAGAAAGCACAGGTGGGGGCCTAGATAACAATCACAGAGTCACAGAATCACAGAATGAACCAGGTTGGAAAAGACTTTTGAGATTACCAAGTCCAACCTATTACCTAACACTTTCTAACTAACTAACTCATGGCACTAAGCACCTCATCCAGCCTCCTTTAAAACACCTCCAGGGACAGTGACTCCACTACCTCCCCAGACAGCCCATTCCAATGCCAGTCACTCTTGCTGTGAAGAACTTCCTAATATCCATCCTAAACCTGCCCTGGCACAGCTTGAGACTGTGCCCTCTTCATCTGTCACTGGTTGCCTGGGAGAAGAGACCAACCCCCTCCTGGTTACAAGCTCCTTCCTGGCACCATGGGAAATTTTAGGGACCTTCTAGGTTGACCAGCAGGAGGTTGTGTCTGGATCCTGCCCTACATCATTAGGATATAGTACGAGCTCCTAGGGTATTCTCATCCTTACAATGTTTTAGGGAGCAATGTGGCCAAGAAGCAATAACAGTCCTTTGAAAAACAAGATGTGAAGGGACTGGCACACTTTTCCAGGGGGGAGAATTGATAGGATTTTGCTCATGACAGGAGAGTCTACTGCCCTTGTCCCCAGGGCTGGATGAGAGGACATAGGTGGATGAGTGGACCCTAGTTCCATCTGAGCCCCAAAACTCACCCAAACCCTCTTCAGACAGACTCTAAAGTCACAGGTGAATGCCAGGATGAGGGGGAAGGCACCACAACAGTGAAACATTTAAAGTTGTGTTCAGGGAGCTTCCTTATGGGTTTCCTAGAGGGTGGAGGATACCCATACTGGTGTCCCCAGTGTCCTCACACACTGGTTGTACTGAGTGCTGTGCAGTACAAGTGTGCAATGCCCCCAGCTGCCAGCCTCTGCTAACCCTCCCTCTCCTGCCTCACGCTCAGCCAGTCAGTGTCAGCTCCCAACAGAAAGTGACTGAAAACCCATCTGATAGGTGTGCTGAGCCACCAGAGTAGTCATGACCCATTCCATTTCAACCAGTTTCCCAGCAGAGGTGGGTGATCAGTTGCAGGACCAGTGCCAGGTATGGATGGATCTTCACAGCTTCCAGCAGCCTGGACAAAGACATTTGTCCTAGCAGTCAGTGGCTGCAGCCTGCACCTGCTCCCTACAGGGTGAGTTCAATGACCAGCATGCAAAACCTTGAACCAAAGACAATCATATTTAGCCCCAAATTCAGTAACAATCTCCCAGGTCTAACCTGGAGGAGACAGCCTCTTTAAACAGGCTCTGGGCTGTTGGGACACACTTTGAAAATCCAGATGACAAAGTACATCCCTGAAAGGACTTGGTTGGTTAGAATTCAACTTACCACAGCCTCGTGGCTGGAGACTGCTTGCACTTAAAGTTTTTTTCCATAGCTGCTACCTGACTACTGCAGAGGAAGGTAGCTTGTTGCAGTTCTCTTAGGGATCCTGGCTGCTGCCCCAGGGGCAGTTCCACACAGGTTAGGAGGTGCTTCGGTGGTTTGTCTGGATACTGTTCTGCAGCAGTGTCAAGAAAGAGGGAAGCCCTTGGGCAGCAGGGACAGAGAAAGCAGGAAGTTCAACAGCCAGGAGCAAGCATGAATGGGGAGCAGAACAGCACAGGAGAGCTTAGTTCCCAGAAGTGCCTGCTGCTGGGCTTCACTGTCCCCCTGAAGGGGATAGTGACCTGCTGCTCCAACATTTCTGTTAACCCAGCAGCCACACTGCTGACTTGCAGGGCTATCTAGGCAGTGTTCCTTGAGTAAAAACTCAGCTACTCATGTGCCTCTGAGCAGCTGATGCCAACATGCCTGGAATGCCGTTTAGAGGACAATCACCTCTCAGGAAGATTGTCTTCGTCTGTACAATATACTAAGTAGGGTCCTAGTAGTGAGGAATGCTTGATGATTACTCAGCAGTGCCTTTCTCCTGGAAGGACATAAGCCATTCCCTTAGGAGACCTACAAAAGTCACAACAGCACTAACATGTTCTTTGATGATTAGAGGCTCTCCCTGGCAACACTCAATCTGTGCAGGCCCATAAAGTACACTGCCAGAACTGGAGATAGACTTTTCCTCCTTTTGTGTTACAAAGGGCTCCAAATGGATTCTTTCTCACATGGTGTCATGGTACCAATTAAAACTCTCTCCCTTGAGATGATGGAAGGAGCACATTTTCAGAAGTTTTCCCATACTGACAATTATGTGGTCCTGTGGTTTCACTTCATACAAAGCAAGAACTGTATTCCCTCTCTGTTGCTCAGCAGCTTATGCAATATTTAGCTTAGTGTTTTGCATTAATGATGATCATCATTAATAAAACAGTCTGTAGATGAGGAGTTTATCTCACCTTTTATGCTTAATAGACAGCTCTTCATCATCTTCTCAATGGTACTTTCTGTCCTAAATTCTCAAAGCACTCTTCCTTCCTATCTAGATCTCTGCCAGACTATAAGTTGCCACAGACAACTGCCCTGGTTCCTAGCTGGGGAAGAACAGAGAGGTGGCAGAGCACCAGACAGTCACTGCAAGAAATCACAGCTTCCAAACTCAATGATAGAGCCCACAGCAGCTATCAGCCATAAGTTACCACAGACAACTGCCCTGGTTCCTAGCTGTGGAAGAACAGAGAGGTGGCAGAGCACCAGACAGTCACTGCAAGAAATCACAGCTTCCAAACTCAATAATAGAGCCCACTACAGCTATTAGAACAGCTGCTGCATCAGGCATCAGCCAAGCTTCTTCACTCTTCAGTAGTGCAATCAAACTCTCTAACACTTGCCAGAAGTACTGATTGAGTTTGCAGGTACCAGCAGCCACTCGTGGAAGCGAACCTGGCCATACTCCTCTCTGTAACCAAGCCCCAACAAACTGCTTTCTGGGAGAAGATAAAAGGCTTTGAGAATTGATACCTGCCAAGACCCATTCCATATTCCCAGTCTGGCTCCTGAGAAAATTAAAACAGTTCTAGCCTCAAAGATAACTACTGAAGGAATCACTGGTGGAAGGACAAGGCCTTGATCTCTCCCCAGAAGCTGGACTTGAAGCCTAATAAAGGGTCCTGAAGAAAGATGAGGCATAAATTATTTCTGTTGAAAGCACAGAATAAAAGTTATGTTAAAAGAAATCATTTGGCCACCCGAGCAGTCTCCTAGCAATTGCATAAATTACTGACTGAACAAGAAGTTTCAATCAGAACATCATTTTATGGCCAGCCCCTGACTGATTTCCAGGCAAGCAGTAACGAGCGCTCTGGAGGAAGCTGCTCTGTCCTCAAATGAATTGAATTAATGAGTCACAAAAAGCTGTGCCATAAACAAATCCCTGCTTTCTCTCCTGTGAGCTGCACAGGGACAGAGGATGGGGACCCAGAAACCTTTGCTGTTTCTGGGTATTTCCCAGATAATTTCCTCATCAAGCCCTCGCTCCTTGCTTTAAATCCATCATTTCTGAACTTGCCAAGCTGCTTTGGTCTGTAGCACAGACGCCATGACACTGCTGCTATTTCCTGAGGGGGCTTGTTGTCACCTCTATAAATCCATATGTTCCACTCAAAAGCAGTTAGTTTTTCCACTGTTCCCTGCCTCCAGAAGCAGAGTGGCAGAGTCTTGGCTCAAATCTGTTATTCCCCTCTAAGACTCAGCCATTTGTAGCTCATAAATTGCAGCTTAGCAGATAGATTGAAACATTTCAAGTTTATCTTCCCACACATGCAATAGAAAATTGTAGCATGAGCCTCGTGTGCAATGTTGCTCAAGTGCCATGAGGCTGGGAATCTGCTCAGGGAAGTTGTTTTGCTGGAGGTGCACACTTTCCCAGTCACGTTTTTCCCAGCACAAAACTCTCCTACCTCTGAAGTGACTCTGAGAAAGGTGCTGGATACATTGCAGGCAGAAGCTTTTTAGAAATCCAAACTGAAAAACCATGCAGTGAGCTAAAACTGCTTGTTTGAAACAAAATGCAGCAGAATGGGTTTTGTGTGTGTGTGTGTGTTGGGAAAAGGTGATTCGACTTCTTTTGCTGTACCTGGTTTATATGTGGCTCTGTACATTCCTAGGGAACAGCAACAGTCCTGCTGAATCACCATGAGAGCTGTATCTAGGCAGATCTGGTTGTGCAGATACAAGATTGTAATCTCTTTAGGACCAGAAAAGTGCTGTAAAGAAATCCAGCTCTGCACATTGTGCTGGAATATTTTCATGAAAAGATTATAGGCTGAGAAAAGAAAACATTGGTGATGTCTACTTCACTCATAGGCTTGCTGAGATATATAAGAACAAGAACATGTAGATAGGACACACAGAGTCTCATCTCTGTCTCTCTGGGAGCTTCTGGTCTTTCTGCTAACCTAACTAGCCACTCTGCTTCTAACCTCCCTGGCTGATCCTCCAAACTCACCTTGCATGTAAGGCAAACCCTGGGGTAAGGTAGAGGGGTGGAAAGAAGTGGAAGGGTGGTTGGGAGCCCTTCCTGGGGTCTCTGATTTCTGGGAGGGGAGTTGTGTTTCTGTATTACCTTTAACTTGTATATTTCTGTAAATATTCCTGTATATTGTGTAAATATCTGCTTGTATATCATGCTGGGCTGTAAATAGAGCTTCATTCTGGCTGTAAATAGAGCTTCATTCTTTAACTTCCAGCCAGCTGAGGTCTGAGTGATTTTATAAAGTGGGTGGGGGCAGGCAACTCCTAAACCACCACACACATGCACAGCATTTAACACAGGAGACCTGAATCCTTTCGCTGCTGCTACCAGAGCAAAGTTGACCATCACCAGCAGCAGAAATCACTACCAACAACTTATTTTCCTAAGGCATTTCCATGTGCAGCTGTGACTGCAATCACATCCAGTTTATCTGTACTGTGCCCAAAGCAACTTCAGCCTCAACCAGCTTTCCATGACCTAAAGCACAGAGATATCAGAGACTGGGTCCAACAAATTCTAATTTAGACCTAAACCACTGTGGCAGCTTGAGGGGTCCTAGGTCTCTCTTAATAAAATCATAGGGATGGAGGCTGTGCTAGTCTGAGGCTCATAGGAATATTTTAATGAGAGAAATTAGATTATTGTCTGTCAAAAGAAAATAAGGGGAGGCCTGTATGACCCATTTGTTCTGCTGGGACATGTGAAAGCACAGACACAAAGAAAGATAAGACAATCTCAGCCTGGCTGTTGCCCTATTAACTCTTCTGCCTGAACACGAACATCTCCAAACTAATCATTCTGCTTCTAACACCTCTTGCTGACCTTTCCAGATCAGCTTGCACAGAAGAGAGATTCTGAGACTAGAGAGGGAGTGGAAAGAAGGTGGAAGGGTGGTTGGGACCCCCTCCTGGGCACTCTGGCTGCTGGGAGGGGTCTTGTATTTCTGTACTACTTTCAACTCCTATATTACAGTATATAGTTGTATACATCTGTAATATAGAATCATAGAATCAGTCAGGGTATGAAAGGGACCTCGAGGATTAGCCAGTTCCAACCCCCCTGCCAAGGGTAGGGACAACCTACCCTAGATCAGGCTGTCCAGAGCCTCATTCAGCCTGGTCTTAAACAACTCCAGGCATGGGGCCTCAACCACCTCCCTGGATGAACCATGCCAGGGTCTCACCACTCTCATCCTGAAGAACTCCCTCCTCACATTCAGTCTGAATCTCCCCACCTCCAGCTTTGCTCCATTCCCCCCAGTCCTGTCACTACATGAGAGCCTAAAAAGTCCCTCCCCAGTTTTCTTGTAGGCCCCCTTCAGATACTGAAAGACCACAATAAGATCATCTGGGAGCCTCCTCTTCTCCAGACTGAACAGCCTCAACTCTTTCAGTCTGTCCTTACAGCAAAGCTGCTCCAGCCCTCTGATCATCCTTGTGGCACTCC